>ML803279.1:158964-224477 GCA_009831015.1 Picea engelmannii
TGCAGTTGTTAATGTTGAGAATTTGAAGTTGTATGAGCCTCCATTGATTGATGATCAAGGAGAGCATGTTCAGATTCCTTCCATAGATGATTTTTCTCCAGAGTATCTTACATAACTGCAGGAAGACACTATCCTTGACAGGAGAATGCGAACTTCAAAACGAGGAAATGTGGAGTATCTTCGAGTTGGTCTTAAAGGGATGAATCCAAGCAAGGCCAAGTGGATTGAGATTGGAAGGGTGAGGGAACTTTACCCTCATCTTCACATAGACTGAAAATAGTCTTTTGGAGGTCCAAAAGCTTCCCAATGGGGAGGTGTGTTCAGGGGATCAAATTTTGCTCAAAAATTCAATGTGCTTGGAATCACTTCAAACCGGACGAGAGCATAGGCCTCGTCGTTGCGAACCCAACGCAACTCGTTTTGTATCAAACGAACGTCGGGAGCGAGAGATATTGCAATCTGTTCATAAAGTCAAATAGGTAAAAAAAATGATGCTGACTGTACAGTCCATACAGGCTGACATGGAAGAGCCGTACAACAGTACATGTGATGACGTGGCAGTTATTTATTGGATGATAGGTGGTCGAATGGGAAGACGACACGTGTCACTGTTTGGGCAAGTGATTGGGTGCCACGTGGCCCAATCGTGGGCTGCCACGTGGCACCTCGGTATTTTTTATTGTTGTGTTTATTAAAATATATTGGAGTCCATGGGGTTTGACTCCCGAACCACCCCACCGCATAACACTTCCACAAACTCCGACCAACCAATGGGCTATCACTTATGCCTTGATATGTATGCGCTCCAGATTATATTTAAAGTCAATTGTTTGTGTGGTTTTGGGCCGCGACCGGGCCGGGGCTTAGCCCCAGCCCTTGGTCGCGTGATTTCACATATGTGACCCCGGTTATATATATTATGGTATGGCGCATTTCATATATAGTTCAAATGGTTGTGTAACCAAATAAATCCCACCAAGTGTCATTCTATTATTTGATATGGGACGAAGCCCCATTTTTTAAGCGCGTGGTCCTATGGACTCATATGCCCCACGACTTGACGGTTGGGGGTATTAGTTCCGTTAACGGTTCGACGGTTTGCACTGTTTTATGGTTGTGCGCGTGTGCTAGGTTTGCACGCTTTAAATTGCGTGTGTACCAGGTTCATTTGACAAGGATGCAATTTGTAGATGCAGAGACAACAAGCTTGAAGGGGGGACTTCCAGGAGGCCTAACTTCTTCGTTTTTCGACCGATTGAGGTGTCGAAAAAGCCCAGATAGGGGTTTTTGGATGCTCTGAAGCCATTGGAGTAGTCAGTTGGTCATTTTGAGCATTGTAAGGTATGTTTTTGAGCACTTTGAGAAATTAGTAATAATGATCCATTGGAAGATGGACCAGGAGATGTAGCCCAAGAGAGGGGTGAACTCCTTTATCAATTGTTGTGTTTATGTGCTTATGTTCATTGATTATGTTGTTGTCTATGTGTATTTTGCATAAGTAATCCCTTAATTTATGTGTTGCAAAATTGATCCATTTGCTTTAAACACATAACATTTACATTGCAATAATTTCAAGATTTTCAAGTCTTCTTCATTTTTAGATCAGGAGACAAAGGAGCACCGACAAAAGAACACTGTGAGATCTATTGAATCCACAACCATGGGCCAAAACAGTGCCCCATCATGCAAAAATATTCGACAGTACCAAACATAGTACATTGCGAGTTCTGCGCATCTACCATGCATACTACTAATCACTATAGAGCATTGGACACACTTGCAGACAGGTTAGACCGAACAACATTCAGGGTGAATGAAAACCCTCAAGAACCAAGAAGAGGTCGAGGAAGTGGAGTCGGAGGAGATTTCAGAGGAGGAAGGACTGGGGGAAGAGGACCAAGTAGATGTTATAACTACGATGACCAAGGTCACTTGGCCAAATATTTCCTCATCCAAGGTGGCCATGGTGCTCTCACTGCAGAACCAATGGACACACAACTAAAGACTGCCCAGAGTTAATTGCAAAGTGGGAAGATAGTGTACGACAAAGAGGAACTAACCTTATCATTTCAGAGATCAAGAGGATTTCTAAGTGACAATTTCCCAACCTTAATATCATCACTTGAGGAGCAGCGAAGACAAGGCTGATGATGATACTCTACCTCAAATCCAGAAATAAACACCTAAGGGCGATAAGTATAATTTCCTAAAGAAAAATTTGTTCTTTAAATATTCCATAGAAGTATTCCAGAATATTCCTAGTCATGAAATGAAAGAGAAACCACCCCAGCTGATTGTTTACCCTAAAATGTCACAAGTCCCTGCTTCACTCCCTACACCTAGAAACCCTGTAATCATACCAAGACATCCTGAGCAACCTCATAACGTGGTTGTGCTTGAAAACATAGGTATTCCAACAGAGGACGAACACCTTCAGTAACCACTCACATAACCAGATCAAAGATCAACACACCGATGTTTTCACGTGGTAAAACCCCTACGGGGAAACATCCACGGGCCCATCCAACATAGCCACTTGGAGTAGTTTATTAATGCAAAAGAAAAATATTACAGAGAGATTTTGCAATAGATTTTCTCTCAATCGATCATTGGAAAATGTCCCTCCATGCTCTTTAAATAGAGATCATGGACCAATTGGGGGTTAAGCCACAGATCAATGGTCATTAATATC
Source organism: Picea engelmannii (assembly GCA_009831015.1). Classification (NCBI taxonomy): domain Eukaryota; kingdom Viridiplantae; phylum Streptophyta; class Pinopsida; order Pinales; family Pinaceae; genus Picea; species Picea engelmannii. The sequence goes on from ML803279.1 coordinate 161,657, forward strand.
GAGGAAAGTATAAACTGTTAGATCACTCTATGTCGGGAACATATCGTGATCGTCGGATTTCCTAACTACAAATTCATACTAAAGAAACACACTAAGAAACACACTTTTACCTAATGACATATTAGACCAAGTAGATCTTAACTAACTCCTAAGTGTCTACATATCCTAACATACCCCCTTAAGAACAACTTGGGATAGGATTGAAGGATTTACAATGTTGACACAGTAGGAGAAGGAAGGAGGCATTAGATCCTATTCCCCCTTAATGACAACTTCCTAAACTCCTAACATAGAGAGAATTTTGGAAAACTTCGCTTCTGTAAGATTGTAAAAATGTCTGCAACTTGATCTTCTGTAGGGAAAAAGTGAACTTCAATAACTTGATCATGAATGAGATTTTTGATGAAGTGCATCTGTAGCTCGATGTTCTTGTTGCGGTGATGTTTAACTGAGTCTTTGGCAAGCTTGATGGCACTTTGATTGTCGCACCAAAGGCTAGTTGGATGCTCCTGCTCAAATCCAAACTCTAAAAGGATTTGTCAAAGCCACAAGGCTTCTTGACTTGCATTTACCATTGATTGGTACTCTTCTTCTGCTGAAGAAAGTGCAATATCCTGTTGTTTATTTCAGGCCCGAGTGACAGGTCCTGAACCAAGGATGAAAACATAACCTACAGTAGACGTCCAATCATCTGCATCGTCGGCCCAATCTGAATCAGTGAAACCAACCAATAAAGGAGTCCCCCCTGAACTATAACATATCCCAAACTGAACTGTACCACGGACATAGTGAAGTATCCTTTTAGATGATTTCCAATGGCTTTCATGGGGTGTTTTCATATACTGGACAACAAGACCAACAACAAAGGAAAGATCAGGGCGAGTATGAGTCAAGTATAAGAGGCTACCAACTAACTGACGGTACAAGGTGGCATCAACTTCAAGAGAAGTACAAGTGGTAGTAAACTTGACTCCAGACTAGAAGGGAGAAGGGGTTGGTTTACAATCATCCATGTGAAAATGATGAAGAAGGTCACAAGCATACTTATACCGGGAAAGAGAAATTCCTTCATTGGTTTGCAAAACTTGGAGGCTAAGTAAATAGTGAAAAAAACCTAAGTCTGTCATTTCAAATTTCTTCTTAAGACTGGTTTTCACATGGTTTAAGAGTTTTCAGTCACTACCAGTAAGGATAAGGTCATCAACATAAAGGACAAGGATTATGAGATGGCTTCCTACTTTCTTGGTATAAACATTAGGATCATAATGGCATCTAGAGAATCTAGTGTGAATAAGAAAGCTGTCCTTTTTGGCATACCAAGCTCAGGGAACATGCTTAAGACCATAAAGAGATTTCTTAAGGAAAAAAACAAGGCTAGAGTCATTCTGGACATAGCCATGAGTTTGTTTCATGTAGATTTCTTCTTTAAAATCGCCATGCAATAAGGCAGATTTAACATCCATCTAATGGACCTCCCATTTATGTGAGGTAGCAAGGGCAAGAAGAAGGTGGATGGAATTCAATTTGGCTATAGGGGAAAATGTTTTATTATATTCAATTCCTTCAACTTGGGAGAATCCTTTGGAAACTAAATGAGCCTTGTGTCTTTCAACACTTCCATCTGATGCATACTTAGTTCTATATACCCATTTACATATGACAAGTTTTCTGTTTTTTGGAAGAGGTAAAATATCCCAAGTATTGTTTTCCATTAAAGAATGATTCTCTTGATTCATTATTGTATCCCAATCTGGATGACCTGAATCTTCTGCAAATGTCTCTGGAGCATGAGTTTCTGAAACGTGAGCCAAAAGAGAAGAGGCTTGTTGGAACTATGAACGTGTTCAATGCTGATATGAAGGATCACCGACAAGATCACCAGTTGCTTCTCGTGTTGAATGGACCCATCGAGGAAGTGGTGGAACTGGTGCTTGTTCAGGTTCAAATGAATCATCTGGATGAAGGTCAGTAGGCAGAAGTGGATTTTCATCCTCACTTTCATCATTTGAAGAATAAGCCAGAATAGGAACACAGGAAGGCACAAACGCTAAAGATGGCTCGCAAGCCGAAGAAGGCACAACTACTGAATTAGGCTCGCAAGCCAAGATATTTTCATCAAATTTAATATCTCTTCTAAGAATAATGTCATTACAATGTGGTTGAAGAAGTCTATAACCTTTGACATCTTCAGAATAACCAACAAATATACACTTCTCACTTTTAGGCTGCAATGCTTTCCTTTTCTCATCAGGAATGTGAGCCCATGCTATACTGCCAAATACACGGAAGTGACTTACATCTAGTTTAATTTTATTACAATCTTCTTCCAGTGTTATATTTTTAAGATCCTTTGTGGGAGTGTGACTGACTATGTAATTTGCATAGTTGATTTCTTCTTCCCAATACTTTAGATTTAATCCCTTAGATTGGATCATACAATTAGCCATTTCTTTTAATGTGTGGTTCTTTCTTTCAACAACACCATTTTTTTGTGGTGTATATGGAACAATGTGTTGCATTTGGATGCCCTCTGTAGTGCAGTAACTTGTAAAATTATTGTTCACATATTCGCGTCCATTATATGTTCTTAACTTTTTAATTTGATGTCTAGATTGCTTTTCTACAAGGGCATTGTAGGCCAAAAACTTGTCAAAAACTTCGCTCTTCAGTTTTAAGAAGTAAACCCAAGTATGTCTAGAAAAATCATCAATGAAAGTTAAGAAATACTTTCACCCAGAAAAAGAAGGAGAAGAAAATGGACCACACAAATCACTGTGAACAAGTTGTAAAGGGCCCGAGGCATGCCAAGAGGCATGTTTGTCAAAATTGTCCTAATGATGTTTGTCGAGAACACAACCGACACAAACACCATCTCTGCATGAAACCAAGGATGATTTTAGGGGCTGCATTTCGCTCATGGGCTAATTTTCCATGGTTTTTCCCAAAAAACGATTCGCTATTCTAAAAATGATTCGCCCAAATTCTAAAGGAAAAAATTTATTTAAACTTAAAAATTGCCAAAATTTTAGATAAACTATATAAAATCCTTAGAAATTTGAAAATTTTCACAAAAATTTCGCCAAACATTTATAGTTGGTAGATGAAGGATTAGTAAGATTCGCCAAGGTTTCTACATTTTAAAATATATTTCCATCCTTAAAATCATCCCTACATGAAACAAGAGGAAGACCAGTCACCATTTGTTGATTACATAGTTGCTACAATGAGCGATAGTTTAGATGACCAAACCGCTCATGCCAAAGTTTGCTCAAGTCATCGCTATGAGCAATAAAAGATGATGAAAAATTTGATGACCCAAAGTTGTCAAACTTGTACAACCTGGTAATATCATCAACAATTCCAGTTGCAAGAACATGCTTAGGATATTTTAGATCCTTGATTACAACTTGGTGAGGTGAAAACTCTATGGTTTTACCTTCACCTGAAAGAGTGATTTGATATACTGATAGAAGGTTACAAGAACGAATTGGAACACATAATACATCATTGAAATGACCATTATCTACTTGAACTATTCCAGATCCTACAACACTAAGAGATATATCATCACCAACAAATATTTTCTTGGTGTTACATTCATTTAGAGAAGACAATATGGCTTTATCCTTATCCCTGTGATAAGATGCTCCTGAATCAATAAGCCACTCATAAGAAGAAGAAGTAGAATTTGTGTTGAAGGAGAAACCAGATGCGGAAAGTGCATGTCCATGAGAAGAAGAAGAAGAAGTAGAATCAATAACGATGTTGTGCTTCTTCATCGCTGCTTCTAAAGCTTCCATCTTCTTGAAACATTTTGACTCACCATGACCATATTTATCACAAAAGTTGCAATGTTTGTCAATCTTCTTATTTTTTATATTTTTCTCCTTTATCACCATTAGGAGTTGAAGTTGTCTGAGAGGGTTTGGGACCGTTATATTGCTTGTTGTCGTAATGAGGATGTTGCTTCCTGGGATACTTGGGTTTATCTTTCTACTGGGCAACTAAGGCTTTGTTAGAGGTACCCATAGTGCTGATCACTCCAAGTTGTATAAGCTTATCTTCCTTTCGAATCAAAGAAGCACAAAATGACTAAAGAGTGGGTTTTTCATAAGATTTCCCTAGAGCCTCTCTCATGGCATAAAAGGTAGATACAAACACAGAATATGCACTACCTAGCTTAGAAATAATAAGATAGATGCAACACTCTTCCTCCATTTTTATCGTACATTCTTCACATAAAATTCCGAGTGTTTTAAACTTAGATAGATAGTCTCCAAGGAAAGAAAAGTCACTTGGACTCAAGGTCAATATTTGATTTTCTAACTATTGTGGTCGAATAATATTGAGTTTGCCAAACACAGATTCAATCTTGTCCCAAGCTTCTTTGGGGTCATCAATTTCTTGAAGGTGGTACCTTAAATCAAGAGAGATGGACATTCTGATTAGTCCTCGTGCTTCTTCATTCCTATTATCCCATTTGTATTTCTTATCATCATCAATGGGTGCTTTTTCCTTTCCCAAGGTAATCCGATACATGCTTTTACTTCTTAATAAATCTTCCATATGAGATTTCCATTGGAAGTAGTTGTTGCTGGTAAGCAAGACATTACTTGTAGAAGCCATATTAAATATGTAGATAATGTGGATTTAAAAATGGATGGAAATATATCGAAAATTTATGCGGTTTTAAAAAAATGGCATTGAAAATAGACTTCCGATGTGAGAGTTATTCCCTTTTAAAAAAATGCATAAATGGTAACCAAGTGACCACGTGATAGTGTAAGTTGCTTTATGAAGTGACCCACCTTTATAAAGAGAAGTGGGGATAACTTTTACAATGAAGTTACTTTATAACATAAAAGATGCATGCAAAATAAATAACTCTAAAATAAAATATTAAATCTATTTATAGTGATTCACTTTTATACTTGAAGTGAAATACACTTTACAATTTTAGCATGAATTTTTTCAAAAAAGTAACAAAAGAGACACTTGAACTCAAGACCTTTTACTTAATAAGGCAAGTTTTAACCAAATGGTCTAGAAAAACATATTGTAATGTTCAGAAGGAGGATTGGGGTTTTTTTTGTTGTGAAAGACGACCTTGGAGAGCGTGCTAAAAAAAAACTCTTTTCACACAAGAAAAATATTTCACTTCTTGATGACAACAAGGGTTAGATATCGATTAGCTTACCCGAAAGATGCACCTTTTCCTATATGTTTCTGATTTTCCGCAATCGCACAGGCCGCGTGGAAAAGAGAATATGCATATCTAAAAGAGTAGCAACCCGGAAAAAAAATACAAAACCGAAATAAAACAAAAATACTTTACTGCAAAAAATTAAAAAAATGCATATTCAAACTTTATACCTCCGTAATGGTCGTATCTTGGGAAAACAAAAACCTTTTCAAGTGAAAATAAAAGTGTTCCTGAATGAAATGACTGCTCCGGATGCAATGGAATAGTCCTCTCAGCCTAGAAATGTATGGAAATGACAGAAAAAGGAGATGAGGCAACTTGACTTCACGATCTCAATCTACAACAGGAGTGGGTCTTCAAACAGGCTTTGATACCATGTTCGAAAACACATGTATTCCAACAGAGAACGAACACCTTTAGTAACCAATCACATAACCAGATCAAATATCAACACACCGATGTTTTCATGTGGTAAATCCTCTACAGAGAAACATCCACAGCCCCAGCCAACGCGACCACTTGAAGCAGTTTATTAATGCAAAAGAAAAATATTACAAAGAGATTTTACAATAGAGTTTCTCACAATCAATAGTCGAAAAATGACCCTCCATGCTCTTTAAATAGAGATCATGGACCAATCGAGTGCTAAGCCACAGATCAATGGTTGCAAAGATCGAGGAGAGTATAAACCGTCGATTCACTCTATGTCGGGAACATATCGTGACCATCAAATTTCCCAACTACAAATGCATACTAATGCATACTAAAGAAAAACACTAAGAAACAGACTTTTACCTAATGACATATTAGACCAAGTAGATCTTAACTAACTCCTAAGTGTGTAAATATCCTAACAGGTTGATCTTTGGTTTCAATTATTCTCTGACATTCTAGGGAATCATCAACTAACATAAAAGTTATGAAATGCGCTATTCCTAGTCTTAGGGAATGAAGAAACCTTAGAAGCAAGAATAAGGGATAATATTCCTGAGAAGAGTACTCAATGAGTGTAGCGAAGAAAAGTGTGAACCAAAAACGAATTTGGACTGGTAACCCAGTTAGATGACTTTGAAATTAAGGACGTCATGTTCGACCTAGGATCATATGTGAACATTCTACCTAAGAAGACTTGGGAAGCCTTAGGAAAACTGAGACTGACATATTCCCCAATTCAGTTAAGAATGGAAAATCAATATTGTATATTCCCCATAGGAAGACTGGAGAACATGGAAATCAATGTAGCAGAAGTAAAAATAGTAGTTGACTTTGAAGTCATTGAGATCATGGGAGACAAGGACCCTTGCCCTGCACTACTTGGCATCAATTAGGCCTATGAAAATTATGTAGTAATCGACTTAAAGAAAGACACCATGACTTTTGAAGCTAAGGGAATCAAGGTAGTTAAACCTTTGGACCCATATGTAGGACCCGGGTACACATAACCAACAAAGAATAATATGGAGGGAGAAGACCTAGACCAGTTGTACACTGTAACACAGGGGACAAGAAACAATTATATAAACCCTATTGTTGATGGATCAGTAAGCTGGAGAAGTATACATTCAGAAGATGAAGATTCAGAACTAGATTTTGATAGTTGGCAACAAGGCTCGCATGAAATATTATCAAGAAGATGTGCAACTGTCAGAATGACTAGATGGGTTGGGACTGAAGTTAGAGAACACCCAGTATACGATGGTACCTCAGATCTAGACAATGTTTTGTAGAATATGGAAGATAATGTGAGAGAAGATCAAAGAATCTTGGTACTAGATATAGCCTTTCAGAACACCCCCACTAGATGGTGGGCTACTCATAAAGTTGTACTCAGAACTTGGGATGAGGTGAAGCAAGCTATCAAGTATAGGTTCCGAAATAGGGAGCATTTGGAATCAGAGATGTAGACGAATCTCCAAGTTGCGCAGCTGTTCAACTGAGAATCGAATCCTAGAATACACATTGAACAACGTGAGACACAGTGGCAGGCTATAGAGATACCATCTCGCTTCTGGGTTCAAGTATTTCCCCACTCTCTAGGCCCAATCCTGAAATCTTGGTTCATACATGAGGAAACCAGAAGAAATGCCATCGACTGGTAGACACTGGCAACTCAATTTTGCAAGTACTTCTCATTCACAAGTAAGTATCTTGAGCTTGAGCTAGCCCTGCAAAAGATTAAAGAACTTCTTTTTGCAGCCAATAGTAATAAAAGATCAAACTTTGTAGTTTCTCCCAATCATACCCAAGAACTTCAGACTAAAATCCACTTACCCTCGTCGGAGAAGCCTATAGAATGCTATCAGATTAGAAAAGATTCAAAAAGCCTAGACGAATTAGAATAACTAAGAAACCTAGCCATCAAAGAGATAGAAGGGAGAAGAGAAATCCAAAACACCATACCTAGCCAAATCGATAGTTCCTACAATCACCCATTAAAATTGCGCAGACTCGACATAGGGACTGCAGAGCAACCCAAGATAGCTATAGTGGAAAATTATTGGGATGAACAAACTAGTCAGGAAATACAAATTTTACCAAGGGAATATGAGGATTTGTTCCAAAATATTTTTTTAGAATTAAAGGGAATCAAAGGATTCATGGGAGAAATGAAGATTAAGTTAAAACAAGGATCCAAGCCCATCAGACATAGACCATACCGTCTTAACCCAAGAGTAAAAGAGAAAGTTAAGAAGGAGATTGATAAGATGTTAGAAGCATGTCTCATTTTTGCGATAGAAGAAGCAAAGTGGGTTATCCTAATAGTCATTCAAAGAAAGAAAGACACTAAGGATATTAGAGTCTATGTGGACTACAGAAGCCTCAACTCTGCCTATGTGCATGAACCTTTACCAACACCCTTTACCGATGAGGTGCTAGAACAGGTTGCGGGGAAGGAAGCATACGCATTCACAGATGGATTTTCAGGATACCATCAAGTCAGGATTGTTGAAGAAGACAAAAGAAAGTCTACTTTCATTACATAATGGGGATCTTTTGCATACAACATGATTCCATTTGGCTTAAAGAATGACCCTGCAGTTTTTTCCAGGATTATGATAGCAACATTTAGAGAATTCATTCACAAATTTATAGAAGTCTATATGGATGATTGGACAATATATAGCCTACTTAAGGAACATGTATCACTTCTAATGATAATGCTTGATAGATGTAGAGAGTTTCAAATCTCATTAAATCTCAAAAAGTGTATCTTCTATGTGCCACATGGAAATTTGTTGGGCTACATAGTCTGCCAAGAAGGAGTATTGGTAGACCCAGCCAAATTTACGATCATTGTGAATATGACACCACCTATGAGTGATAAATATTTGTGCTCCACACTAGGACACACAGGTCACTACCATAGGTTCATTCAAAGATATGCCAACATTAATGCACCTCTGGAAAACCTCCCGACAAAGGATAAAATGTTCCAATGGACTCCCAAATGTGATAAAGAATTTGAGACACTTAAGGAGAAACTCATTACAACACCGATTCTAATATTCCCAATATGGGAGAATGAATTTCATGTACATGTAGATTCTTCCGGAATTTCGTTAGGGGCTATCTTAACACAACCTGGAGATGAAGCTATGGATCACCCTATCTATTTTGCGAGTCAAAAGTTGTCGCAAGAAGAACGCAACTACACAACAATATAAAGGGAAGGCTTAGCAATGATTTATCCTTTACATAAATTTAGACATTATCTGTTAGGATCTCATTTCAAATTATTTACTGATCATTCTGCACTGAAATACCTAGTTAACAAACCTGTGTTGGAAGGGAGAATTTGTAGATGGTTTTTGTTATTTCAGGAATTTTCCTTTGAAGTCATCATCAAGTCGGGACAATGCAACATCGGACCCGACCATCTATCCAGGCTAGATTCAGGAGAAAGTGGCGAAGCAGTGGATGACCAGCTCCCAGATGCAGACTTGTTGAGGATTGAGGCCATACCGGAATATCTGGAGGACATAGCAATCTTTCTCAGTACAGGGCCCTATCCTGAAATATATTCTGCAACCCAGAAACGCCATATGGTTGTTAGAGCAACATACTACCAGCTGATCATCAGATAATTGTATAAAATAGGACTAGACAACATCCTTAGATGATTTTTCCTGGATCATGAAAGGCAGGATATACTTTGGGAATGCCATAGTGGAATCGCAGGAGGCCACGTAGCAAGAAAGGCCACGAAACAAAAAGTTCTAAAGGTAGGACTTTGGTGGGCCACACTATTCAAGGATGCAAAAGTATACGCTATATCGAGTGATGTTTTTCAATGGGTGGGCAAGCCGTCCCGCCGAGATGAACTACCATTACAACCAGTTAGATCTCTACAGGCATTTGAGAAATGGGTAGTTGACTTCATTGGAACAATCAACCCCACAACCAAACATTCAAAGGATAGGTACATCATTACCGTGGCTGACTACCTTACCCATTGGGTAGAAGCAATAGTGGTACAAGACTGTTCGACAAATACTGTTGCCAGGTTCATTTTTGAGAATATCATTACCCAGTTCGGATGTCCCATTAGCCTAACCAACGATCAAGGAGCTCATTTAATTAGAATCATTATAGCAAAACTTACAACAAAATTTTTGATTCAACGTCAAAAGAGTAGTCCATACCACCCACAGGCCAACGAAAGAGTTGAAGCCTTCAAGAAGATTCTAGAAAAGGGAATAACAAAGGTCTGTTGCACAAACCGGGAGGAATGGGATGATAGAGTTCTAGCTGTACTATGGGCCTAGAGGTCAACCAAAAATAAACTCCATAGATACACACCATTCCAATTAGTCTATGGGAGAAAGGCAGTGGTGGTTGCATAGTTCATCACTCCAAGCCTGTATATTGCACAAGTCACACGTATGACAGAAGAGGAATCAGTGGTGCAGAGACTTGTAGAGCTACAAGAACTCGAGGAAACCAGATTTCTAGCAGACTTCCATCAGTCGGTTGAAAAGGAAAGAAACAAATCTTGGCATGACTGACACATTAAGACCAAGCCATTCACACAAGGGGACAAGGTGTTACTCTATAGCAACTGATACTAGAAGAATCCTGGCAAGCTGCATATGCATTGGTTAGGACCCTTCATAGTTGTGGAGATCTGACCCTCAAGAGCAGTCAGACTCGCACAACTGGATGGTGTGCTATGATCGGGATGGGTGAATGATGCTCCCCTGAAGCCCTACCTGTCTCAAACCTGAGAGAGAAGGACAGTTTCTCCAATCTGAAGGATCTTGTACAATAGATAGATTTGAGTTTTGTTTTCTTTCTGAAATTTTGTAAATTCAGTTAATAAAGTCCATATGCGCAGTATTGCACCATAAAGCATAGTTCATTTGTTTTGTCTAAGTGTTGGTTGATACATAACTGACGACTCAGCAATACAGGACCTGAACCATAAGAGAGTCCATTCATGACAATCATTAAAGACGATGGGGACAAAATTTGTGGTCAGAGGGGCCATGAATCCAAATCCAATCTGAGTTATAGGCCACGCAAACCCAGTCTAGTCACAACCTTTATTTCCATTATGGTACCCCCTATGATGCCTGTTAATCCATAAAGCCACATTGTGCCAAGATTCCATCGAAGTTCACGCCGGGATACCCACCCATTAAATAGAAAGGTCTCAAATCGTCCATGTCCCTATTTCACTCAAATAAGTAAATACCAAGATCACCAAAAGGATTTACCTTGATTAAACCATCCCGTCGGATAACTCACACCCGGTTGCATCCATACGGTCATGATGAGTAGCAATTACTTCTAAAAACTTACCCATTAAGCCAAGTATAAGGCTCTCAAAACTCAGCTGAGAATGTACTATTTCTAAAAAGAGCATAGCCATTTTTGAACTCAATAGTGGGAACCAGTTGGGACCATTGTAAAAGTTACAGGCATAACCCTAGTTCTTACCTTCCATAGAAGTGAGAATGTCGAGAGACACAACAAGTTGAATCTCCATGACTAAAGAAGCAGTACCAAATGAGCCTTGCGACCCTCGACTTGAGATCGTGGGTGATCTCAAAGGGAAGGTAGAGCACATTAAGCTCCTCGACCTTGACCTCACGGATTCAGCCTTGTTCCCACAAATGCACATAGACTTCTTTTGGGATATAGTTCCATATGGAATCATAGGAATGGAAGTTATACCAAAATAATATTTCATCAACTTATTTAACTCGACCATCATGAACCTGAGAGACTTACCAATCTTTGGTACCATAGGCGAGATTGCACGCTACACGAAATTTCTGATAAGAAAGGTGCATGACAGAAGTATATGGTTGGATAAGAGGTATCCAATCCATGCTAAAGACATCCAACAACTTACTGGACTATCCTCCCAAGGAGAGGATGTGTTGAAGGGATTCCAGGGTCCCGGTAAGTATGGGAAAAAGAAAGGCAAGCTTAACCTATACGAGAAATTTAACACAAAGAGAGGAGGACACACAACAGTAATTGAACCAATATTGCATGAGACAGTCTAGACTGGATGCTACATCATATCCAACAAGGTTATGAGGTGTTACTATAAGGGAGAATTCACTCTAGATGCATTATCAGTCGTCGAATTTTGCGCAAATAGAGCAGTGTTCAACTGGTGTAGTTTCCTGTTGGAGGAACTACTAGTAGCTTGTGAGGAAGCACAGGAGAAGGGAGGAACCTTCAACTATGGATACTTACTTGTGGCATTCTCAATTCTCAAATGGAAGCCACGTGTGGGTAGACAACTGACAATACCAGATAAGGGACACATAGCAAAGATGTTCGAGTCATGGAAGTCCAAACAAGACTCAGAAAATATGACACTCAATAATGCAACATTTTCCAAATGGTATAATGGTATGATAGATGCAACGTAGAGGCTACGCATCCCACAGAAGCTCCTCAACTGTAACACGAGGAATATCGTCTTCAACATGAACCAACACAACACATTGGTCTAGCCGAGACATGTCAGCAAGGAACATTTCCACACAAGGATGCTACCATTCTATTTGGATGAGGAAGCCTTCGATAAGGAAGTCATGTCATCACCAGGAGTGAAACACGACCCATGTAAATCAAGAATGCATTACATTTTTCCTGCGAAGTTTCTGAAGAAAAAAGACAACGAACCAGGAGAAGGACCAAGTTCAAGTCCCGAGAAGAAGAAGCCAAACACTCTGGTATAAACATAATTTGAGGAGGAAGAAGAGATACAATAGCTAAAGTGGAGAAAAATGTCAGTCTGTCGACAGCTACCAGACAATGTCATGTTGTCAGGTGCGTAGGTTAACTAGATCTTGGGCATTTTTCTTAATACCAAACCATTGGTGAAGAGGTCTAGAACTGGGGTCTCGCCGAAAAAACCCCTGAACCCACAACCCCTTGCATCTGTCGCTCCCCACACCCGCGCGACGACCAAAGCCACCACTTTCATTGATATTCAGGATGACTCGGAGCCTGAAACACTTCCATCCACATTCATCATTGAGCACCCTCCACCACCACTCCAATTACCAAACCTCATCACTGCTAGTCCAGATTAGACCACAACCTCAGAACTAATGCAGCTCGATCATCCATAGATAGTGGAATGACTCCCACAAATAACCAGAGAATTACCCAAGCCAATATCAGAAGGTTCTAGTCCCGGCTCTAAAGCCTCAATGTCGATCACGATGCTAGATGTTCTGAATCCAAAAACCCAGGAACAACAGCCTGAGTCTTCATCACAAGAAGAAGACGCTCGAAGTATAGAGGAGACAAAACCCGACAACAACCAACAAATCACCTCACCAACCAAGGGTGAGGGTGCCCAAGAAATCACGACGGATGAAACAAAAGCACTAGAAGAGCTGGAGATGCTAGATGCACACAACAAACCCAAATCAACAACTGAGAAGGATAAGACAGACAAGCAATCACAAATATAGCAGGTTCTCCAAAACCCTCAGCAATGTGCAAAATTGATGCAACTCTGCATAGCCAAAACAAAGTTTCTAACTCTTTTTTTGGCAGATCTAAGGTTGAGGATCGCACTAGTGCCACCAATGGAGGAGGAGGTAAAAACCCTCTCAAACCATTCAACGACCAGTGGACTTCCATTACAGATGCGGGAACCCACTGACACAACTCCTTCATCCGTCGACTTGTTACAGTGGCCAGTGCCACACTTATTTGGACTAATCAGAGCATCAATGGATTAGTAGAGAAAAGGGTCCAGGAGGCCGAGATATCCACTGATATTGTGAGGAAGAAACAGTTTGTCACAAAAATATGCAAAATGCAGGAAGCACATGAAAAAATCCAAGTCCAACGCAAACTGGAAAAAGTGCAAGAACAACTTGCCGAAGCCTGGACTAAGATTCCTAAGGTTGTGCCCGACCTACCCAAGCCAATGATGTAGGAAATCTAGAGAAACACATCGATATGTTACAAAAAGCATGGAAACAACTCGCTAATCACACTGAGCAGCTACAAGTGAAGCTACAACAGGTCCAACAGGAAGAAGAACAACAACCTCAACAACTGCAGGAACAGATGTAGAAGATAATATTGAAAGGAAAGAATTCCTGAGTAGCATTTCACAAGAACACAACAGACTGCACCAAAATATTCAAGGAAGTCAACAACTGGATGAGCATCATCGCTCGATGGAATCAGGTCTTGGAGGAGATACGCACAAAGATATAGGTGCTGAACGAAGAAGTTCTGGCCACAATGGACTCCATGGAGAAACAACAGAAGTTTGACCAAATTCAATAGGACAACAATGAATTGAATACACTCTATGAGGCATAATCTGTAGCCAAGAAAGAGTTGTGCGACTTTTGACCTGTAATTCAAACCGCCTACATGAAAATGCATCAAGTCAATGCAACAACATGTTCCGAGTGGAAATCATTGGTTGCAACCAAGCCAAAGGAGTACAACAAAGAGACGACCCAACAGTTTCTTGTAGAAGCATCACTCCTCACCCAAAAATGGGAGGACAAAGTTGGAATCTCTCAAGGAGTAAATAACAGAGAATTAGAGCTGGTACCAGAATTGGGCCCTTCGTTTGAGGAGATAAAGGAATAAAAATAACAAACAAAAGAGCTCAAAAAAGAAGAAAATACAGACAAGGGAAAACAACAAATGCCCCTGGAGGATGTGAAAGAACCAAGAGTTTGACTCGAGGACGAGTAAAGGATTGTGGTTGGAGCCTGTTGAGCCCTTCATTTTTTAGAATGAATCTCACAAGTTTTGACTAAGAAAGAATTGTGCAAACTCCATCAGAGGTCGGAAGAAACAACAACAAAAATTAGTTGTGGAAGTCAATGCAATGCCAACGAAGCAACAAATGGTTGCAATAGAATAAGAAAGCGTGCAATCAGAGAAGGAAGTCACAACCCAGCTATATATAGGGCTAAAGATAATTTTGAAAGGGTTGATTGGTTGGTTTGTCTGTTCGTTCGATAGTTCATAAGTTGGTTGCCTGGGTTGATTCGAGTCAGGTTGGTCAGAGTCTCTAGGTTTTGGGATTAGTTGTTGATAATTGTTGTAAGTCGAAGGAAGACAATTCTAAGTCTGTAATGAATTGGACCTATCAGTTGGAGAATTAGAGCTCCGTGGAATGAGTCCAGAGCCAAGAATCTGTACTAAGACTTGCTATGTAATTCTGAGTGTGTAATGAGAGAAAGCTCCTAAACATAATAGGAAGCATGATCAAATTTCAAAATATGTTGTGTCTTTGTATGTTTAATTATGCATTATAGTATTTCCTTATAGCTTATGAGTTCTATTTTATGGTTCAACGTTTAAATTATTTCTTGCAATGTAAGTAGGTTCGATTTGTGAATTTATATATTTCATATCTGTTCATGTCTCTTGCGCAAGAACATGAATGATTTCTGACTGGTTTATGGATCCTCTTTAGTCTTTTCCCTACCCTTCCTTATCTATCTGTCTCAACAATGCTTCGGGTGAGACTTCTACTCTTCGAAGGATATGTAAATGCCAACGCTCTAGAATACACGGTGCCTTTTGTTGGTAACCTGAGTAGGACCTTGGTCTGATCAAATTCACTCCAAAAAATCCAATCTAAGGGATTAAGTCTAAATTATTGGGAAGAAGCCATCAACTATGCAAATTACATATTAAATCACACTCCCACAAAGTCTCTTAAAATATAACATCAAAAGAAGCTTGGACTAAAATTAAACTAGATGTAAATCACTTCCGTGTATTTGGATGTATATCATGGGCTCACATTCTTGATGAGAAAAGGAAAACATTGCATCCTAAAAGTGAGAATTGTATATTTGTTGGTTATTTTGAAGATGTCAAAGCTTATAAACTTATTCAACCACAATGTAATGAAATTATTATTATAATAGATGTTAAATTTGATGAAAATATCTTAGCCTGCGATCCTAATTCGATGATTGTGCCTTTTTCGACATGTGAGCCATATTCGACATCTGTTCCTTCTTTTGTTCATATCAACACCTCTGCCTTCTCACCTTCCTCTAGATGAGTCCTTTGAACCTGAACCAACACCAATGCCATTGCTTCCTATATGGATCCGTTCAACACAAGAAGCAGTTGGTGATATTTTCGGTGATCGTTTAGATCAACGTCGGACATGTTCATAGTTCCAATGAGCCTCTTCTCTTTTGGATCAAGTTTCAGAGACTCATGATCCAAAGACATTTGCAGAAGCTTCAAGTCATCCAAATTGGGATACAACAATGAATGAAGAGTATCATTCTTTAATGGAAAATGATACTTGGGATCTTGTACCTCTTCCAAAAGGAAGAAAAATTTTCATATGTAAATGGGTCTACATAACTAAGTATGCATCAGATGGAAGTGTTGAAAGACACAAGGATATGTTAGTTTCCAAATTATTTTCCCAATTTGAAGGAATTGAATATAATGAAACCTTTTCCCCTGTAGCTAAAATGAATTCCACCCGCCTTGTTCTTTCCCTTGATGCCTCACATAAATGGGATGTCCATCAGATGGATTTTAAATCCGCCTTCTTGCGTGGTTATTTTCAAGAAGAAATATACATAGAAAAAACTCCTCGATATGTCCAGAATGATTCTAGCCTTGTTTGTCTCCTTTAAAAATCTCTTTATGGTCTTAAGAAAGCTCCCCAATCTTGGTATGCCAAAAATGGACAAATTTCTTATTGAGACTAGATTTTCTGGATGCCATTATGATCCTAAGGTCTATACCAAGAAAGTATGAAGCCATCTCATAATCCTTTTCCTTTATGTTGACAACCATATCCTTACTGGTAGTGACTCAGAACTTTTAAAACATGTGAAAACCAACCTTAAGAAGAAATTTGAAATTCCAAACTTAGGATTTTTTTACTTTTTTCTTGGCCTCCAAGTTTTTCAAACCAATGAAAGAATTTTTATTTTCCAGTCTAAGTATGCTTGTGATATTCTTTGTCACTTTCACATGGAATATTGTAAAATAACCCCTTCTCCCTTCCAGTCTGGAGTCAATCTTGTTACCACCTGTACTTCTCCCGAAGTTGATGCCACCTTGTACTGTAAATTAGTTGGTAGCCTCTTATACTTGACTCATATCCATCCTGGTCTTTCCTTTGTTGTTGGTCTAGTTGCCAATTATATGAAAACACCCCATGAAATCCATTGGAAAGCAGCTAAAAGGATACTTCGATATATCCATGGTACAATTAAGTTTGGGATACATTACAGTTCATGGGGGATTTCTTTATTGGTTGGTTTCACTAACTTAGATTGGGAGAACAAACCTAATGATCGAAAGTCTATTGTAGGTTATGTTTCTAGCCTTGGTTCATGACCTGTCACTTGGGCCTGTAAGAAACAACCTGCTATTGCACTTTCTTCAGCAGAAGTAGAGTATTGAGAAACGATGAATGCAAGTCAGGAAGCCTTGTAGCTTTGACAGATCCTTTCATAGTTTGGATTCTAACAACATCATCTAACCAGCCTTTGGTGTGACAATCAGAGTGCCATCAAGCTATCCTAAGACCTAGTTCAACATTAGTGCAACAAACATATCGAGATACACATGCACTTCATCATAAAGCTCATTCATGATCAAGTTATTGAAGTGCTCTTTTTCCCTACAAAATATCAAGTTGTAGACATTTTCACGAAGTTTCTTACAGAATAAAAGTTTTCCAAACTTCGATCTATGTTAGGAGTTTAGGAAGTTGTCATTAAGGGGGGATAGGCTCTAATTCATCCTTCCTTATCCTATTGTGTCACTATTTAAGATCCTACAATCCTATCCCAAGTTGTTCTTAAGGGGGGGTGATAGGATATTTAGACACTTAGGAGTCAGTTAAGATCTACTTGGTCTAATGTGTCGTTAGGTAAACATTTGTTTCTTAATGTGTTTCTTTAGTATGAATTTGTAGTTAGGAAATCTGATAGTCATGATACATTCTCAACATAGAGTGATCTGATGGTTCAAATTCTCTAGAGTGATATGATGGTTTTAATTTTTTTCGTTTTATTAATATATAAAAGAAAGAAAATTGCAAACAAAACAAAAAGTCAATTGAAAACAAAATTCAAAAACCATCAATGAAAAGTAGAACATGCAAATTATTGGCCAGTATGAATCCCTTGCATAGCCCCTTAGTTAATTTTTTATTTAGCATTTGTTAAGTTGCCAATGTCGGGCAGTAATATAGAAAAAAAGAAATATGACAAGCAAGTCTTTATAGTTTTTATTTGTTTTTTATAGTCTTGTCCAGATCGCAACAAGGTGCAGGAAGAGAGCATACTTATTCGAAAAAAAAACATGAAAATAAAAAGCTACCTACTCTATGCCAATTAGAATTAAAAATTAGTTATGTGTAATTAAGCGTCCAGTGGAGCCATTCACGTAACAATAGCAAAACTATGTTCATTTTCATTTTTACGCATGAAAAATAGAAATGTACAAAAATGAAATAATTGAATCGTTGTGACTGTCATTTAACTGAATAAAAACAAAATCGAAATTTATCTAATCTAGTACTTACTTGGAGCCATTTCTCGATAAGGCTTTCGTAGGCGCATTGTTCTTCGCTCAGATCATGATGTAACTCCTATTCATCTTCCTCGATCTCCTTTTCGATCAATTGTTCGTCATCGGATGCATAAGAGTCTTCAGATGTTGGATCTTCAATTGTTTCTGGAGGATTATTTGAATCTTTGATCCTTGTCAAGATCTCCTCTTCCTGGGAAGAGGAAATCCCAACATTTGCCAGGATCTGACTGAGTAGTTCAAAGCTAAAAGTCATTGTTAAACCATGTTAAAAAAAAGGATTCTTACAACACTCAAATCAAAATGAAAAACTCAAATAAAAACACTCTTGCTAAAACATAAAAAAAATACTCTTCACAGTTGCGAAAATTAAAACATTCCTAATAGTTGGTAGGGACAGTGAGGAATCTACACTGAAGAAGCTCTATGACCCTTAGAACCAACGCATGTAGATCACACTTGCATAAATTTAAACTAATCTTGCGAAAATTGAAATTTGCAGAAATTGAAATTACTTCTACCTAGTTGGTAGGGAGAACATGAGGAGTCTCCTCTCACGATCTTCTATGTCCCCTTACCAACATGTCTAGATCACACTTGCAGAAATTAAACACTCTTTCATAAATTGAAAATTGAAGAAATTGAAACTACTTTTACCTAGTTGGTAGGGAGAACATGAGGAGTCTCTTGGCACGAGATTCTATGACCCCTTACCAACATGTCTAGATCACACTTGCATGAATTCAAATAAAAAAAATACTAATACCTCAATCCATCATGCTTCCCTAGCAACGACACCAAAATGTTGGGCTCTAAAGATGTCTTAAAATATAACCTCTATGCATCATCAAAAGGTAGGCGCTGGCGCAAGTGTTTTACTTGTTGCCTACGTAGGTTCTTACCTTCTGTTTTCAATACCCGTCCTCCAGAGATGCAACCCCTGCAAAGGGACAACAATTGTTTTGTTCAAATGAACAACAAAAGGAACAATAATCGTGACAAGGGAATGACAATCGTTATATTGGGCCAAACTAATGTTGTATTAATTGAGTTGTAGTACTTTCCCAACTATCTAATTTGTCAACCCGGGGTTCGTAAACTGACGAAGCACACACAAAGTATATGCAAGATTGAAGCGGGACTAATCTAATCTAATGTTTAAGCTACAACTGAAATTGAATCATTAATCTAACAGACGACTGAAATTGAATTATTAATCTAACACACAACTGAAATTGAATTAATATAGTTGCGTAAATGAAATTACTCAAGAATAGGAAATTGCGTGAAGGAAATTAATCTAGGAATGGAGAATTGCGTAAAGGAAATTAATATAGGAATGGCAAACTACATGAAGGAAAAGAAAATACAACATGTGAAGAGTTGAATGACACAAAAACATATGTGAGATCTCATCCATGAAGCAATCCTATATTACAATAATGAAACCAATCTTTATAAAATAATAATGAAAGCATGAAAACTAAAACCATGAATCAAATCTAGGAATCCATTTCTCTTTAAAATCCTAATGACTACTCTGATTCTAATTATATAATCTAACTGAATCCTAATTGAATTCTAATGAAGAGAGTGCACTCTCTTTTATACATGAGAGCCTTGAAGATAAGATAACCATCTCATAATTACAGATCCACTTTTCTCTCAACTACTTTCCCATTATTACAAAATATAATCCCTTCAAATCCTCACACCTATTTCTCATATATATTGGATAAGATATTCCAACCAAATCTCCATGATCTTCTCCTTGGAATGGGCTTGAATTATCTCCTCAAATATTGAAATGGTGGAGGAAATATCTGAGAAGTCCTTTTGAATTAATCCTTCACATATTCCTACACATTACAAAGCTCACACATTTTTGAGATATATATGAAAACATGTTGATTTTCTAATATTTAATCACAAATTCCCTTTTAATACTAAAATGAATAAAGTGGAAAATAATAAGGTGAAACCCAAATGTATTTATGAAAATGATGTCATGAAAGGTTAATGGGGCGATGAAATGTGAAGAATAATGAAGGGAAAGGTGGATGAAAATAGGACATTTCTGAGCCCCAACAACGAGACAGAGGCTTGGTCTGCAACCTACTCATCTGATCTAATATATTGGATTTTTATAGCTCCTCTCTACATCATATCATGGGTGAAGTGATATCGAATCTCTATGTGCTTCGACTCATCATGCAACACATGGTTCTCCATCATTTTAATACAACTTGGTTATCACATAGAATCATGGTGGCTTCTATCTCTAGATCAAATAGATTGGTCAACAACATCTGAAGCCATATGGATTCACAACTGGCGGAACATGCAACAATGTATTCCACTTCTATTGTGCTTGGGGAAATGTTGAATTTCTTCCTACTCTGTCATGAGATCATGGATGACTTCAGATTGAAACAACATCCTGAAGTGCTCTTTCTATCAGAAACACTTCCAGTTCAATCTGAACCGGTGTAACCACTCAGTCTGAAGTCATGATCTCTAGTACAATAGAGACCAAAATCCAATGTACCCTTAAGGTATCTCATCATATGCTTTGCAACAACAATGTGAACACGTCTGGGTTCTACCAGATACTGACTCAAGGAAAAACATATATCTAACCTGGTATTCGTCAGATACATCACTGAACCAACAATCTATTTGAACAGAGTAGCATCAACCAATTCTGATGAGGTATCTACCAGGAGCTTCAAATTCGTTTCCATGGGTGTGTATATGGATTTTCATTTCAACATGTCAACCCTTTTCAATTTTGACTGCACACTTCCCTTGGTTAAGAAATATCTTCTATGTGTTCTGTCAAACTTCAAGATCTAAGAGATAATTCATTTAGGTCTTCCATCAAACTCTGTGGCGATCTTATTTTGCAATCTACTATGATATTTTATTCATATTGTCAAGAATGCATCATATACATATAGTAGTAACATCACTAGATCATCATTCATAACCTTGAGATAAAGGTTAGAATCAACTTTACTCTTGGTAAATCCCAATCTCTTCAGGAAACTGTAAATTCTCCCATATAAAGCCCTAGGAGCTTGCTTCAATACGTACAGATCCTTCTTCAACTGGAAGACATGAGTCTTTCTATATTCAATCTTCAAATCAATTTTTCTCATTACATTGTACCAATCTAGTACACTTGCTCAACTACAACTCAATTTGCATAATCATGTGCTAGCTCTATGTGCTTTCTGCAAAGCACTTGTCTCTCTCAATGTCTAAGAGTATGTCCTCTACTCTCTCTGCAATTGTTCCTTTTGGAACTAGGACTCTACACCTGCACTTGGTCTAAAGCTGAGAGTGGCTTCTCCATTCTCACCGTGACTACTAAAATCAAGGAGTAACTCCTCTACTCCATCATGGAAGCAACTTCATCTAGAACTGAGAGTGGCTCAATAGATGATACTGAAGGTAACTCTTCTTCTTTCATGGAGGTAACTCTATATTTTATTGTAGTCATTTCTCCATGACCCAACTAATGTAATGCACTAACTGCCACTCAAATTTAAATATGGTGATTGCTCCCCCTGCATCTCATATTATATATGAATCATGGTTGTTCTGGTTGTCTTCATAAATATTGGAACTATTTCTTCAATAAGTGTCTCATCATAGTCTTCTCCCTCTTGCTGGGAGAATTCTCTAGACACACGTCAGGCTTTGAACATCTGCAACATGCTTGATCTATATAGATCAATCTTGGAAGTCAATATTGACTTCTCTTCTAGTCTCGCGGAAGAATCCATATCCTAGTCTTTCTGATTGGCTTCCTTCTCTGTTACTAAAACAAGGGAATCTTCCCAGGAGATTTCATATCAACTAGAAGTTTTTGAAGCTACAATCTAGTATTCTCACGACATCTGTCTCCCAGTCCTGTAAGTTGTCTCTTCATCTGATCCTTTCTGAGATCAATATTACTCTCATTTTCTTCTACAAGGACTTCATTATCTATTACAGGATATACTTGGTGTTGAATACCAAGTTTAAATATGAAAGACAGAGATAGGCTTCAAATGATATTTGCTTCCCGTTCTAATGTTCAGTCATCTTTGGAGCCTTTTTCTCCTTTCAATCAATCTTCATATGAGATACTCTGAATCTCAAGAGATAGCTTCTTCTTCATCTTCTTTGGTACATGAGTGTATATGGTCATGTACATAGTTTTCTTCATGTCTCATATAATATGTTTCCTTTAGCAACCTTCACTACAACTTCCTAAGGGTTATCACCTATGACCTAAAATAAGGTCAATAAGAAAGAATAATACTCTTTTCATAATAGTAGATAAAACAATAGCATGAATAATCATCACAGTAGCTCCTTTAGAGATATCACTTTTGACCTGTCTGAAGTAGAGATCAAAAGTAAGAAATACAATACGAAATGAGGTCAACACTCTTATAGTGTTGTGATCAAACATTCCTCCATGGAAACCTGGAACTAACACAAGATAATTCTCCTAGAGGAGATGCTAGTTTGTAACAAGCAAATGATTACATTAAGTAATTATCTCAATATGATCACATGCTACCAAGTATAATACTTTTCAAGGACTGCTATCTCAACTATGGTGTTTACTTGTAAAAGGGTAGTCAAAAACTTGACATGTGCAACTTTGAATCTTATCAACTTAATTAATCAAACCTAGAACCTGGAGCCTTGTCCTCAAGAATGAGTGTGCTTCTTTTCTTCCAAGTCGTCTTCACTCAAGATGATGAGTGCTTTCTTCAACCTGTCTTTTGTACTAAGACAACATGCTATCTTGACAGAAGGTTAGGTTAGAGGATAAAATCTATGATCTCAACTTTAATCCATATTATACCTTGACTTTAATTTTGATCAAAGGTTAGTATGATGGTCATAGCTTCAACATGCAATCTAGATCAAATAATGTCATAACAAATAGATGCATATCAAAATAATCAAACCTGGGTTGCATTATTCCTCTAAATGTGTTGGATATTGAGATCCTTATGGATCTATGGCAAGAGATCCCTTGTCCTAAAAATACCCTTCAAATATTAAAAATTTAAGCATATGTGAGTACATACCTTTGATAGAATTTGTAGGTATTGGCAACATCTGGTAGCAGCGGTAATAATTACCAACTCTTGAAAACTTCAAGTGTGACTGCAACTGGTACTACGGTTGATACTTCAACTAGTACTACAACTGCAATTGATACTGCAATTAGTTCTGAGACTGCAACTGTAATTGCAGCTTAGGGTTTTATGAGGAAACCCTAATTTTTCAAACTTCAAATTTTGAAATTCTGATCCAGGGGATAGATGCCCTGAGTTGATGCAAGTAAGCTGCTGCAGTTAGATTTCTGAAAATCCAAATTTTACCCCCTCAAACTTGACCAATGGATTTATGTACCAATGCTTCTAGTTTTCTGGTACTTCTGGTTTTTTGGTACTTCTGGTACTCTGGTACTTTTGGTTCTCTAGTACTTCTGGTATTTTGTGAAAACTAGGGTTTCACTTTCTGGGATATCTACCCACTGAAAAGGTGCACTGAAGGTGCCAAAGAATTCCTTGGGTTAAGGTGCACTTTTGTAGATGGTTTTGAGGCTTAAAATCTTCTTCAATAAAATCCCCTAATTTTCATGTACGACAACAATGACATTTTTCTTCTTCTTGTGAAAGATGATCTCTTCAGCTTAGCTCTGATACCATGTTAAGGTTTAAGATATTATTAGGTTTCTTTTCAATTCACTAGATAACAATAGCATAAATAGGATCACTGAGAAATACATAATCACAAGAGACACGTCATTTATCCTGGGAAACCCTCATCGGGGAGAAAATGCAGTAAAAACTTCCTTAATATAGATAGCCAATACAATGCCAAGAGATAACTCAAACAATACAGACAGTCCTCTCCCAAGAATGCACCTCTCTCTATCTTCCTTCTTCAACTGTAGATCCAAACTTGCGCTCTGATGAACAAGTGAGTGAGTGAACAAATGAGGCGCTGGCCTCCCTTATTTATACAATCTGGCAGGTGTTGAACTAAGGTGTATTTTCACTGGCAGGGCCAACCTCTCAATCTAGGTGGTTATAACCACTTTAATATATTCTAGGGGTCGAATTCTCATTTAGCATATTACAATTAGGGTTTGACCAATCCACAAAAGGGGATTGATCTACTGAATAATACATCAATAATAAATAGAATACTCTTTGAAGTTACATTATTTCAACAACATTATATTCCTAGGGGAGGCCATGTGGTTATTGATTTCCAAGTAATTATATAAAAAACTCTTTGGGTTGTTTGGGTAGTTCACTTGTTCATTTCTGTTCACTCTTACATCCTTCTCACTCTTTCATTTTTGGGTGCTTCCTTCTTTCTAATTCATGTGCTCTTGGTCTAAGAATGGAAACAAATGGTTGGAAGAGGAGAACCATTGCTAGATGGTTGTAATAGATTATTGTTCATTCTAGGAGGGAATTGATGTCTATGTTCATAATATTGATGGAAGTTCGGAAAGAAATGTCCACACCTAAGAATCCTTGGAGTTTCCAGTAGGGAGATTTCCTGACCAACAACACTGGAGCACTGGAGAGAAATGGAACAACCTAAGGGATTACATGGAAGAGAAAGGTGTTCATTTATTTGGGTTGTGTTGGATGAGGAGGAAAGAGAGATGGAAATAAAGGATTTGTTGTGTGGTTGGGAAACCTGATAGCTAGTTAGCCAACTATTGTATGTTTTAGATTTGGCCCAGAACTCATCCTTGTGGATTCATAGCCCTAAACCGAAGGTGACCTTTTGTTGAGAGTAAATGAACAACAATGTATATGTCTGGAAATCACTTCTTTGGTTTGCAGCCAGTTGGTGAATGTTTACTTGCAAAGATAAGTGCTCTCTGTGTTTTATGTAAAATGTATTTTCCAATGTATATTTAATTATCTCTAAGATATGTATTTATAATGTTCCTTTCTGATGGTTATTTTTTGTGCATGACATGATTTTTATTTCTTTTATGATATAACATGGATCTTGATTAATGCATTTGAGTCTTTCATTCTTGATTTTAGATTAATTATTATCATAATTCGAAATCGGTTCAGAAGTGAGTTTTAGATATTAGCGTGGCCATCTTATGGGTGGATGGGTACATTACACATGATCATCATACACCCCACTATGACAGTCATTGAGAATGACTTCAGCTACCTCGTGAGTTAGACAACACCACAAAATAACATTTACCCCTCGATGATACAACGTTTCATCGATAATGAGGTAGTTTTTGGTCTAATGGCGTATACGTCGTCGGTCATCTCTTGAAATATGTTGGGGAAGCTTCATATTTTGAAGGTATATTAGAATATATCTATACCAGGGATTCAAAGATGATATAAGGAAGATTGTTCATCAACAAATGAATCATCGTGAAAAATATCCTCATCCTGCCCAGGGAAGTCGGACATCATTTCTACAAAAAATAGCAATTTTGCATATTTCATGGAGGCAAAATCAAGAACAAATTCCTCCAAAATCACAATCCATTTATTGTATTTACCCCCTATGATATTCCTTGTAAGGACGTATTGAAATTGATTGAAATCAAAAACCACAATAGTCTTGCATAGTAATATATAGTGCCATAATCTTTGAACTCCATGCACAATTTCTAAGGATAGCTTCTCTACGTGTGAGTACTTAAGTTCAAGGCAAATTATATTTTGGCTAAGGAGATAGATAACATGCTCATGGATCTCATCATCTTCCAGAACAAGAACCATACCAACCATACCTTCAGACACGGTAATATAAATTAGAAAATATCTACTATAGTCTAAGGACTTCATCAGAGGTGTCGATACCAATGCTTTCTTAAGAGAATCAAAGGAATCATGGGGTCTTTCATCCCGCATGAATGGATTTTCCATTTTCAAGAGACGCATGAAACCATTAGTTATATTTGCATAGTTATCTATGAAACAACGCAGGAAGTTATCCTTCCTTTGTAAACCCTGAAGCTGTCAAATATTGCATGGGGGAAGAAATCAAAGTATTGCCTCAACCTTCATAGGGTCCACCATGATCCCATGCTCAAAAACTATGAATCCCTAAAGGCAGCCATACCTAACTCAAAATATGCATTTGTGAGGGTTCAATTGAATGTGATAATAGTGACATTTTCCAAATACTAGTCAAAGGTGAGTCGAATGATCATCCTATTGCGAGAGTGAGCAATGATATTGTCCAAATAGGATTTGAATATATGATTAAGGTTGTGAAACGCGAAGGACATATCATGTTAAAAGTTTTCTCCAATATTTTTAAGACCGAAAGGAATTTTCCGGTAAGAAAATGTACCCCAAGGAGAAATGAACGCCATCTTATGCTAATCCTTGAGTTTAATTTGAATTTGATTATAACCTAAAAATACATCCATAAAATAAAATGCATTACTTCTCGCAAACTCATCAATAATATTATCAATAAAGGGAGTGGGAAAGTTATCTTTAGGACATGCTTTATCCAGGTCCCTAAAATCCATACATGAAAGGACAGTTCCTCGCTTCTTATCTACATGAACGATATTGGATACCCATTCAGTCAAGGGAACTGGGTAGACAAAGTCAGTGTTAAGAAACTTCACCTCTACCTTAATAGCGGGGGCCTTCCTAGGATTTACAACCCTATCATTGTTGAAGGTGATTAGCATTCAAATAAGTTTTAATTTCATGTTCAACAATACAAGGGTCGATCCCTATCATCTCTTCATATGACCAAGGAAATATGTCTCAGAATTCCTTAAAGAGATCGATGTAAATCTAAATTTCTTCAGGCGAACAATCTTCATCGATATATACATTTTTTGATTTTACCAAGGGTTCGAGAGATGTTGATCATGATAGTAGGGGAAATATTCTCCATTTTTCCTTCAGCACATATACCATGCATATCTAATGGAACCACGACGTGACCAACCATCTCACTCATGGTGGAACTAAACTCATCCTATTCAATCCTCTCAAGATCTGGGAGAAAATAAGATCTATGATAAAGGTCATCCCAAGGCCTATTAGGACTAGACATGTCCTCTAAGATTGCTTCATCCAAGGGTAAATTATTGTCAAATAATTCATGAGAACTAGATGATTTTGTAGCCCATATGGGATCCATCTCTTCCGTCTGCGAGGAGGAAGGATCTGGGTCTACAAGATATTTTTATATAGCCTGATACGCAATATCTAATATGGACAACAAAATATCCATGTCAATGTGTGAGTGAACTTCATATGACATAGACGGAGAAGGTAGGGTCCATGGGTCGCTAAAATATGAATTATGGAAAGAAACAGACCTCGGTGACAATGAGGACTCATCATAGATAACATTAATGTACAATATTGGTTATGAGAAATCAAAAGTTCCCATCAAGGAGGAATACATTCTGACACCAACATTCTCATTTTCCTACTGAGAATTATTGATAATGGGGATTGAAGGTCCCACTGAAGCAGTTCAACTAGGGTGCTCAAAAGAAAATTGGTTGATCGTCATGATCTTCCCTTCATGAGGAAAGAATAAAACATATAATATCGACGACACAATGGATGTCATAGAGTAAGTCCAATTACACCCGAGTATAATATTGTAGTCGAGGGGTGCATCAACCACCTTGACATCGACCTCCATAGTCTTACCACCTTACTAGACCGAGAAAGAGGTAAGGATACCATGGAGTCTAAAATAGCGTCCATCAAATGTAGTTAACATGGTCATATATTGAGAAAGAGGTGAAGATCCAATGTCTTTCCAACAAGACAGAGACATTACAGATGTCAAAGCACCTTCATCAATGAAAACATGTTCGATGGTAATATTCATACTCTCCACATGGATTTGAAAGGCCACGTGGTAAGGTAAGTGAGGCTTGACATCTGCGACATCAAACTTGATAACTTTTGAGACACTGAGATCTAGAGCTCCCAATGCAGATAGCAAGGCTTTCCTCTATGTTGGACACGTTTTGAGCAACTCCAAAGCCAACATCGCGCACAGTGTTTGGACCAAATCCTAAAAAATTGAGTAATTTTGGGTAGCTTTGGCAGTAGGATTATGAGCAGAGTTCTTAGGGACTCCTTTTAGAATGCAAGGTAGAGGTTCAAGCTTATTTATCTGCAATGGTGTTTTCGAATGAGGAGGATCTAGACCTAAAACTAGTTGTGAAGAACCATAATCGTGAGTCCTAGTAGCTACACTAATCTCAAACTGGACCATATTGACACATTGATTCCCACCATCATGTGCCGATGGATTTTGACTTCCACTCGACGTATTTCCGGTCTTGGAGGCTCCCAAGGTCATATTTTGATTATGTGGAAACAAGTTAGTCAACACAGTAGGATGTTTCTCTATGAGCCTAGAGGCTTCCTCAATTTTAGGGAACAAGTGGATAAGGTTATCGTCTTTACAAATTTTACATGGAAAATTCACCTTTCTCTTTTCTTTATTTTCCTAACTTGCATTATTATTATATTTATCATTATTGTGGTCATCCTTTCTTTTATTATTATTATTATTATTATTCCCACCCTTGCAATTATTATTATGATTTTTCTTCTTATTCCCTCTGGGTCACTGGTTACCATTTGGGTTCGTTGATTGTACATAATGTACATCCACTGACTGGGTGGATGAGGACGAAGTTGTATCTTTTCCTGCTTCAAACTAGTTAAGAGAAAAACCTTTTAGTTGGTTCATCACCTGGTATGAATACTTGGCACTTGCAGAGCCTATGATGCCATCGCCATGCGACCCAGGATTTTGTCTAGGATCATAATTCTACCGTGATGTGTCAAGAATAATTTCATAGAGCATCCCAGATTGAGCATATTAAATATCCAACTACTGGGCTTTAAAGATGACCTCTTCCTCAGAAGTCACTCCAGATGTAGAAACATCCTTCAAAATGTAAGGAAATAGGGACTTGAGGAGCCATTCCAACATAAACTCTTAAGGAATGTAACCTTTAATCAACCTATTCCTTCTATGCCACTCTTGAATATGATATGAGATGTGGGTGGATTTATCTTGACGAAAATCCGATAAAATTTCTATGTCGGCATCGTAAAGAACTGACAATTGGAAGGGGTTGAGAAAAACAAAGACCAGCTCATTGAAAGTTCAGTAAGTTCCCCTGGGTAACTCGATGTACCACTTCATGAAAACCCCCATAAGAGTGCTTTGAAATAGTATAAAACAAACATAATTGTCATTAAGGGAGTTAGATGAGAACCATAGATGAAAGGTAGTCACATGACTACCTGGGTCCTCACCATTCTCTCCCTCAAACTTTGGAATGTCTAAGGGAAGCTTGGTAGGAATGGGGGACCATGAAGGATCATGAAATACTGGGTTGTTCATCAATTTTGACAAGTCTAGTAGATTTAAAGAGGCTAGAAAAGGGAGTCGTGGTTGCGACGTCTGAGACCACGCTCCTATAAAAGACTGGTTTTGAGAGATCCTGGGCCAAGAAGGGTTATGTTATACACCATGGCCCTATCTGGTAGGATAGTATCCTCTTCCCAACTGATTCATAAAATGTTGTAAGGGCATCATCACCGATAAAGTTGCTTGTGAGGAGAAAGAAACATGATATGGATTACTCATGTGAGGATATATGTTTCCCACGGAAGAAGGAACTTTGTGCGAGGGGTTTCCCATACTCTAAAATTGACTCCCCCCTGATGAAACACCAGAAGTTAGAGGAAGGTTTTCCATGAGAAAAGTGTTCATAGGAACCAACATTGTGGAAAAAGGATGGATGGACGAGATATAAGAAGTGGAAGGACCACCCATTTGAGCACTCCTCCCTAGAAAATTGTATCTAGGATTGGGTTTGGATGAAGGAGTATCACAACCTCCAAATTTTGTAGTTGGTTGAGCTATATGACCCCCACCAAACGAGAAACGAGTATAAGGAGGCGACGTGGTCCCAGACCCAAAACTAGGATTCACATTAGATGTCGAGGCAGAGGATGACAAGTGTGAAGTCATATATGGAATACCAAAAGAGAAAGGGTTGGAGGCCAAAGTCATTGACTGAGTACTATGATTTTTCGTACCACTTGGGAATACAAAAGGATTCATCCCCATGGACTAAGAAGACACCATGGGTTGGGTAGCATTAAGTGAGTGAGTATTCGGAATCCAAACAAATGATGATGGGGGAGTCAAGGGGACTCCACAAATCATAATGGAGGCTGGAGTCAAATGGATTCCTTATACATTATTGAGTACTGATGTTAGTATGATAGTGATCCTGAGTGGTGAAGATCTATGTACCACATTTATTAACTCTACGCCTTTTAGGCAGTGGCTTGGGTAACAAACCAAACTATGGTACTTGACTCAAAATATGGCGATAATGATGGGGAGGCTGGTCTTGCTCCATGATGACTCAGAAATCACAATGCAAAAAAAAAACCTAAGGCCACCTAATAAAAAAAGAACACACTCCTAACTAAAACTAAGCTACAATGCACACAAACAAGATATTATGGCTAAAGGTACCTATCGAACTATAGAAGGTATGTCTCTCCCAAGAGGTTATGAGACTCTCTAAAAAGAGAGTGGATGTAACATAATCATTTATAAGGACCCTCGTGGGATTCACAATGCAACTAGTCATATTCCTTCAGAGATAAAATCCTCCATAAATTATGTGTGTTGTCTGATCCCTATCTGACTCAGGGTACCTACAAAATAACCCCTACGAGCAACCTATGTCGATACCCAGGTCAAGAAACTCAAGTCACCATGGTATAACCAATTCTCAAGAAAGTAGTTGCAGGTTTGGTCCACCATCTGGGTAGGGTAGCAAATCCTGAAGTCTTGAAAGCACTGCCTCTCAAAGAGGTAATGGCACTAGAGAAACCCCCATATATGAGTAGAACTCCACAAATATATCTAACGTTAGGAAGGTGTTAGAGGGATATCTATGCAACCAACTTCACGTAACATCGTGCTTAAATCCAGTGTGAGCAGAGCCTCCCGAGGACACCAATATAAAATGGGTTTCACCACTCCCTCGTTAGACACATGCATTGAGTTTTATATCCTTGGAGAAGTTTACTCACAAAATCCTATTCTTAGGCCCTAGGTCCTAATCTTGTTTGTGTACCCTGAAAAATAAAATTGTTTCTAATCAATTTTAATTATTTAACATTAATTTTAGTGTCTTCTGCTTACTCAACAGGTGTGATCCCGAAACAGATCATGTTATGACTCAACATATATAAAAAAAGAAGCAAATGTAAAAACGTTGCTAAGTACTAGTCTTGATTTTCAAAGAAATAGTATGCTTCTAAATGTTGTTTTTAGGATGCAATCTCTTCAATTTAAATGAAGTGCAATCTTTCCCAATATGCATGAACTAATGTAATGCAGACAAAAGTGCAAATGCTCTAAATAAAATGAAAAAAATATTTATTTTTATTTTTATTTTCAATATAATGAAATGAAAATGCAAGAACTAAATAAACAACCTCTCAGGTAGACCCTGTTGCAATCACAAGAATACAAGCCAAGCAGGACACCAAGAAGAGACTACCCAGGCCAAAATTAAAGGACAAAAAATGAAAAAAATGACAAGAAATGAGTTCTCCCAAAAATTCAACAATGACACAGCTTCATATCACTTTGTAGGCACTCATCAATCAGGACAGGGACCCAAGAAGTCTCAACAACCAACAAAAATCACCCAGCAAACACTAAACCTAGCGAAAAAGACTCAGAAAATAGTGTACATGATTGTCTAGGGAACAAAAGCATATGTACGTGCCCTAATCATAGACAACACGTGTATGTATGTGACTGTCAAGGAAAAAACCACGTATGCCAAGAAAGACACCGACTGGGAAAGGGTTAGGCGAAGAAACTCATATACAAAGAAAAATAGAGGCTGTCAAGCAATAGGAGACATAAAAACTTAGGAAAACAAAGAGAGATAAAGGAGAAAAATTACCAAATACCCCAAAAGGGAGATCATCCCCACTGGAGTCACCAATTCTATTATGAGGAAAATATCTCTATGGCTAGGGGTAAACCACAACAGATGGAACGACACCCAAAAATCAAATCTATTCTCAAGTATGATAGATAAATGGAAATGCTAACAAAAGGAAGGCTAGAAGCCTACCTCATCTAGACGTCTGAAGAATACCATTATTGAGCTCAAGATCTAATGTTTTCTACCTGCAACTTGTCCTCAACATTCAAGATACACAAGCATATGGAAATTATATGAAACGTTACAATATAAAATAGCATAATACACTAACATGTATAACAAACATGCACATGGAAAGTAATACAAATATTTTCAACATATAATTGGATGATAAAAGAGTATTTATATTAATGTGATCAACAAAAGTAAATAGGTGACAAACTTTTTTAATAGCACATAGTGGAACCGAGAAACTAAGTCCCTCCACCTGGGCCTTCACCACTTCAATCCTCCACAATGACAAGCTCACAAGTAGTAGGAGTAATTGAGTTTATCCTTCTCAAGATAGGAATATGTTGGGGGATGAACAAAAAATAAGTTCAGACTTTCAAAGACAAAGGGATGTAGACTCAATATGAGGTGAAATTTATCTAGAGTGTCTTTGCTCTCAATGATGATTTTTTTCAAGGCTTGTATATGGCTCAATTTATAGCCTTCAAATGGAATTGAAGGGTTGAGTCAAAGCATCTCCAATATATGGAAGGTCAAGGCTCATAGATCTCATGACATAGCATGGAAACCCAACACAGTTTTTAATTTTTAAGCACAAAACCCGATGTACATGGGATGTAATGAACCTACATATATGCAAGCCGTATAAATGTGGTCTGTCTATATATACAAAATTTTGAATTTTTTACTTTGGAATGAGTAAAATGGGGAATTTGAGTCTGTAGAGGGAAAGGGAAGGTCATTAAATAAATATGCATGGAGTGTGAAAAAATTTCTATAACACCATCCACCCTTGAGTTAGGGTACGATGCCACGACAGGATTTCTGCAATATTTCTGAGGGAGTGTCCACCAAACTTCCTCGTTACCTGAACTATAGATACCCCCCTATCTAGTTCCATCGCTCCCTAGTATATCCCCATCCATGTGTGTCTTCTCTCCCAAGACCTCATGGGTCATTTCAAAAGTTTCTCGAGGGTAATCTGCCCATCCTTCCTTAATTTTCCAAGTAAACTATTCTAACTACTACCTTGACTGATAATCAGTTTCTAGGGCTGAGGAAAATTTAGGTCTACACTATTTTAATTAGACAGGGTACTACTTGGAAAATTCATCTCAACCAGTCATTTCCTCCCTCTAGCACCATTCCCCTCATGGAATCATAACCTGTGAAGGCCATCCCTTCAACAATAGTTCAAAATTTCTTTGTTTCATTAATAATCAAATATCCACATTACAAAATAAATTAAGGTCCATTGTCTTCCCATGATCACATAACAAATATGTTCATAGTTTGGTTATGATAATACTTATATTTATAGACTGGGGGAAACATGGGTGTCACAAAAAAATATGCATCCTATGTTTCTATAGTCACACTTCAATTCAATCTTCCCACAATGGAGTGTGAATTAGGAAAAATGGTTCATGGATTAAACATTTGAGCTACATCTATCTCTTGTGTAGTTCAATACGGTCATTGTTTTTCCAATTGAATAGAGTGTAGTGTCGTTTTTTTTCTGATTTGAACAACCATTGGCTAACAAATTTTTGGTTGATATATTGCTTAGATCATGAATTATATATGTGTGCTTAATTTTGGTCCATATTCATGGAAAGTGTATTTCAACAGTAGAGGGATGTGGTTTGTTAGTAACCCATTGTAAGCTACTATGCATGCTAAATTATGGATTACACAGTGTAAAGGTACAAATAGATTTGTTTTTTCTCAAGATTAACTAGCTATATTTAAGATTAAGAAGTGTCAAGTATATAATATCAATTATTAAATTAAAAAATTGAATACTAGGAGAATTTGTGGCATGGTTAGATGAAGGATATTGTGGCTTCTCCTTACAGGCGAATGCATTCACCTTTGTTAAAGTTGTGAGTTGAACTTAGTGATTGAGAGAAAAAAGGTCAAGATTCCATCAAAGATCACGTAGTGGAAGCGATTGAAGGTTTCTTCTTGCAAGAGTTCAGAATCTTGATTTCCAAGAAAGGAGAAAAAAGGTTGAATATCTAGATATTTGATATCTAGAATTTGGATTTTATTTAAAAGCCTCTTTTTAAGAAATCCTAGATTTCTAACAGTCTGGATTTACACAGTTTCGCGTTATAGTTTTGTAATATATGTTAAAAGGTTGAATCTATGGTATTGGTCCCAAAATCACATCAAAAGTTGCGCCATACAACCGATCAGAGTTATGATTTTTTCTAAACATGGGTTCCATCACATCGGGGCATCCATATTTTAGAAAATGAAACATAAAGACTTTTTAGGATACAGATAGACCAAACATCCAAATTATTGAGAAAGGCGCACATCTAGATTTTTATTTATT
Organism: Picea engelmannii; assembly: GCA_009831015.1. Classification (NCBI taxonomy): domain Eukaryota; kingdom Viridiplantae; phylum Streptophyta; class Pinopsida; order Pinales; family Pinaceae; genus Picea; species Picea engelmannii. The sequence goes on from ML803279.1 coordinate 196,499, forward strand.
TGGATTCCTGGATATTGGAGATTCCACCCTCCAGGTTCCATTGAAAGGTGGTTGGGAATTATACAACCCAGATTATCCATAATCCAACTTTACATTAAAAGGTTGTCAACATGATTTTCATAAATACAAACCCTGGATTGGAGGTTCCACATAGTTTTGGTTTCATTCTGAAGTAAGGTTATAAAAAATATTTGGATATGGCTTCCACAGTTAAAATAAAAAATAAAATAAAAATCTCAGATTTCCATGGCCTAGATGGGAACAGTTCCATCATACGCTAGCGTATTCGGGATCTCCAATTTTGTCACATCCCCATTTGTGTGCTTCCCTGTTATAAACTTGGATATGACTTCTAGGGTTTGTGTCAACTAGGACTAGAGGAGTAAAATGAGGATACAAATGATCTTGGACAATTTGGAGGATTTATATGGGGCCCAATCTAGTCCATTCACCATATTTCATCATCATGATCATTTCCGCACAGTTCACTCTTGGTTTCGTGGCATTCCAACAATTTGTGTAATTGGGTTATTATTGAGAATACTTTAATTAAATACATTGAAGGTATTATTTGGATCATATTATCTGAGGGGATACCTTCACGCAATAGCTTGTTGGAACCAATACAAAAATATCTAAAGGTTGGGATGATGAGAAAGGGACTCTAGTGTCCGAGAATGTCTTAAAAAACCAATTAATCACTTTCTGACATTAAAAAGAGTGATAAACAGGGTGTTTAAGTGACTTAAATTTTATGAAAGTCACTTTAGTTTATTAAAAGGGTAAAAGGGTATGAAAAAGGGTCAATGAGGAGATAGAAATAAAATGAGGGAGATTTCTCTCATTATTCATTTGTTATTTTCTAAAACAAAATTGAGAGAGTTCTTGTGGCTTTAGCTCTTGGGATGAAAAAACCCTAGAGAATGATATTGGGATTGGGTTCAGTGGTGAAACTATCCACCCTAGTCGATCGTAGAGGAGGGATCATTCATATTTCTCCATTGTTCTTCAATGTGGCCAAGTATTTCATCATTTGGTAGCTGGGTTTTTTTTGTTGGGGTCAAATTTTCTTAAGTACTGTGATTTTGGATTTGTGGCTGCATTTTTCTTGAGTTGGGGGCTCAGTTACTCATCTAGAGGCCAAGTTATCTTGTTTTTGGGTCGTATCTCTTTAAAAGGGTTGAGTTTAAGAGTATTGGGCAATTTTATTTGCAGTAGGGGACAATTTATCCTCTTGTTGGGCGAGTTACTTGCTTGGAGGTCGAGTTTGCTTTGTTGGAGGCCGTGTTCATTTGTTGGGGTCAAAATCCTTATTGTGGGGGTCAAACCTTGATGTTGGGGGAATGATTACACACAAATATGATAATTATTTGTTGTTGGGACGATTTTATTGCTGCTAGGGAGGTCAAATACAGTGGTTGTCATCTACAGGATTGTCCACAATTTTTGGGGTTGCTACACAGACTTTGTTGGACCGATTTTGGTTGTATTTTATTTTTTGGGCGTATTCTATGGGAAGAAGTTTGGTATTGCAACCAATTTTCCATCCATTTGGGGAGGTCGATATGTGGGAAGTAGGGATGCATGATTCTCATAAATACCATCTGTTGTGTATGAGGACCGAGCTCATTTTTATGAAACTGATCTAATTCATTGTGTCATCTTGCAAATGTAATAGGTCAATGAGTAATAATATTAGCCCAGATTTTGGTTTTCATATGGTATCTTGGTTAACTGTTTTGAATGAAATATTTTTGTTGTAAGTATATGTATTATGTTGTTCTTTTTGGTATCCAAATATTGTTAATCCCTCAAAACAATACAAGAGAACTAAACAAAAAACAATTTTGTATAAAAACAGTCATAGTATGGACACAAAGTATTTGATTTAAGTCTTATATTAGGATAATACTTACAAAATTTAAGAAGGGGATTCCTATAAAATAATTTGGCTTACCCTCAAATTGTTTGGCAAAACTCTTAACTCAATAAAGTCACCAAATTTAGCAGTAGTAAAGAGAAAATTATAACAGCAACACAAGGTAGGGGTTCTTACAATGTGTCATCAAAGTTTTTGACGAAAGGTCAGACCATTAAGAGGGGAAAACATGTACAGGAGTTTGGGAAAGATTTGGAAAAAATCTAGCTAGGGACATTACAATGGTACTAGAGCCTCAATCATGCCAGCCTAAGGGGATTTGTGGTTTCATGAGGCAAGGAGACATGGAATAAATCAGTTATAGAAGTAGAAGACAACATGAGAAATATTCATAACACTCTTCCACATGGGGAGACAATAGTTGATACAAGCTATGGCAAGCCATCAAAACAATGGAGCTAGTGGCTCAAAGAGGCAACAAAAAGGATAGAAAGGACAAGATGATGATTTTACAGATTGTTTAAGGGAATACATGGTGCTTATTCAGGCATTTCACGCATCCATGTCATTCAAGGATTTTTGCACCATCAAACATCCTGAGTGGTATGAACCCCAAGTATCATTAGACAAGAAGGTGAAGGTACCAAGGAAAGGGGCACTAGTTTTTGAAGATTCCGATGCTTCTAAAATTGAGGATGTTGACATAGAAACATCTAATACACCTTTAACGTTGTCCCATGAGTCCCATGACACTAGCACACATGATGGACAGGTGTATGGAGAACATGGTGAAGTGTCCCAATCAACTGATGTTGAGGATTCAACATCATACCTTAGTAGTGATGCTCATGATGATGAGGGTATGTGAGCACCTAAATGTGACAAGGATTCAATGCCTTATACTATCTATGATACTTATGACAATGAAATCATGATTGTACCTAAATAAGATAGGGACTGGGTACGTGAAAAATTTCCATGGGATATGGATCCATATTATCAGAAGCCATGAGTGGAGGATGAAAAAAGAGAGGTTGATTTTTGTTGTCACAGGGGCAGACCCTGGGTTCAACTCTTCACCAGCGCACCAATAAAACCCTAACTACCGGCGCTTTCGAAAACACCTGCAAAGAAGAGGAAGTCTCACCTGAGGTAGAGGCAAGGGGGCTCGTAGGACTCAAGTGTCTACAACCTAGCTAGGACATAGATCTATGATCACAATACTTAACAAAGAACTTAGCAATTAATATTCATTAGTCTTTGACCCTTATTCACATTGCTGGTAAAAACCCTAATTACATAACAATGCAGTATTCAAAAATATCTAAGCATATCTAACCATTTAGCACATAGCATCAAATAGATCTAGCATTCAATCATGTTATTAAGCACTAAGTTACTACATCAGATCCATCTAACATACATAAGGATTCAACACTAAGCATAAATCACATCAAGAACACAAAGCAATCACAACACATGATATATGTGGTTCACCCCCAACGTGGGGCTACGTCCACCAACTCTTTTTCTTTATTATCTTCTTTCAATCTGCTTACATGCAGAGAGCCACAAAACCAACTTCACATAGTACAAGAGATCTTCGCACACTTCACCAGATCCTCCTTCCTCAAGTTTGGCACAGCATAGAGCCTTCTTACAATTACTTGCACTTAACTCTGCAAGTTATCAACACATAGTATGCACGGAGCCTTTACAACTAATCACACTTAGAAACCTTTACATTTCTTGCACAAAGCCAACTTAGGTATTCTCTTATCTTATGTTTCTTACAATGCCTAGCTACTTATTTATACATTTACAAATGGGGCCTAAGCATGGGTAAACCGATGGGATGACATCCCATACCCATTACATAAGCCCTAAACCCAAAAATCTCGTAAAAAGGGGGAAAGATCCTGCCATCTCCACTTCGCCTGGGCATTTTGTCTTCGACTAGCCTTTCAAAGTCCCAAAAATGGTAAAACACACCCAAGGTTCTCCAAAACTTGGTCGAGGGCCAACATGCCCCCAACACTCAACTGTGACTCGTCCCGAGTCACTCTCATTTGGGAAACTCTTCTTCGAAGGCCTCGAATTGCTTCTTTGCCAGAGCCTCCTGCTCGACGAACTCCTGAATGATTTTCTTGGTTACAGGTCCTTCCAAGCATTGTTCCACTGTGGTGACCATATTTTCTAGCTGTGCACCTTGTTCTTCGATCTCCTCAAAAAGTGTGTAGTCTTGGTCCTATACCGACTGAAGTCTCTGGGTCACTTCCATGACTTTACTCTAGATGGAATGGACCTGCTGTTGAACTGTGCATTGTTCTTGTGACCTTTTCATCTTCTCGACCACTGACAGTAGCTTCAACTATGCATGTACTGTCGCTACTTTTTGCTTGGATTCTTGGAGTTGTGACTCCAATGTCCTTAGTTCTGGGTCCTCTACAAGGCGCTCATAGGTCTGCACACTTCGATTTCTCAGTTGTTTTCATTCTAAGGGCAATGCCTTGATTCTTCCGACTGTGCTCCGGGTAGTTTCTTCCCGCTGATCTCGTACTTCCTGCGGAGTGCTCGACACTGCTTGCAATTCAAGTTGTGCTACTCTTGTTTGGAGATGTTGAATGGCTTCAGCAAGCTTCCCCACTTGGATCTTAGCTATTTCCTCTTCCATATGTGCCAGGCCCAGCATAGAGTGAAGTTATCTAGTGACTACTTCTTTAACTCCAATCTACTCTGTGATCAGTTGTTCTTTTTCTTTCCGGAGCTACTCTCTGTCCTCTGCAAACATCGCCTAGAGGTCATCTTTCTCTTGCTGCGCAACACAATGTTTCTCTAGGGCTTCCTCCTTTTCTTGCTTCAATGCCTTTGTGGCTTGCTCCTTTTCTTCCTAGACCCGATGAAGGCGAGCCTCTATCGCATGTGCTATTCTATGTATATGGGAAGGCTCATCTCCTACTTCTATGCCCCTTGATGACAACGACGTAGTAGATACTATGCAGCTCGAATAAAGAGCCCATTGTACCCCTTTGAGCTCTGCCTCGATCCGGTCATACATTGTCTCCTGTTTGTCTTTGCTTCATTGGAAAATGTCCTCAGAAGTATCTGATACAGCTGCGATGATGAGGTCAATATCATCCACTGTAATTATAGTCTATAAGTGGGGTTTATCGACGCGTGACTTCTTTTTTGTTGAGGGTTTCTTTGGAGAAACCTTTCATTTTTTGGATGTCTCTATCTCTGTAAGGGGATATTTAGGTGGTGTTACTTTGCCATGTTCCTGCTTGTCTTCTTCTCCTTCGTCCTCTTCTTTGTCTACTTTGTCACCTCCTCCCCCTTCAAGTGAATCTGGTGTAGTCTCCTCTGATGCATTGTGCATTTCTTTTACTTCTTCCTTCTTCTTCCTCTTGCTATTGTTGGGTCCATAATACTCTTCACAAGTAACTACAAGACTTTCGATGGGGTCAGAGATTTCTTTCTGTTTGAGTGGTACAAGGAATTTTGCAGGCCATTCCTTGGTCATTTCCTCCATATCTTCCTCGGTGAGTTTGTTATAAGACTAGATATCTTCCTTGTGTTTGTCTCTGCATGTCATACAAGGGAAGGATTCAATGGACCTCTTCAGTTGCAAGTAGTAGGTGTGAACACCGCATTGGATTTCCATTGCTTTTCCATGTCGCTCAAATACTAGAGGGTAGTGAACCTTGCGGCCAGTGGCTCAGACGACTCGACTTCAGGGAAGGTTTCTCCCTCCTGCATCTCCCAAGCGATGAAGGCAATGAGAATTAGTAACCAGCTGAAGTGAAACTCGTAGCCCTGGTCTTGCACTTCATGAAAATTTTTCTCCAACTGGTTGACGAGGTATCTCACCCAATTCATTTTCATGCCTTCAACACATTTTCTTGCTAGGTCGACGACAAACCCCGTGACCTGTATTGGTCTATTTTTCCTGACAAGCTTACCAACTATCAGCTGACAAGATTAGCACACTATGCCAATTTGGATGGAGGCTACCTTGTAGCCCCGCTTTCCTTTCTCCATATCGACGTAGGTTTCCTTTATTCGTTGTGTTAGGCCACGATCTACAACCTTCCCTAGGTAAACATCCTAAGGGTTCGGTCCTTGCATGCTCAATCCAGTGATTCGGTGGATCAACGCTGAGTCTATAGTGATGCACCTATCCATCCATAGGTAACCACCATGGTAGCATGACAGGAGGAGTTTAACGCACGCGTTAACCTCCTAATGTCTTCCAAAGTGTGGTATCTTCATCACACTAAGGATGGTTGATCTTATGATGTCCATGGTCCACAATTGGGGCATTATCTTCAATTTCTTCCCCATTGTCTTTTTCAAGTACTTATGTGGTATGAGCATCCCATAATTCTTGTGGTCTCCCAAGTTGAAATCACTGATCTTTAGCATCATAATCTATCCCAATTGCAGTCTAACTACACGTATCCCCTTTGGGAGGTACACAGTGATCAGTGTATAGTCAAAGTACCTTAGGACGTTGTCACGACTAACCCTTCCAGCTAGATGTGGGATATAGTTGGGCAGGACCGACAGGATGAGCTTCAGGTTCGCCAAGTCATCGCGATGCTTGCTTTCTTTGTCACAGTTCGAGATGGCCCAGATCAATGTGAAGTCTATGGGGAATCTTGCAATCCTCTCATCGATGAGGCCTGTTCTCCTGGTGACATGACCTTCTCCACTATAAGGTCAATTAAAATCTCTTCGAATGATTTTTCTACTATGCTAAGGTCGCTCGACATACACGCTTGAGACCAGATATCTCAAATGGGTCTACAAGCACTCAAGGTAAGCAGAATGGGTGGTGAGGTCTCAATAAGCACTGCACAAAAGAAATTAGTTCTCTGTGGGCTTGGATAATCACGATTTTCAAAAGTGTTCCTGGTAAGACATTCGACAGGTTAAATAGATAGTGTCGTAACGAAATCCTCCAACGGGCAGGAATTCCTCAATCAATACAATTCCATCCACTATGTCGCAGTCCCAATGGTCCGATGGCGATCTTTCTGACAATAACTGTGTTTCTAGTCGTTCTGGAGCATCATTATAATAGTCAGGATTCCTCCAACAGTCATATTTCTTTGTCATGAAGAAGTTCCAGTCGATGCTATTCAGCTGTTCCGGATAGGTTCAAGTTCTGCAAGGCTTTCTTCTGCGATGTCCTCTCTAGGACCTATTGAAATGTTTCTAGTTTTTCTTTCTTCTTACTGAGCTTTCTTGCTTTCTTTCCGGTGATCTGTGTCTCTGGATTCCTCTTTCCATTCTTGTTCTTATCCTTTATTAGCATAGTAACTTTGCAATGCTGAGGATATTTCATAGGGTTCAAGGGTAATACTTTTTCTTTTACTGTTTCTGGAGTAGGTGCTTTTCTCTTCTACATGGATAAGTTCTTTAAGCCTTCTTATGTTCTTTTGACTTCGACATCCAGGTCTCTAGACCTCAGTTGCTTCAACTTGTCCTCCTGTTCTTCTATTAAGTGCACTATTCTCTTAGCCATAAAATCCCTTAATTCTTTATTTCTTTGTTCTATAGCTTCCTCTTCTTCTCTCCTTCAGATATGATCTCTCTCAATCCAAGTCCTTCCTAAAAAAAGTGCAAAAGGGGCGATGCTCTCAACAAACTCAATGACCTTGAATTCTTCTTCTATTAATGTTCCATGAGCACTCATATGTACATGAGTAATTCTTCCACATAGGGTTATCATATTTCCTTGAAACAATCCTAATCCTCCCAATGAAGGAATCATATTAGGCTTTCCCAAAATTCCCAAGTACTTTCTCACATAATGTTCACCTATGTTTCTGCATCCAATACACAGTCTATGTCAAAGTCTCATATTCTTGTTTCTATGCACTATTTCTCTTTTAATATCTCTGATAAACTGATGTCTCTGTGATCATTCAGTGTTTCTCTCATCTGCAATAATATAGCCTTGGATTCTTTCTAGTTCTTTGGCATATTCTTAGTCTCTTGAACTTCCTCATGGTTTTCTTGTCTCATGTTCATGTTCTCAACTTTATCAATCATTCTAGGGAAATCTAAAACTTCATGTCCAATATATTTACAACAAAGGAAAATAGGACCTCTACCAAGGCATTCCTTACCAAGATGTCCCGATCTTCTGCAATTATAACATAATGTCAATCCTCTCTTTCTCTTAAATGATCCCCAACCTTTCCTGTATTGCGCAACCGGATCATAGTGATGGACCTACAAAAAATTCTTTCTAGGATCCTGCATCCACTTGTTAGTCCAAAAATTCTTTCTATGCATAGGAATAACATATCTTTCATTATTTATATCATATCTATTCATATCATATCTTCTTTCTTCGAGTTGTGCCCTAGTTTTCGGACTAGAATGAAATCTATCAGATATACCTAGATCCATTATTTCGAAACAAATATTTCCACTTATCTTACCTTTATCACAGCACAAAGCTTTAAGATCTTACCTCTTTCTTCATATAGGACTTCTCTTCTTGGCACGGAGCTTCACAAGTCAAGTAGATTATTGTGCACGACATCAACAAATCTATGCACATAGCTTTCTCTTTTCCTCAGTTCCCAGTAATCAGAGTTTTAGGTCCCGACAATGGACCCATTTGTTGGAACAGGGGCAGACCCGGGGTTCAACGCTTCAACATTGCACCAACAAAACCCTAACTACCGGCCCTTTCAGCAACACCTGCGAAGCAGATGAAGTTTCACCCGAGGTAGAGGCAGGGGGAGTTGTAGGACTCAAGTATCTACAACCTAGCTGGGACACATATATGTGATCACAATACTTAAAAGAGCACTTAGCAATTAACATTCATTAGTCTTAGACACGTATTCACATCATAGGTAAAAACCCTAATTACAGAACAACGCAGTATTCAACAAGATCTAAGCATATCTAACCATTTAGCACATAGCATCAAACAGATTTAGCATTCAATCATGTTATTAAGCACTAAGCTACTACATCAGATGCATCTAACATACATAAGGATTCAACACTAAGCATAAATCACATCAAGAACACAAAGAAATCACAACACATGATATACATGGTTCAACCCCAGCGTGGGGCTAGGTCCACCAACTCTTCTTATTCTTTATTATCTTCTTTCAATATGCTTACATGCACAAGGCCACAAAACCAACTCCACATAGGACATGAGATCTACGTGCACTTTTCCAAATCCTCCTTCCCCAAGTTTGGCACATCACAGAGCCTTCTTACAATCACTTGCACTTAACTCTGCAAGTTCTCAACACATAGTATGCACAGAGCCTTTACAACTAATCACACTTAGCAACCTTTACATATCTTGCACAAAGCCAACTTAGGTCTTCTCTTATCTTTTGCTTCTTACAATGCCTAGCTACTTATTTATACATTTACAGATGGGGCCTAAGCATGGGTAAACCCATGGGTCCACATCCCATGCTCGTTACATAAGACCTAAACCCAAAAATCCCATAAAAAGAGGGTGAGATCCCACGATCTCCACTTCGCTTGGGCGCTCCATCTTCGACTAGCCTGTCCAAGTCCCAAAAATGGTCAAAGACGACCAAGGTTCTCTAAAACTTGGTTGAGGGGAAACAATTTTGGTGGTGATAGTACACATGAGTCCCATCATTTGACATGTCAATGTATGGTAAGTAAAGATTCCATAGCATCATCTAGTGAATCGGTTTTTGTTGATGGAGATAGTGTTCTTATAGATTAAAACAAATCAAAAAATATATTGTGTGACAACCCACACCATGTTGATGAAATTGAACAAAGACCCTTAGCATTGCCTGATTTGGAGGACCAATTATTGATCACAAAAAACAAATTGTGCAAGTGTTAAAAAGGGAAGATAGTGCTCATAAGTTCATCGAAGATCTTATTTCGAAAACCCAGATGGAGGAGATACAAAAATGAGTTGCAGGTGGAGTCACTAGTGCTTAATTACACATAATAAAAGAGGAACTAGAACAAATGAAATCATATTACTTTGCAATTGTTCATGGATAGGGAGATTTCTCTCAAGTTCGTTGAAGACAAGGGAAGGGAGGTTCAGGAGCTTTGTTACCATTTGAGTTCTACACACTCTTCATCACTTACATAGAGACACCAGCATATTTGGCAATCATGAAACATGAGGGCAAGCATGGCACTCATGGTTTGAGTGAGGAGTCTCTTGTGATGATCTCGTACGAGAAGCATTCAAAGTTGTGGATGCTTGAGGAGAGGTATGATGCATAGGGTTTTGACTATGCTCTTGTTTTTCATTGTGGGGATCACGAGCCATTTCTTTTGGAGAGCCCACTAAAGGCTCAAGGCTTAGATACAGATGAGACAGTTGAGCACATTCCTTTTGGATCAGTGCACAAGGAATTATATGCATCCGTGGATTGGGTAGAGTGGTATATGAATGACATGGATGCGCTTTGGGATACAAGTTCAAGAAACACTAGTAGAGTGATGGATACAATAACGTCTATAGGATACATGATGGTACATGATGATACAATGATAGGAAACAATATGCAGAGGTATTCATTGGCACAAGATAGTGCATAGTGGAGTTTTGGGTCATTTCCTCTAGGGAGACCTCTTGACAAAGTCCTCGAGCATAAAATTTAGTTGAGGTTACCCAAGATCAGTGAGTGGATGAGTGAGCCTCAAGGAGAAACATATCCCTTGTTGATTGATATTCATCTTGGATATCATCAGATGAGGGCCACAGAGCAGGATACTCACATGTCTGCTTTCGGACTTCGTTATGATTACATGGTCATTCCCTTGTGGTTGACCAATGCACTAGTCACTTCTCGGTCTTGTAGGTAGTGTAAAAGGCATCTATTGTTGTTATTTGATGCCCTCATGGTATACAATAGGACAAGAGAGGATCATTGGAGCCATTTGGATGAGACATGGGGAATTGTGGCCATGACATAGGTCTTTCATTTGGACCATGTGATCAGTTCCCAGAGTTCACAGGAGGAGATACAGACTTTATTGGATCGGTTCATAGGGTTTTCAGTAGGCATTGCGAGTGGTGGAATTCCAATTTGGTGGTGGGATCCTGGAATTCATCGAAGTGATAGAATACTTCATATGATGAGGATGATCGATAAGGCCATGTTAGTGATTGTTCTGTGCCATTGTGGGGATGTTGTGAGAGGAGTTTTTGAGATTTGTTATATATGGTAAGGTATATTTTCCCTAACAATGTCCAGGATAAATTCTATATGTGGGTTGGAAGACTTTGACTTCACTACGATGCTTTGGCGAGACATGATCTAGGATAGTGAGTTCAGTCCTTTCAAGGTTTCAATTTGGGGGTCTAGGAGAGGAGAGTGGACTCTGAGCATGGTGGTCAGATCATTATGATTAGAGAGGTGTAGCGTCGACATGATGGTTCATATTGGATATTAGCTTGGGACCCTAGGACTGCAGTGTTTGACAACTCGACAACCGATACAAATGAGATGACTATTTTTCTCTTTCCAGAGTTTACTCTTGGGATTCTTATGATTGGTTTCTTGGAGAAGTGGTCTTCTAAGGATTTGACCAAGTTTATGCATCCTATGATTTCCTGGATTATCATAGGATGTCAGGTGGATTCTTGTGTTAGAACCTTGCAGATCAATGCTATGAGTAGAGGGTGCTTCACATCATACAAGCTAGTTTGGGACCCTCGTGACTTTATCACTTATAGGCAGTTCTGAGAGAGGTTTGCATGGAGGGACTTTGTGGATGATGTGCTGAGAGGTTTTCCAGACGATGTCTAGATGATTGTAGTAGGTTGGGGGTGCTAGAGTATTAGAGATTTTCCCTTTGACACTTAGATATTAGGTTTTGTTGATTCCCTATTAGTTTGTAACCACATAGACTTCTCCTAGATGTCTGATTTTAGAGTTAGTTTGGTTGACTTCACTGAGATACATTGGTAGGATATGATCCTCAATAGTGAGGATGATTCTTTGAGGCATTACAAATTGGGGTTGCAAGAGTGGAGAATTCAATCTAGGATGGAGGGTCATATATTTATGATTAGAGTGGTGCAACATCAACCTGATGGGTCCTTTCTGGTGATAACATGGGACCCTGGGATTTTATGGGTTGACAATTTGGTAGCTGGTATAGATGGGAGAGCCAATTGTTACTTTCAAGAGCCTATTCCTACGGAGCAGTGGATTGGTTTCCTAGAAGGGATACTCTATGAAGAGTGGATTGATTCTTCACAGTATCTGATTGCTATAGTAAACGATGGCCTTTACGAGGCATCGTGTGTTAGTACATGATTGAAGTATAATATTGTGGGTGGTAGGTGCTCCACATCTTTTAGATTGGTTTGGGACCTAGGGGTCATTATTAGTTTCAGTTTGGTTCAACTTGTTGTTCCGATGGGTGTGATAGCATTGTCTGAGGACAGACAATCTTTGGGAAGGGAGGGTTTCCATGTCCTCATTTGTGGGCTTCCCTATTATACAATTTGATGAAACTCTTAACTCAAGACAGTCACCAAATTTCACAGCAGTAAAGAGAAAATTATAACAATAAGACAAGGGAGGGGTTCTTAAAGTGTGTCATCAAAGTGTTTGACGAAAGGTCAGACCATTACTAGGGAAACAAATGTACAGGAGTTTGGGAAAGATTTGGAAAAAATCTAGCTAGGGACATTACAAATTCAAGGTTCCTTTATGGTCGCAGTTCCATATCTAGGTCTAGTGTGTGAGTAAAAGAGCCATCTAAGATTTCAACTTTTCAACATTTTGGATTTTAAATTATTGTAAATTTCCACCAAGCAGATAGAAAGAGTTCCATTGGGTCAAATTCCTTACATCCGGATCCGGTTTTGTTAAAGGTTTAAAAGAAATCCAGAATCCCAAAGATCCGATTTGATAATTCCACTTTCAACTTCTGTCTTTTTGTAAATAGTTAAATTTAAATATGGTTCATTAAGCGAAGTAAGGTATGGGAATGAGAAAGGCGAGATTCTTCTAATAATATCTAGATCCATGGATTTTGAAAACCAAATTTAAGGTTTCCACTATAAACTCCCACCATTTAAAGCAAAATAAAGAACAAGATCTCATAGATTTAGATATTTTTATTTAAATTTAAAGGTTAACCATAGTGAATAGAACATAGACAAGCAGACGATTATGGTCCCTTAGTGGCCCATTGTAAGCTATTATGTATGTTGAAGTATGGATTAGAGTATGTGGAAGGTGGTAGTGTAAATGTACGAATGGATCTATTGTTACTCAAGATTAACTAATTGTATTTAAGCTTAAGAAGTGTCACGTTTATAATATTAATTATTACATTTAAAAAATTAAAATTTATAAAAATAAAAAATATTATAAAATAATTTTTTAAAATAAACTAAATAAATTTAAGTATAGAAATAATTTTTTTTAATATCAATACATTTAATTTTAAATTTAAACATACATTTAATTTTAAATTTAAATATCACAATTAGGTATTTAATTCTTTTAATATATTTGAATGATTATTAATACATTAAAGTGGTTTTCTATTGATATCATTGAATGCCGTGATGTTGTTGGGCCCAAATTAACTTGAGTATTTTGGTTCCGTGATTTTGGAGACTTTTGCTTCGGGATGTCTAAATCTTTTATCGTATTGATTTCCATAAATATAACTCTATAGAAATTATTAAAAAATATTATTTTTAAATGTAAAGGTATTAATTAAATTATTAGATCTTTTTTCTCTAATTTAAAAAGTTAATAATAATAATTAAACAATTAATTTTAAAAAAAAAATATTTTTATTTGTAAGCAAATTCAAACTTTTCTTTTTAACATAAAAATATAATACTACTAATAATTAATTAATAAATATATATATATATATATATATATATATATATAACTCTTTTATTTGTAAGTAGACTCTTTCATTGCTTAATCTACAAATAACTAAATTCAATAAAATTAATATAAGTAGACCCACCTTATTCATCTTTTTATTAAATATATTTTTCTCCATTTCTATGCAATGTCTTGGGTGGGCTATTAAATTATTACTTATGGAGCTATAGCGTAACGTCATGGGCTACAAGTCAACACCTATGAGACTCATTTCCCCAATACTAGGTCAATGAATTTGTTAAGAAACACAATAATTTAATCAAATTTATATATATATGACCGACTAATATTACATATAAAACTATTATTTATATTTATAAACTTTATAGGACCGACTAATATTACATAATAAAACTGTTTTTATATTTTAAAATTTATTTAACTAAATTTATGTTTTATGTCAATTTTATAATCGAATTGTTAACTTGATTTTATGTATGAAAGATTGTATAGTTTACTTTTAGTGTCGTTCTCTCAATGAAAAACGTATCCAAACATTTTTCACATAATATATTATCTTAAAAATGTCAATCTTACAATACTAAATTATTGATATCAACGTAATCAACCATCACTCACACTTCAATCTAAAATATAAAACTTTAGAAAACACAAAATCAACCATCACAAACACTCACATTAAAATTTTAGACACTTACAAAATTTTTTTAGGTAAGTATAATGAAAATCTTAGACCCTTTAAAAATATTTTAAAACATCATGGCACATGCATTAGAATATTGGAAAAAGAATTAATTATACTTTTCCTTCTCAATATGATGCATTGTGATGCATTGTTATCATGATTACAAACGTTGTTATCATAATTTAATGCAAAATCTTTTATTTATGATATATTTACATCGAGAGTAGTGAGGTGCTATACAACCCATTATGTGAGAGATATTGAGGCATTAATGTTGTGTTAGGTTAGATAACAAAAAAAAATTATGCTTTAAGAAATTGGATCCTTCTCGGTGCTTGATAGATCCAGGTTTAAGATGAATCTACACTAGTTAATCTTAATATTTTGTTCGAGAGTATTTAAAATTTAGTTTTTATTCTTGAACCAAACTATATAAAAGAAATATTCATAAGACAATTATGAAGAAGGTTTGTGTATATTTGGATTTCACCAAAAAAAAAAAAAAATCTTTCAAAATTAAATTATTTTTTCTTAATTTAAAGAAATATAAGCAATGTCACAAGAGAAGGGTTAAGGATTTTTTCTTTCCAATTCTTTCGCATACCATGGAATTCCATAGCATAGCTAAGGACATTAACAAGAAGTTGATAGATGAAATTGTGGAACTGTGGTGCATAGGAATCCATGCACACAAAAATGTGCACACACTCTTAGAAACATGCATGCTTTCCTAATCGTATAGTCTCAACACTCCCCAAACCACCACACATGCTTTTCAACTTAGTATTTTTGGAACACGTGCACATTCCTATGCATGAGTGCATGTACTTTAGAATGTGTGTGCATTAATAACACACATGTTCCTAAGTAGGAGCATGCACACATTCTAAAGGGTGTGCGTGTTCCTGTTACAAAAAATGCAAATCTTTGTTGGCCATATATGCTTAGAAGCTTCCTTTATGACCTAATACATGGGTTTCCTCTCTCAATCATGTTCAAGGACTCAAGACCCATACCCAGTGCTCAAAATATAAAAATGATGTCCATATCCCTACTTGAAGGCCAAAGATCCCCTCGAGTGGTCATCTATTGTGGTTTGAGGTGTCATTGATGACCCTTGAGCCCTAGAAGTTTCCTAAAACATTGAGAGGTTAGGTGTGTTGATTTGAGACATCATGTTTGGCCCGATTCCTAGAAGATTTATACTTTGGCTAAGTCTTGGGTTTCCCCCTCAACCATACCAAGGACTTAAGACCCATAATTAATTCTCAAAATATTGTGAGAAAACTAACATCCCTTATTAGAGCTCAATGATACCCTCTAGAGGCCATGTGTGGTGTTTCGAGGAATTGTTAATGGCTCTAGATGCCACAAACCTTTATTTACGACCTAAGGCATGGCCATATTTCCTATATCATTTCCAAGACCCTAGGACACATACATACTACTCAAAACCACCTAGTGTCATTGACATCTCCAACCATAGGCCAACATACCCTCAGGATGCGATGTGTGGTTTTTCGAGGCATCCTTCTTGGCCCTAGATGGATAGAAGCTTCCTTTAGGGCCAAAGGTTCATTTTCCCTTCTTGACCATGTCCAAGGCCCTAAGACCTATACCTAGTGCTAAAAAATGCTAATGGTACCTATATACCTAGTTAGAGGAAAAGGATGCCCTCTAGAGGTCATTTGTTGGTTCAAGGTGTTATTCTTGGACCGAGAAGCCTAAAAGATTCATGTAGGACCTAACTATTAGGTTTATTACCCTAAACATATCCAACATCTAGAGACTCATACATGAAGTTCAAAACCTCATAATGTTGACTATCCCCATTCAAAGTCCAAGGATACCTTGGAAAGGCCCTTTGTGTTGGTTCAAATTGTCACTATTGGCCCTAGATGCCTAGAAGCTTCCTGTAGTACCTAATGCCCAGGTTGTGTCTCCTAGTCATGTTTAAGGACCCAAGACCCATACCTAGTGCTAAAAAATTTCTTAATGATGTCCATATCCCCACTTGAAGGCCAAAAATCCCCTCGATAGGTTGTCTATGGTGGTTTGAGGTGTCATTCATAACCCTTGAACCATAGAATCTACCTAAAACCTCAAGAGATCAAGTGTGGTGGTTTGAGGTATCATGTTTATCCTTGGATTCCTAGAATATTTGTACTTCATCTAAGACTTGGGTTCCCCCCTTAACCATATTAAGGCCTTGAGACTTATACATGTTAGCACATGATATGTACTGAAGCACATCATCAGTCTTTGGTTTGTCCTCATTTTTAATTTTTTGCCAAGTTTGTTCTCAAAATGACCCCATTGGTCTTGGTCATTCATGTGTTTAGTCTTTCTGATCTCAATCATGTTTTAAAATCTTAGGTCTGAGTCATAGGGGTATGGTCTCAAGGTTTTGAGTCATGTGTTCTATCAATAAATCATGGTCTTGGTTTGTCCTAAGTCTAGGAAGCTAATATGAAACACATGTACAAGAGTCTTCATGTCATCATGCTAATAGTCATCATTTGTAAAGACAGAAAGGTATCAAATTCATCTCCATTTTCATTAAAACACAACGTGTTTCAAACTGGTCAAAGGCGCTACGAACTCACAATGCACTGCAAACTGTCACATACTACCACTTCTGGCATTGCAAACTCTTTGTAACATCTTATGGTGGATTACGATCTTGAAGAACTGTTAGTGTCATGTTCAACAACAAGAAGAGGATAAAGCACCATTTCTACAACTTTCAATCAGTTTTTCTATGATATCTTATATATGCAGGCTTGTAACTCTAAGGAATGTCTTGTTCTATGATGCTATGAATATATTGTTTATGAAAGTTATTTTCATTACTCAGAAGTTGTAACAGGTTTATCAAAGGTTTTCAAGGCTTCTTACATGGTTTTGGCATCATTTGATTTGATTTGGAACAAAACAACAGCTACAGGAAATTTCACAGCATCGTTGTCAGAGGCACTGCAATCTCATTCCCTGTAGCAACTTCTTCTAAATATTTTATCATAAATCCAAAAGGGTGATGTGGCCTCTTCTGATTTTTTTTGTGGAGGAGAATTATTATTGCATTGACTCGATGAACAAAAATCATCCTGACCCATTTTGGCATTTGAAATAAAAAATTAAAACACCAGGTACAACAAGTGCGCTACAAACTCATTCCATGTAGTAGCTTCTTCTAAATATTTTATCATAAATCCAAAATGGTGATGTGGGTTCTTCTGAATTTGTTTATGGAGGAGCATGATTATGGCATTGACCTGATGACCAAAAATCAGCCTGACCCATTTTGGAATGCGAAAGATAAAATTAAAACACCAGGTATAACAAGTGTGTTGCAAACTGGCGTTGCTAACTCAGAAAGTTATTGGATAATCTCCTTGTTTGAAGGTTGCCACCTGTCAAGGAGGGTTCGAATGAATTCTAAAAGATAAATTAGATGCTAAAGGACACCTGTACCTAATATTTAGCTCCATTAAAACCTCATGCAATGAGTTGGCAATAGATTTATTAATGACTCCCCAACAACTTCCTAAAATTTAGCAGTTTGTTGGATTTTTGTCTCTTTGACTATTGCCACCTATCTCCAAGGCCCAGAATCCAATGAAAAATATGGGAAGCAACCTTCGAAGAACATTTGGATTTTATTTTCTATTTAATGAAGGAGGGAGCTCTTGGAGAAAGGAGGTTCATGACTAGAGAGAGCTTGAGAGAGTTGCAGGGGCAGTTTATCTATGTATTTGTAAGTCAGAGGGCATGTGTTGTATGCATTTATACCATTAGAGATTCATGAAAGTTGTTTATCATAATATTTGTTCTTTATTATCATTATACCTTGTCATTTTTCTTAAATGTAATTGCAGGCATTGAAGATCAACGATTGTTCATGGGAAAGAGATTCATGAGTTGCAAATGATTTGTAGTAATTACCTCCTTTCATGATCTATGTTGTAATAATCTTTTAAGTCATTTTTGCAGAGAGGATCTTTGCTTGATGATATTCTTCATTTTTTATTTTCCTTATACCTTTATCCATCAATTATAGTTCTTTTGGTCTGGTTGGCATCTTGAGTGCCTTTGATCTGTAGGATGTATTGAATCCATGCCTAATGGAATTGCAGATAGTTTTCTATCCTCCTTCTTTCTCTTCTTGGCTAATCTACTTGAGTTTAAGTCTAATTTAATCACTTATATATAAATGGTTACTGCGCTCACTCTTTCTGCAATCTGGAGTGACTTCTAGTGCTAACAATACCTAATGCTCAAAACCTTGTGAGAGCACTACCATCCTTTCTTAGAGGCCAAGGGTACACTCTAAATATCATGTGTCGTGCTTTGAGGCATTGTTCATGGCTTTGGATGCCTCAAATATGTATTTAGGACCTAAGGCATGAAATTCTTCCCTATATCATTTCCAAGGCCATGGGATGCATACCTACTACTCAAAACCACCTTGTGGAACTAACATCCCCAATCATAAGCCAAGGATAACTTTAGGAGACATCCTTCTTGGCCTTAGATGACTAGAATATTCCTTTAGAGCCTAATATTCATGTTTTTCTCCCTTGACCATGTTTAATACCTCACATTACAAGGAGAACACTTTCTTGTGGAGGTTTTTGCAAAGGTTTTTAGGGTTACAAAATTTGGCAAAATTTTCAAAAAACACTCTGCTACAACCTCCTCTATTGGTTGCAGCGGTGTTAGTGGAGGTTTTAACAGATGTTCCTATAACTAAATAAAATTGGGTGGGTGGAGGTTGTAGTGGATTGTTTTTGGTTGTGCCAGTGAGTTTTGACAATAAAAGCATAAAAATAAATCCTCTACAAATTGTTCAATTAAACCTTGATACTTCAACATATACTCACAAACCTCACTTAATCCAATGTTGATCAATTGTTTGATTGGATATTCTTTGTATGCTAACACATATTATAAGACATCCGTGGATGAGTGTAAATTAATTATTTAAATATAATGATCACAACAAACATGAAAAATTAAGTAACGTAAAAAACATAAGTACTTTCAAACTTTGTGATCAACCCTTTTCTTCCTTGTTGTCATGTCTTATGTGTTGATTAGGTTCCATTTTTTTTTTCTGTAGCAAAACAATTCAAAATTAGTATTTGATATGATAAATAAATTCGATGTGCATAAAAGAATAAATGAATGATCATGTGCCTCTGATGTGCGTTGTTGTTGGCACACATCTTCTTGTGATGAAATTGAATTCATTTATTTTACCATCTCCTTGTACACTTTTTTGGACATCCCTATCAGCGTGTATTGGTTTTCCCCTCATTTATCGCTTGGAGTTTTCATAATCTTCCTGAAATGAAAAAAACATTTTATTTATTTTTTAAATGGACTTGAAAGTAAATATAGAAAAACAAATTGATTTGGTAATTATTGGAACATATTATAGAAAAACATGTTTAGTAATAATACCTTTTATATGATTCTTTTTTGTTATTGTAATTTTTTTATTATTGCAAGTCTCACAGGTCTCATTGACCATGGCTCTAAAAATGTTTCTTGTAGTGTACGTATAACCTAATTCTTGGAGTCACCATATTGATTTTTGTATTGTATGTGGAAATTACATCTATACATTCTTTCCACTAAATCCCTCAAAGATATGTAAATTAATTTTCCCCTCTCCTTAACTTCAAACGCCACTCCAAATGAACTGATGACCAAGCTTCCATCATCATTTAC
Organism: Picea engelmannii; assembly: GCA_009831015.1. NCBI lineage: Eukaryota > Viridiplantae > Streptophyta > Pinopsida > Pinales > Pinaceae > Picea > Picea engelmannii. The sequence goes on from ML803279.1 coordinate 216,681, forward strand.
ATCCTTAAGAATTTTTTTCCTCTTAGGATGAGATTCGATTCCCTTGTTATCGGTCTCTACTTAACATTAAAAATTGTGAAATCGAGTTTTTAAAACTTGTTAGCGATTAATGTTAAGAAATTTAGTTTTAGTAAAAATTCAAAGAAAAAAATAATGTTGATTACCTTTCAATCTGCCCGTTTCCTCTCTTTGCAAAATTTCCATAAAGATTTTATTCTCTTCTGTGCTTAGATTGTGAATAATCTTATCGAGTTTCTTCAAGTTTTTTATCTGCATGACACACATTAACCAATAGGCATCATTAATTTAAACTTTCAAATATTTCAAATATATTAAAATTTTAATAAAACTTTAAGAACTTGTCTCCCTCTCTTCTTGGGATGAGATACCATTGCGCTTGCTACAATAAGATGTTTTATTTGAACTTCTATTAGCTATATTGTATAAAAAAAAAACTCAGGAATCGTTAAAAATAGAAATTATGAAATTTTTATACAATCTAGTATTTTGGTGTGCATCATTAAATAGAATGCCCTGAGGTGTCAAACATATACATGCACTAGTGTGTACTATTATTTGTTGTGAGCTGTGAACCTGTATGCATATGATACTAAAATCAATAATATTTATTTTTTCAATCATTCGGTTCTTTTCAAAGATATATGCACCCCAATGCACTTTTATGTAAAGTGAGCACCGGGTCGCTACCTCTGTACAGTGTGCCCCGGTGCAATTTTCTCGTACAATGTGCACCAATTTTTATTTTATTTTTTATTCAATCACTAACAACAACATGGTTGATATGGTTTGGGATCCAATGCAATGAGTGTTACCTTTGCAACAGATACCAAATGCCCCATATGCAACTAAATAAACCCTATAAAAATCTATTTCTTAAAAAAATAAACCTATAAAATTCTATTGCTTAAAAAGGAGGGGAACCAAAAAAAACAAGAAAGGTAGGGATTCAAATACCGAAGGTAACTATAAAACCCTTTTAAATTTTTTTAACATGCATTGAAAATAGTTTGAATCAAATAGGGAAATATTGAAATGATCAGTAGAATGAAATCACATACCTCGAATTTCTTCTCTACAAATTTGTGTGTGCCCTATGAGTCCCTTCCAAATTTCTCTCTTCAAACAGATCTACCCACTCCAAAGTATTTGGTGGTAAATATCTCTTCCACAAATCTTCCCTCTAAATTCTACCAAAAAAATGAAATAATTAATACTATTTTAATTAATAAAAAAATACATTTCGAAAAATGAATTTCCCTCTCTTTTTCGCTGCCTTTTTTCATTGTATATACCATACAGGTGCACTTTATATGTTAAAAAACTTAGTAAACTATATATGTCAAAAACCAAATTTATTGTCAAATCGATGTGACAAATAGATTAATGCGTCCCGGTTCATATATATGTAAAAACACATCGATACCAATTTTATTGACAAAATAGAAATGCAAACCTATGCAGTTAAAATTTATGGATATTTTTCTTTGATGAGGTTCTAACGGAGGTCTAGGTTCAGTGTGTTTCATAGTGTAGTGCACTGGTGCATCATGTATATACAGACACAATGGTGTGTAAGAAAATAATTAAAAGCACCAATAACTTTTAATATCAAATTCATGCACGTATTGATGATGGTTTTGTCACAAATGCAAGGGAAATAAGATTATAATACCAAATGTCCAATACTTCAGATTCCAATTCATTCCATATTGTTGTGAGTTTCTCAACTTCTCCCACGTTGTTTGAAGTAAGTCTAGATTTGATTTATAATTCATTTTTGTGATTGAATTTATATCATTTATGCACATGCATTTAATAATTGTTCATCAAATTTTGTAATATAATAAATTAGGATTGAGTTCGAATGCACAAGATATTCCACTAGTGAGAAAATGCTATAAGCTCTTATCAGGAGAAAGATACCGCAAACAAATGTTTGATGAAAATGGACAACTTCTTGTTGACCCCTATATGTTTCCTTCTGTTAATTTTCCTATACTTAGAAAATTCCTTAAATTGTTGCAGTCACATACGTTCCATGTTATACAAGATGCACCTTTATTTTCCATGATACACATATTGTACCATACTTAGTCACTTTTCCATATCTTGTCGGGTTTGCGGGTGATGGAATTGTGAGGGTATTCTTTTACTTTTCCAAAAGTTCATTTCCTAATCACCTCTTTTACAATCATTTGTTATTAGTTGGAATTAGTCCTGCATTGGATAATACCCTTATATTTGGAGAAGAAGAAGGCGATATCCATGACCCTCCTAGTCAGGGTATTGAGAAAAATTATGGTGATATAGAAACTATTGTCAGTACCATAGAGCATTATAAGAAAAGGGGAAAAACTCAGGTGAAAGAAGTGCCCAATATCTTGTTGTTTCTCATAAAACTATTCTACCCAAATTAGATTCTCAGTCTGTAGTGTATCAACAAAAGAAATCCTTGACTAATAAATCAGATGATGGTGGTGAGAAAAACCCTCCTCAATGAAAATTGGAAAACCCTCATAAGTTGAAAGTAAAGAGATAAAGAAACAACTCTCAACAAGACGAGGAAGAACAACACATTAAAAATAAATTTCTCTTGAAGACATGGATTTAGATGTTGATATCAATAATATCTGATCTCATGATAAAGAAGAGAGAGTACAAGAGAAAAAAAAATTGTTGTTGAACTAGCCCTCCGAGATGAAGTATTCTTAGATGAAGAAACTCTATATGTACATAATGCATTGTTTGATAAATATTTCAATAAATTAATTTTTGAAAGAAATTCAAAGAGTAAAAGGGGAAAATATCGTTCAACAATTTATCTTAGAGACATAATCCCATCTAAACTATCTTCAATTCACAAATTTATAGGACATGCATTAGATGTTTCCAAATTGATATGGAAGAAGAGAATCTCAAGATTAAAGAAATAGTGAAAGAATTGGAAGTGACCTTGATGCCTCCACCTATATTAGACACCCCGATTTCCATAGTCCAACCTAGCAGAAGTTTTAAGAGAAACCCAGAAGTAAGATTCAGACTTAAAGGAGCCTCAAGTCTACTTATGGCTACCCAACATTTTGTTGAAGAAAACATAAAGAAAAGAATGTCACTCATTTTATATACATGGGACTTGGCAAAAATATTATCTTCTCTTGGTCTCAGGATACATAATACCAAGGAATATTTGAATGCAGACATAGAAAATGATGAAGGATTTCTCAAAGATGGAGTTTCCATGTTCGTCGCAAAGGTCTTGGAAATGATAGAACAAAGACGAAAACATGAATATTTTCCTTCTCAAAGTCATATAAGGAAACTAAACTAATGTATGATTCAAATAATTAATATATTAAGGGGACTATTAAGTGAACTTAATGATTTAACACACAAAAATAATGAGGCTTATTCAAAATTGATCGGGTTAGATATTGTGGGAACTACTACTGAAGTATCAAATCCAAATTTGATAGAAAATTCAATGCTCCTGATTAGACAAAAATCTGAAGAAGATGTTAAGACTTTGAAAATATTATCGACAAAGAAATTTGATAGTATGGTGGAATACACTAACGATGATATGGATAGTTGGTTTGTGGAATATACAAATAGGAAGAGAGATATTGAGACCACATTGAAAAAATTATCAATTGACTCTAGATAAATTGAAACTGAATTATTTAATATCAAAGTCAAGCAAGAAGTGATCATTTCTCCTTTAAGAGAATATATTGGAGAATGGATAAACAAGACTTCAACAAAGATTAATGAGATTCCAATGAAAGAAGTTAATACCAGTCATGTAACCACAAAAAACAAGGATACAAAAGATGCATCATCAAGAATATGAAGAGAGAGATTCCATCACAGTAATTCCATACTGATCACATTCCTTCTTTCCTTTTTAGAATTCATCCAATTGTATTTATTCTTTCGATAGACGAACATAACCAAATTTTAATAACTTCCTTTTGTCTTTTATCCAGGTATTGTTGTTTGTACTCTATTGCATATCCACATTATCTTCTTCATATTTCTTGTATATATTTTTATGGTCCACAGGAGCCCCAATCCCAATCCATTTATGGACAAAATCCTTTAAATTACTGAGACTGTAAAAGACATTATTATTTTGAGAAATCACAGAGAACCATTTCGGGGTTGATTTTGATGGTGTTTTATAACTCTGATTTTGAGTATAAGATATTTGAAGTTGACTCATAAAATTATTTTTTTGACCTTTATAACTAATACTATTTAAAAGTTCTCTCATGTGTTGGACCATATTTCCTTCTTTTTTTTTCTAAATGTGATAAAAATATATATGAAATTTTAATGGATGTGAGAGTTTCTGTTATTTTCTGCAATTTATTTATTACAAACAAATGTGATGTTTAAGGTTCCTGACCCATTTCTCATGAACACCTATATTTTATGCCATTTTAAATTTTGTTGAGTGATAAAGATTTGGGTTTTCCTTTTGGGCATAATCTGATATATATTTAAAGGAAAATCTTTTGAAGAATTTATAGAGGAGTACCACCTCTATAAAAACACATGGGGATTCATATCCTCGTGAGTTTTTTGTTTTAGTCTTAACATATTCAAACATCAACACTGCTTTACCCTTCCAATTGTAACATGCCATATTTCAGTAACCTATAGCCTGGGTCAATGGTTTTACACCTTGAATTGGATCTCTTTTATGAGATGTTAGTGGTCTGTGGTTGTTCAAAATGTAAAGGGTTGAATAAGAAACCTCGATGTGTCACATTGTCCCATTATATTAATGATTGACTACCCAAATGTTATGGGCTAATACCTCCCACTGTAGTCAAGAATCCAATAGGTGATATAGAAAATTGATAGAGACCTACTTACCAGGTCTATGCGCTTAATGTCCATCTCTACCAATCTTGGTCAACTTACAAGCCTTCAATTTAGTTGTCCAAGGATCTATCTGCCAACTATGGTCCCACTCAAAATATCTTCAATTAAACCTTGTAATCTACCATGGAATTAGATCTCTATATCTTTTATATTCTTGCATGAAAAACATGTTAGAACTGTAATTTGATCTCTAATATAGCTCTCTTCAAATCCTTCATGGATTTCTTCTTCAACTGATCAGATTAAATGTTTCATTCATCTTTGTCTCTATGTATTACTGATAAGTACTTGGTCCTTATGAGTTTATCATAGGTAAGTATCAAATATTGTATTTCTCTTCTCTCTTTCGATCACTCCTCCTATGTATTATCTGATCACTGTAATGGCGAATATGGCCCAATTTCAGAGCTCTCAAAGTTAAGTACTTAAACCCTAGTGACCATTATCTAAAACCATGGGTTTATTCCTTAATGTTTCACATTAGCACTTGTATCACACTCCTTTACTTCTACAGGACCCACACTTTACCTTATTCCTTCCTACTTCGGGTTGTAACCGCATACTATGTAGCTTTGTTCCTCTGGCGCCAAACCAATGAGATTCCCATATCTTTCTAATCGACCAATTATGTTAACATATTCCCCTGCAACAATTTATATCAGGTCTTAACGATTCCTTTGATGGTTACCTATAATAAGTTGATCCTTCCTTAGTGAGACTCTGACCATGCTCCTCTAGATCTCCATGCAATTTCCCCTTAATGCATTTTCCAAATGCGATTCAGATTTCTTGCAACAATTTCACTCTAAATTTACCATAAGCTTTCCACACAAGGTTCCCAGTCATGCCAAATGGTTTTCGATTCATCTAATCAATCGAAATGTAAAACAAATTGAAATGGCCACTCTTCAAGTATCTCTTTAACTTGTCATTGTGGCATTACCAATGCATTTGCACTCACAGATGGGTTCCAAATCCACCTAATTAAAAACAACCTTAAAGAAAGAGGCTCAATTGGCATCCATGCCATCAAACCATCACTTGAATCACCCCAAGAGTTCTAATTTTCTTAAAATTATATTCGACATTGAGATTTCTCAGCAGAGACTTATCTCTATACCTGCAAAGTGCAAAAACTCAATTAACCAAATATGTAGAGTTTTATATGAATAAAGGGTTTTACACAACTATACATGTTTTTTCATGAGACTGCAAAAATTCAGTTTGGAAAATCCTCTTCTTGGTTTCGGTTTTCTTGACTTGCAACCTATCTTTAAACTCAACAAATCGTTATTAATACGAGATTATAGATATTTCACATTCATGAGTAGGTTTCACACCACCAATCATGGTAACACTTGAAACAAAGTTTTCCTCTTTCTGTATTAATCAATTTCACACATAATTTTCATAGATTTTCAGTAGGCCTTACTCTCTTTGGCCTGATCTCACCCTGTTTTTTGCCAACTCTCTCCTATGTGCCCTTAGGTTTACAATTTTATACAAAATGATCCTGAAACAAATTATGTTTCAGATCCTCAAACTTCTCACTCAATCCATATCTCTAGGATTTCTAGATCCATAAAACTCCTCATGAGATCTATTATGTTCCTAAGATCTCTCTAACACTCAAGTTCTCAAACTTATACAACAAACATATTTAATTTCACACGAATCCATCTCAACTATATCATATGACATTTCTATAATAAACATGGATAATTTACAATAGTTCATTAAAGAACCAACTCATTTGGAAGAATAAAGGCCCACCTAGGTCTTGTCAAATGTGTTAGGTTTAGGAGACAAAATGCTCCTACATCAGATTCCCAAGGAACAAAAAGAATCATGATCTCTTGATCATGAGTTTCATTGATGGTGTCCTCCTAGATCCCAAAATTTATACTATAACTATCCTCTTGCTTCATTCTATTGATACCTTGTTTTTATTAACTAGAACCCTCCTAGCTTCCATATTTTTTGCTGCAATGCCCCACTAGCTTTGTTTTTACAATCTTCCCTTGTCACTTGCATCTTGTTTATGCATTCTTGCTAAAATATTTGTACTCTACTATTGATTGTATTCTTCACTTTAATATTCTTTCTTTGATATTACATCTCCATCATCAACTTCCTGATCACTTCAATCTCTATGTCCAAATTGTCCTCTGGATGGTACATACTCTACAGTTTATTGTTTCTCCCTTGCTAAATTTTGTTGTTGTTGTTATTATCTAGTGGTTTTTTCGTTTACTTTTCTTTTATACCTTCAAGATTCTTAATATCTCCCTCCTTTGTTCCACTATTGTTTGGCATAATGATCTATTCCATCAAATCTTTCTACACTAATTTTGCAAGTTGTATGCAACCTGCTTCCTCTTTTGGATTATTCAACTAGTCTTCAAGCAACTGCAATTTTGCTTCATACTTTGTTAGCATTATATCAGAATGTTGGTGTTTTTGATTCTTTGTGTGATTGTCTTTGTAATCCAATCCTCCCATTCTCTCTACAACAACACATGTTCTTGGATTTTTCTTCAGGTTCTCCATGTAAAAATTTGTATTTTGTCTCCTTTGGTTATCTTTATGAGACTGTGTGGTCTCATTTTATTTATGTTCGATGACACATGTATTCCAATAGAGGATGAACACCTTCAGTAACCACTTAAATAACTAGATCAAAGATCAACAAACTGATGTTTTCACGTGGTAAACCCCTACGGGGAAACATCCACGGCCCCAGCCAATGCGACCACTTGGAGCAATTTATTAATGCAAAGAAAAATATTACATAGAGATTTTACAAGAGAGTTTCTCACAATCGATCATCGGCAAATGACCCTCCATTCTCTTTAAATAGATATCATGGACCATTCGGGTGCTAAG
>ML803280.1:19174-36233 GCA_009831015.1 Picea engelmannii
GAGAGAGAGAGAGAGGAAGTGTGGGGGGTGTAGAGAGGGAGTATGTCTGACAGTCTTAGGCATGTCAAGGGAAGTTCTAGGTCTAGGTCCTTCCATGTGATGTCTAAGTCTTGCCATGTCTATGTATTTCCATGTATAGGAGTGTGAGGGAGAGAGAGACAAAGTCAAGGGGGTAGAGAGGGAAAGTGAGAGGGAGATAGAGAGCGGGGGGAAGGGGGTTAGAGAGAGAGAGAGAGAGAGAGAGAAAGATAGAGAGAGAGAGGAATAACTTATAAGAGCATGTGCACATTCTTAGAGCGCGTGAACATACCTAGAGTGTGTGCTCACTCTTAAGAACATGCACATGTTCTTTGGAATTCAATTCTTTTTTGGGAGGGATTGAGAATGTGTATGCTGACTTGGTTGGCTCAGATTTAGGTTTGGGATGACAATCTTAGTGGTTTGTTCTGCAAATTGATAAAAACCTCCATTTTTGTGAATACCCTTCGATATTTTTATTTGATGTTATTTTTCTATAGGCTAAAAAATTCAGTCGTTGACAAAACTATAGACATAGATAGATTCGACTATGCAGAAAACAATAAAACGCTTATCTTTGAATAAAAGGGGAGCCATAGTATAATAAAGAAATGCTTGAAAGGTAGATTGAAGGATAAAAGGTCTCATCACGATTCGACCTATCACATCCATGAATATCTAGTGGTATGAAATTGTCATCATCTGGTCACTAAACTAGGGCAATGACTTTCAGTTGCATGGCTGAGAGAAAGGGTGTCTCATCACGAGCCAACCTTCTCATCTCCATTAGGTGTTTGTGGGTGACATTGCCACCACCTGGACACCATGCCAGGGCAGTGACCTTCAATCTCTCCTTATGCTATTATGAAATAAAATATAAAGAAAGAAAGATAAAAGGCAAATGTTGGGCTTGAAAAAAGTGCATTGCGGACGAAGGTACCACACATCCTCTACAAAGGCACCCATGCATGAGACATTACGACCCCTTGTATGTCATGAACCGTATGCCCATTGAGTCTTGGCCCCATCCACCTCATACACCTTACATGGCTTAGAGAGGGACCTCTTGGAGGCTCTCCTTAACCTAGGGCAATATGTACCCAATAGGACACCTCGTCAACCCTCCTATACTTAAGCTTGGAAAGTCACATTGTGTATTTGCACTGTTAATTGTTTGATGAAGTAATCTTTGATGCACCTGCTTAGATGGCTTATTTATTGATTGGATCCATTTATCATGATGTTATGAATTGATATCCTTGGAGGGCGTGTTCATTTTTCTTTGCAGGACCTAGATGGTGGATAGTTTTGGGAGAAGAAGCCTAGCTTGGGCTTACATGGGGCTACAAGCCCACAGGTTGGATGTCAGGGGTCCGCATGCCATATGAGAGAGATATGACTTGGACGACCTAGCCCACCCATTGCTTGCCAAACAATTTTCTTAGGAGGGAAAAAACGTCCCACTTTTTAGCACGACATCATGATATTGGGGGGTAGGGATTGGTGGTGAGGTGCCACTTTTTTTCAATTGGACATTTTGAGGAGGAGAGGGTCTTCACCATGATGATATTACTTAGATTCTTGACACATGGCCTTGGGAGGCCTTTCCATTCTTCTCCAACACCAACGACCTCCTTAAAGTGGCAAAATGTCCCCTAAAGGGGTGACATCATCCTAGATTAGGGTTTAATTTGTGCAAAAGATGAAATTTTAAGTGAATTGTTTAATATTATTGTGTTAAGGGGGAAATATTAGGGTTGTTGACCCCTAATCTTGTGTGTTACTCCTTATTTTGTGGACAAGCTATGTTGGTTACTTTTTGTATAAATAGAGATCATAAGATCTCATTTCGAATCACAACTCTCCTCTTGTGAGAGGCTTTGGTATGAAATTTTCGACCTCCTTATGTATTTTAGCTCTTGTGCACTTGTGTATGGCTATGGTTATGAATGATTAATGGAAGAAGTGATGCACTAGCCTTGGAAGGTTATTTTCTAGTTCTTGTGGTGGATTGTTTTATCATCTTCTTGATCTTGGTATGGTTTTTTACTCTCTTTTTATTCAAGTAAAGTATTGTTATGCTAGGAGCTAGGTGGGAAGTATAATGGCATACACCCCCACCATAGTCTTTACCATTTTATTGCTTCATCTCATTGTTTAAGGGTTTGTTAAGAGAAGTATAAGGGCATACACCCTCTTAGCTTAAACCCTAGCTTAGAGAAACTTGCCTTGGGGAGTAAAAGGGCTTACACCCCCAAGGATGTAGCTTCTCCAAACTCCTTGTGACTCCATTAACCCAATAGTAAAGGCACTAGTCATTGATTTTTTGCATTGGAAAAATACAATATTGCATTGGGAAACATGAATTTTGGTCATTTTTACTTCTTGCAAGTGGATTGTTTTCCTTGTGCCTTGGGCACCTCACAGCCACTAGGGAATACTTATCTAAGGGATACTTATTTCTACTGTTACAAAATTGTATCTTCATCCATTAGGGCTGCATAAAACCTAACCTATTTGCTCTAATAACTCTCTTGTCAACCATTGTTTTTTACTCAAAGTTTGCACATTTACTCTCCTTGTCCTAGCGCACTTTTTGGCAAAGTTTGAGGGGATTTCATTGGCTGATTTTCTTTCTGTAATAAATTGAATATTACAGCCATAAGGTTGATATAATTTTCTGCAGAAAAGTGTTTACAACAACCTTATCTTTTATGCTAAGAGTATTGGTTTTTCATCTTGAGTTTAGCTAGTCAATTACTAGTTTCTCTCTTGCATTTTTATACTTGATCTTTAGCATTTATTGAGAAAATCATAGTATCTTTTTCTTGCTGATATATACTATCATCTATTGCTGAAAATTAGGGACAACAAGCTTAACTTGCTGATACAACTAACATATATTGTTGCAAGGTTTGTTTTCTTGTGTCTCAGGCAGGTACAATCATATGAAAAAAACACTATACTTGTGGGGCAACGTTTACTTGACTTCTAAGGAATCTCTCCCTACCCTTCATTCCATTTAGACTTGACCTATAGGGGATTCACTTCCATCCATCTCCATATCCATCTCAATCCCCCTAGGGTCTTTGGGATCGCCTCCCAGGAGAGACCTTAGTCATCCCCAAGTGCAGGACCTACATCTATGTGACATTGGGTGTAGGATTCCCAAAGTTGTAGCACTTTTTTTGTGGTTGGGTCAGGCTTTTCCCAACCTACAATTTTTTCCATACCATGCCTGTAGCATCACAGACTCCTTCCATCACATTATGATAAAGAGCCTCAGTAATGGAGTAATGCATGTTTGACATGGATTTACCCTAATAAGGAAATATAGCAACGAGCATAAATTTTTTTGCCTCCATAGAAGGTTGGGAAATAGTGCATCCCACTCCAGTATGTCGAGGGTCTGGAGAGGGCCATACTTCAATATTACTCTAGGACTCCCTTTAGAGCTTATTCCATATACATTATTCTTCCATTCTTCTATGAACTTCGGTTGGGCCTCAATGTGCTACATTCCACTGTTCATCCCATCCTCGCAAGTGCGCCATTACCGTTTCTTGATAAAGTCTTTAGGAAAGAAACCAAGAGTTATAATATTGAAGCTTAGATGAAAACAAATCCTAGTGTAGGTACAATAGGGAGCTTGGATCAAGAATACAAGCTAATAAAACATTCACCAACAACAAGGAAATGCACTAACTAATTGAAAACAATTTGAGTCCAACTTCTTAGTAATCGAGAGTGAACAAACATCCTGTGCATAAAGCTAAGAGTCCCCCTTGGGTAGGGAATATGGAAAGTGTGATGCCTGCACTTTACAACACTAAAGTTAAGGATTCCAAGGAGATGCTTACTTATTTTGAGACCAAGGTTGAGAAAAATCGAGTAACTTAGACGAGATAAAACTAGATAGGGTCTCTAACTAGACAAAAGGAGATGAAAGTGAGACACAAAAGCAACAAATGTATTAGAATATTGAATTCCTAGATTTATATCCATTCTCAACACCTTATTTACTTGCACTAGCTATAATTCTTCCATCATGCTACCCTACATAATAATGTGATTTCTAACCTTCATTTCTAGCATAGGGTGAAACAACTTGTTTCTGATCCTTCTCTTGGGGTTAAGTTCCATCCCTATCATATCGTGAGTGTGCATGCTACTTTCACGTTGTTTCCACACATATTTTCCCTATTGTACCAATGATAGGGTGGCCACTTGTGCAAGCCTCGTTGTTTATAATGTTCTCATTACCCTTGGAGGTTGGAATTAACATCAATATCTCTTAGCATTAGCCTCATAAATGCACTAATTGGTCGCAAACAATTCGAGTCCAACCTCTTAACAATTGAGAGTGAACAAACATCCTATGCATAGAGATAATAGTCCTCCTTGGGTAGGGAGGATGGTAAGTGTGATGCTTTCACTTTACAACATTGAAGTTAAGGATTCCAAGAAGGTTCTTACTTGTTTTGAGATCAAGCCTAAGAAAAATCGAGTAACTTAGGCTAGCTAAAACTAGACAAGGTCTCTAACTAGACAACAAGGAGATGAAAGTGAGCCACAAAAGCAACAAATGTATCAGAAGACTAAAGCCATAGATTTATTTCCATTCTCAACTCCTTATTTACTTACACTGGCTATGATTCTTCCACTTTGTGACCTCACCAATAATGTGATTTCTAGCCTTCATTTTTGGCAGAGGGTAAAACAACTTGTTTTTATTTTTCTCTTGGGGTTAAGTTCCATCTCTATCATATCATGAGGGTGCATGCTCTTTCACCCTATTTAATCATGCCATCCCACACATATTTTCCCTACTGTACCTGTGATAGGAGTGAACACTTCTAGTAGCCACTTTTGCAAGCCTCTCAATTTATAATGTTCTCGTTACCTCTCCATTCTCCATTCTCAACTCCTTATTTACTTGCATTGGCTATGATTCTTCCACTCTGCGACCTCACACAATAATGTGATTTCTAGCCTTCATTTCCGATAGAGGGTAAAACAACTTGCTTTTGGTCCTTCTCTTGGGGTTAAGTTCCATCCTCCTCATATCATGAGGGTGCATGCTCTTTCACCCTGTTCAATCATGCTATCCCACACATATTTTCCCTATTGTACTTGTGAAACAGATGATCACTTCTAGTAGCCATTTGTGTAAGCCTCCTTGTTTATAATTTTCTTGTTACCCCTGTAGGCTAGAGTTAACATCGATATCTCTGAACCGATGGTCCGACGAAGAATGCAAGGTCCTCTATCGTCAACTTCAACATGAATTCACCCATGCTCACCCCTCCTACCTCAACCTCAATTATCTGTACCATTGCCTCCTTCGCTGTAAGAAACACCTCTTTGTCTCTCAAAGAAGACATGATTTATCCATCTCCCTTACTCACTCTCCTAAAATATTCTGGCGCACCATCCTCCCTCGCCGCTCTCCCCTCCCACTTGATCTAGATCCCTGCTCTATGTTTTCCCACATATCCACTTTCTATGAAATTCTTGGATAGGCCCAGATTCAGGTCACCTCTACACCATCCTCATGTTTCTTATTCTTAGACAAGGATATCATAGAGATTGTTTGGGTGATGAACAACAACAAAGCAACATATGAGGAAGGTTTTCAGGTAGAGTTGTTTAAGCATAATCTTCGTGCTTTAGTTTCTCACTAGAAATATCTCTTCAACAATGTGGTTTGTATAGGTGTTATTCTGCTTGGTCACACCACATCATTCCCTTAATACACAAATTGGGCCCTAGCGTGAATCCAAACAATTATAGGATGAACATGGTGGGCCATACATTCTTGAAGCTCTATGTTACGACTCTCCATATGAAGTTCTCTAGTGAGCTTGAGCATAGACACCTTCAAGCTAGGGGACAAACAAGATTTCAGCCTGGTCATCAGACTATTGATCACATATTTACCCTTCGGGCCATTATTGAGGAGGCATGACATCGTTCTTCAAAAGTCTATTGTTGCTTCATAGATTTTTGGAAGGATTTTGACTCCATCCTGAGAGAAGCCTTGTTCTAGAGGCTTAGAGACATTGGTATCTACCATATCCTACTGACTTCCATCATGCACCTTTATGAGTCGGTTCTTGGTCATCTCCACACACATTTCAAATGATGTCAGATTTCATTAGGAGTACCATCGGAGTTAGACATGGTTGCCCCTTGTCCCCCACATTATTGTTTGGGATTTATATTGATGAGCTAGAGGTATTTCTCAATGAGCATATCCATGACAATGACATATGTCTCCTGCACCAGGTTATGATATCCATGTTTCTTTTTTCTAATGATGTGATCATCCTAGATTCATCTCTAGAGGGATTACAGAGAAAATTGGATTCCCTATCTCTCTTCTATGACCTTCAACAATTTACGATCAACCTAGGTAAAACCAAGGTTATGATCTTAAATGGGTCAAAAAAGTTCGTGGACATTCATTTCATCTTCAGAGGGGAGGAGATCGAGATCACCATTGCCTACACGTACCCAAGAGTACAGTTTTTAGGACCCTGTTTCAGCTTGCGACTGGCCCTACAACCTCAGATTGCTAAGGGCTATGGGTCCTTAGCCCTTTTGGAGAGACAATGTTTCCACCACCATTTTTAGGACATCTCATCCAAGATGTCTCTCATGGACTCCCTTATCTGACCCATTGTTCTCTGTGGCTCAAATATTTGGGGGCCTTCCTTATTGGACGTGGATTGGGCCTCGATTGAGAGAGTCCAAAGCCTTCTCCTCCATCACATAATTAGATACAAGAAAATAGTTCCTCATCACACCATCCTTGTAGAGTTTGGGGCTTGACCCTTCCGACTCGAGAAAGTGTTCAGAGTAGTCTCTTTTCTACATCTCATTCGAGGATTAGTTGATTCACTGAAGGGGTGATATTGGTACCCATACTTGGCATATTTATCTTCGGATACTATTTCCCTCTCTAGCCCAATGGGTCAGGCTCGTGGTTGGGTCGCAGGGGTTTCATATTTTTTAGAGTCCATGGGAATTCAGGTGGATTGCCTCCATCCATTTGGTATTCCTTGGATGCACCTGACCATCCCCTACCGACCAGACATGTGTTGAACAAGATCATCATAAATGACATTTATAGGAGATTTATTCATATCACTTGGGTTACCCCTCCTGGTGGGTTATGTCCAAAGATGGCCTTCTATGATGATAATTTCTTGAAGCTTAGGGATGGACTCATCACTCGACCACATTTTACATTCCGCCACTAGGTACATGCTCTTTGCATTCCTCTAAGCTAGTTCATAGTGAGCTCTCATAGACTTTGGGTAGAGACAAACAATCAAATCGATTGACCAGACATGCTCTGTCAGCTTTGTCATCTTTAGGAGGTCAAGATCGAGGAGCACTTCATCTTTCATTGCCCCATTTATTATGATATCAGGGGGCAATTTCATTGCTTATTTAGGGGAGCTCAGACCCTCACAGGATTCTTCAGGTATCCAAATCAATGGTTCTTAGCATTGTACATATAGGAGGCCTTCATCCTCTGGGCCTATACTCTTCAGCCTTCTATGATACCAAATCTTATTCAACGGATCACTTCCTTCTTCATGGTGCTACTTGTTGGAAGGGGCACTAAGAGATAGACTGACACCAACGTAGCACTGGACTCCATATTGGTGCATATTCGTGAGACTTTCCCTTGTCCCACGAGATTTCAGTGACATGAACAAACCATATCCCTTCCAAGGATAAGAAGGAGATCTCCCAGACATCATCGGTGCACTACCTTGACTAGCCAACAATGCAATGGACGATCCAAACAACCTACTAGCTCCCCCTTAGGAAACCCTACTATACTCAACATCCTTTAGTCAACCTTGGATAGTAGGAGAAATGGGTCCACTACAGGACATACCCATTTCCTTTATTCTTCTTCTTTTGGCTCCTCTTGTCCTTAGATCGTCACCTATGCTACATTTCATCATCAGAGAAGGTATCTGAGCTCAGGGTCGAGGTTTATTCATACCTCAGAGTTGATATCACTCTCTACTTGATCCAGGTGGATATCGGTTGCCACCCACCTTTTCCAACTGACTCAAAACAATTTTCTGGAAATTTTGGCAAATTACTATTTTTAGCAATTTTAACTTTCGTGGCCATTTTGAGGGCCTAAATGAAGGTTTTTTGGGATCGAGATTCTCAATGATAGATGAAGGCCTAATTGAGCCCCCAAAATTAATCTCCTCGACGATACCTTTCCAATGGGCTATCATGCACCTAAAACAGAGATCGTATGCAAAAGTTACGACCCCGGGAAGTTGATGTACTAACTTACCCAAACAGGGCCCGCATGACTTTTGGCACTTCATCTCCTATGGTTAGGTTTTTGGATGTCTAGGGTTTTTGGAATTTCTGTTTATTGTAAAAAGGCCTTCAGAGCCTCATTATAATCATCTTATTGTGAATGAGCACAGGCGTCACATCTCTTCTCAGAGATAAGCCGCCACCATTCCAACAAGCTTGTTTCCGCTGCATTTTACAGTTTCAGCTTATTTCATTATTGAATAGAAAACCAGTTTTACTATATCTCCATTATTTTGTGTTAAGCACCTATTAATAATCTATAGTCATTTCGTTTTGCTCATAAAATCTGGATCAGTGGTATCAGAGTGGTCTGCTCTTTGTCATCTTAATGCATGTCCCCAACGAGGTCAGAGTACAAAGAGTTGGGTCTCGAGTTTGTTTCTCTTGAGGACAAAAGCACTCGCATGCCCAAGCGACCTCTCATGGTAGGAGAAAAGAAATATGACAGGACAAGAGATCCTTTAAAATGGTTTATTGAGGAAGCCCTCACGCAACAAAGGAACAAGATGACGGATAATTTCACGCAAATCCTTCGGCAAATACCAACAGGCGACACACCTTCTTCGAGCGGAGGCATCGCCCCCTTCAAGGTACAAATAAACTTCAATATTCCTATATTTGAAGGTCAGATAGACGAAAATGCTGTAGAAAAGTGGTTGAATCTACTAGAAGGGTATTTTTCTATCCATAACTTTTAGAATAGAGAAAAGATTACTTTTGCGCTCCTCAAAGCCATTCCCCGTGTCAAAGATTGGTGGGAAACTTTATGTGAGCAAAAGGAAACAGAGGAACCCTCATTATTTATAGTCACGACCACCTGGAAATCCTTCAGGGATGTTATTAAGGAACAATACTACCCTGTCAGAAGTTATGATGACCTATATACCGAATGGACCACATTGCAGTAAGAAAGAGACCAAGCAGTGCCATATTTCACAAATATATTCCATACCTTGCGCACCAAGCTAGGTATCAAAGATTCAGAGAGATATCTGGTGCTCAAGTATCACGGTGCTCTGCATAGATACATCTAGACCGAAATAGAATTTTTGGACATCTCATCCTCTTGGGCACGACCTACTGATATGCCGTCAAAATCGAGCAGAAGCTTAAACAAAAGATGCGACAATTTGGGTCTGGGAAACCCTCACAACAAAAGCCAGGAAAGGGTGTCCCCAACCGACAAAACAAAGGACAGAGCAATGATGGACAATATCAGGACAACCAGTCCAAGCCGCAAGAAAAGAAGGACAATGGAAAGACAAAGAAAGATGAAGTGGTGTGACTTCCATAAGAGCCCTTGGCATAACACTGTTGACTGTCGCTCAAAGCAGTCACTGGTGGCCGAAGTGAAAGCCTCTGAATCAGTTGCCGATTCTGACTCTGAGCCAGAACCAGAAAGGGGAAGATGGATCATTGATGCAAAACCCAGTGCCACCATTGCTACCACCAAGCTCCAGCCTGGTGACCTAGATGAGCCAGAAGAAGGAGAGCACCTCTTCCATTCACAGATATAGGTAAAAGGCACCCCACTACACTTCATCGTTGATAGCGATAGCCAAAAGAAACTCAGCTCAGCAGAGGTCATCAAGCGGCTGGCCCTACCGACAACGTCGCACCCAAAACCCTACACCATTGGATGGATCCGCCAAGGATGCGATCTCCACATTAGCCAACACTATCGACTGCCATACGACATCAAGCCCTTCAAAGACAAGGTATTGTGTGATGTTTCTCCTCTCGAAGTTTGTGATGTTCTTTTGAGACAATCTTATTTATGGAAACATCATGTTGTATATGAGTCTAGGCCTCGTAGTGTTATATTACTTTGAACAAGAAATTGTACAGGATACCCGAGGTATGCAGGAAGGTCATCTCTCAGACGGAGGTATGCAGGAAGGTAGTCCCACCTAGTGCTATTTCCTTGATCTCTGCTAAGCAATGCAGGAAGGTCATCTCTCAGACGGGGAAGTTTTTCTTCTTTGTCATTCTCTCTCAGAATAAGAGAAATATCACAGCCACATCTAGGATCTCTGTGGCCGACCTCTCCACACAATAGAAGCAAGTAGATAAGGTCGTGGAAGAATACTCAAATATCTTCTCCTCACCTACCAGGGTACCTTTGCACTGCCAGGTCAAGTACCCCATCGATATGACTCCCGACGCACCGCTACCCAATGGGCCAGTCTATCGCCGCTCTTTATTAGAAAATGAGGAGATCAAGTGAAAGATCCAAGAGCTGCTCCACAAGGGGCACATCTGTCCCAACTCATCACCTTGACGGAGCCCATTCATGCCGGTACAGAAGAAAGATGGAACCTAGTGACTTTGCATTGGTTATTGAGCTCTGAATAAAATCACAGTCAGAAACCGATACCCGATTCCCTGAATCGACGACCTCCTTGATCAACTCACGGGGGCCAAATACTTTAGTAAGATTGATCTGAAGTTTGGCTACCACCAGGTCTCGATAGAATAGATAGATGTATGGAAGACCACCTTCAAGTCAATGGAAGGCCTTTTTGAATGGTTGGTCATGCCCTATGGTTTGACAAATGCTTCAACCATTTTCATGAGAATGATGGACGATATCCTGCGACCATTCACCAATACTTTTGTAGTGGTGTATCTGGATGACATTCTCATTTACAACAAGACTTGGGCCGAACACTTGCAACATATTCAACAGGTTCTACATACCCTACAGCAGCACAAGTTATACGCCAACTTGGAAAATTTCTCCTTCGGCATGGACAAGGTCCATTACCTATGATACATCGTTGATCAACATGGTGTACATGTGGATCCAACAAATATCCAAGTCATCCATGACTGGCCAGCCCCAACCACACTCACTGAGCTTCAAAGCTTCTTGGGCCTTGCCAATTTATAGCGTAGGTTCATGTTGGGATTCTCCCATATTGCATGGGCCCTCAACCAAATAAACAGGGGTGGTGGTAAGGCAAAATTTGCGTGGGGCCAGTCCCAACAACAAGCGTTCAATGATTTGAAGCAACGCTTCTGCTCAACCCCAGTAATTTCACTACCACACCTGCAACAACCCTTTGAGATCGATATAGATGCTTCAGACTATGCTGTGGGTGTCGTTCTCACTCAGCACGACCACCCCATGGCCTATCATAGTGAGACACTATTAGAAGTTGTTTGTAAGTACCCTACTTACGACAAAGAAATGTACTCCATTTTGCAAGCCTGCCGCTAGTGGAGACATTACATTCTTGGGAAGGAGACAATCATCCACACTGATCATAAGCCACTGCAGTTCATGCAGACACAGGGAAAATTGCAGAATGATCGCCATCAAAAGTGGTCCACATACTTGCAACAATTCGACCTCAACATCAAGTATAAACATGAAGCACCAATTGTGTTGTTGATTGCCTCAGCAGACCGCCAGTCGCGACACTCACCACGGTGCTAGACTCTTGTGGCCATGAGACCTCTAGATGGCCCCAACTCTATGAGACAGACCCAGACTTCACCACCACCTACCAAATGTTGGGTGCAAATGCAGTTGTCGATAATTTCCTTCTTCAAGATGGGTTGTTGTGTCGTTTGGGCCATATTTGAGTTCCATCAAGAGAGAGAGCGAAGCTGATATAGGAATCCCACTACAGTCGGGTGGCAAGACACTTTGACGTTGAAAAGACAGTGGCGATGCTAGAGAAACATTTCTACTAGCCGAAACTTCGATAGGAGGTCAACAAGTACATCAGGTCCTCCACTGCCTGCGCTATTCCCAAACCGACCACTAAGAAACAGGGCCTGTACACCCCTCTTCCTACTCCTGACAAGCCATGGGAATCCATCACAATGGACTACATGTCGGGCCTCCCGTCCACTAAGCAAGGAAATGACTGTGTTTTTGTGGTTGTTGATCGCTTTTCTAAGATGGCGATTCTGGTTTCCTGCAAGAACAACATCACAACAAAGGCCACTGCCAAGATCTTCTTTGAACGAGTCTGGGTACATTTTAGAATCCCACAAACCACTGTCTCAGATCAAGACAGTCAATTTCTCAACACATTCTGGTCGAGCCTCTGGTCACTGCTGGACACAAAGATCAACAAATCCACAACCTTCCACCCCAGACAGATGGCCAAACCGAGGTCGTAAATGAAATGATTGTGCATATACTTCACATGTATAATTCAAATCACCCTCGCACATGGGATGAGATCCCTCCCTATGTCCAACATAGCTACAACCGAGCCCTGCATATCTCAACCAGCCATAGCCCCTTTCAGGTGGGGTTGGGATTCCAACCATTGGATCCCATAGATGTTGCACTTCCCCTTGCGGTCACCTCGACCGACTCATCTCCTGCTCCAACTGAAGCTAACAAAGCCACCCAGTTCATTGAGCAGATCCAACACATCCGCCAACATGTTCAGGATATCCTACAGAAGTCCAATGACAAGTACAAGCAGCGCCACGATCAACATTGGGTACCACATAAGTTTCAAGTGGGCGACAAAGGTTGATTGCACTTATAGAAAGAACGCCTTAAAGGACCCCATCATAAGCTTCACCCACGCTGTTATCGGCCGTACACTATCACCAAGGCCATGGGGGATGATGCTTTTGAGCTCAACATTACTCATTTCCTTGGCCTGCACCCAGTGTTGGATCTCCTTCGCCCTTATTTCCCACCATTATTGGACACCTCAGAAGTCACAGAACAACTGACACCAACGGAGCTCAACCCTTACTACATACAACAGTCATCCCATGATCATATTGTGGACACACAAATCAAGGGTACTCGACAACAAATGATCCATCTTTATCGATTCGTCAAAGCAAGGAAGCTCCTGCACCAAGGCAAGTGGCTCACCCGGGGCCAAATTTAGTAGAAATTTCTTCATCTGATGGGGGAACTCAACGCAATGGAGACCATTGCTTCCTAAGGAGGGAGGATTGATCCAGGTGGATATCGGTGTCCACCCGCCTTTTCCAACTGGCTCAAAACAGTTTTATGGCAATTTTGGCAATTTACTATTTTTAGCAGTTTTAACTTCCGAGGCCATTTTGAAGGCCTAAATGAAGGTTATTCGGGATCGAGTTTCTTAATAATAGCCAAAGAATGATTGAGCCCCCAAAATGAATCTCCTCAACGATACCTTTCAAACGCGCTGTCATGCGCCTAAAACGAAGATCGTATGCAAAATTTACGACCCCGAGAAGTTGATGTACTAACTTACCCAAATGGGGCCCACATGACTTTTGGCGCTTCATCTCCTAGGGTTAGGTTTTTGGATGTCTAGGGTTTTTTGAATTACTGTTTATTGTAAAAAAAGAATTCAAAGCCTCAGTGTAACCATCTTCTTGTGAATGAGTGCAACCGTCACATCTCTTCTTAGAAATAAGCCGCCACCATTCCAGCAAGCTTGTTTCTGCTGCATTTTACTATTTCCGCTCAAGACCTTTGTTTTATTTTTTAACAAGCTTGCTATAGAGAGGAAAACTATGCTCATGGCTCCGGGTTCAATCCCCAGATTTTTGTTTCACTTTTTAATGAGCTTGCTACAGAGAGGAAAACTATGTTTGTATTCTTTTCTTGATCACGGCTTCCACGAGGACAATGCTCTGGAAGGAATACATGTCAAGGGACAAATTTCAATCATGGCTTCTAAGAGATCTTCTCTAGATGGAAGAAAAACACTCTGGAAGGAATACATGTCGACGACCTCGATAAGGGTAGGGAGATCTGAATCTAATAGCCCCATCGAAGAGATGACCATGTCAACTACCGGATCTAAGTCAGGAGAGACTGAGCTCACAGTGAGAGGCTCATCTTCATCGACAGCTGAAGGCATGGGAGATAATGCCACATAATTGACCTGTTGCGGGGGCGATACCGTCTGCATATAAGAAATGTTTAGGGAGGTCATTGGGTTGGTAATCAAGTCAAGACCAATGAATGAAAGTTGATCAATAGCCACAATTCTTCCATCGTGAGGGAAAGATATCACATGAAAAAGAGTGGAGACAATATATTTCATGGCATAGACATAATCTCACCCAAGGAGTAAATCGAAATACAAGGGGTCCTGGACTACCATAACATCAATAAAGATAGTTTTCCCTCCCAAAGTTACAGGATACTGAGGAAGGACTACTAAAGGGTGGTTGGTTCTTCTGTTAAAAGCTAACAGATTCTGTGTAACTTGTACAAGTTGAGGATAACCGAAAGCTTGCTAAGCAATACAGGATAAAATACTAATAGATGTACCTTCATCTATCATCATCTGAGGAACGTCCCGACCACAAACCTGTACTGTAATATTGAAAGGAATGTGAGAGGGAAGATGAGGTCCAGTTAGCACATCCCAATAAAAAAGGATGGCCTCATTACTTGGAGGGGGTTTCGCGGGAGAAGGAGGAATTCCCCCCAACACGGTAGATTCTGTATCAACGAGAAAAACATGGGAAGTATCAGGTTTACTTTTAGAGGAAGAGTAGGATCGACTGATGATGGGATCAAATTGACCACTTGGGTTTTATTCTGCAAGGGGAGAATGGGGTCGATGGATGGAAATAGATCGACCGCTTGGATTTCACTCTCCAAAGGAGGAGTGGGATCGATCGATGGAGGAACCACATTGACCACTTTGTCACTCTTGAGTGGAGGAGTGGGATCGATCGATGGAACTGGATCGACCACTTTGGGTTCACTCTTTAGATGCAGAGTGGTGCTGACCGATGATGGAACTGGATCAACTACTTTGGGTTCACTCTTTAGATGAAGAGTGGGGCTGACCAATGATGGAAATGGATCAGCTACTTTGGTTAGTGGTTCAATCGAGGATGAAACCAGATTGTCCACCTGATCAACCTATCTGACCAGGGATGAAACCAGATTGACCAGCCGATCAACCAGACTAATCGGGGATGGAACCGGATTGACCAGTCCATCAACTAACGATGGGTTGGGAGAAATCTTACGATAACCAGTTGGAATTTGAATATTTTTTAGAAGAGAAGAAGCCTCATCCATACAAGGACAAAGGTGAGAGTAACGATCACCTTTGCATAACATGCAAGGAAACTTGACAATTTTATTCTTCTTACTAACCTTAACGTCACTAGTTGACGGGGTGTCACCATCATATCTAGTAGGGACCGATGACGTGGAAGACCACATTTCTAAGACCTTGGGAAGACCAGGGAAATCCCTCATAAATTGGTTACCCTTACAAAGACTGCAAGGGAATTTGGTTTTTAGATTCTTTGTTGTAGTATTATCGACCTCATCAAAACTCCCAATATGATTAATGGTAGCTGGTTGCTTGGATCCAACATTTGATGTAGTTGGAGGCTTGGTCCCTTTCTGGTTCTTTTTCTTCTTCTTCTTATCAACTTGGCTACTCGCTTTAGATATTTCACTAGGTGAAGAAGGAGAAAGGGAAGGAGACCTGATGGGTGAATAAGGAGAAAGGTCGACATGAGGTTGATGTGTGGTGGTGTGCTTAAATCTGAAGCACTTCCTACATTTAAGATTACCGGAGTGGAAAAAAACCATACCAGTAACCCAATTGTGAGACCTGGAAGGCTCAAAGTAGTGATGTAAGGAGGACCAACATTTTCGTAAGAAGGAAAAACAAAAGGCTCCCCCGGAGCAGGGGTTTCTCCATTGGTAGTTTTGGGAACTGATGCCATTAGACAAATATGCAACCTAGAGTCTGCTAAGGAAAATAAGAAACACACGCTAAAAATCTAAGAAGCAATGAAACAAACAAAATCTTCTCACAATGAGCACACTAGTTGGTGATGAAATCCAACGTCGTGGGAACAATGTAAGAAGGGGCTGAGATAGAGCGGGTGGAAAAGTTACATTGATGACCTGCTTAACAGACTACACCCTAGTGCAAACTTCCACACATAATCGTGGGTATACCCTCCAAGGAGCCCGAGTGAGTTTGGCCAACGTCAATTCCAGGTACTGTGAAGACTTGCCCCTCCATAGTCACCTCATGTAAGGACCCTAAAGATATAGGCTACTAAGGTTACCAATTATGACAATGATGCCTAGGGAAGCATTTGAAAGTTTGATTGATGTGCAAGGGCAGGGTATCTAAGCCTGAAATCGACTCGAGAAGGTCCCCACAGAATTTTCTTCTCAAGTGATCCCCAATAATATGCGCAATCTCTACACCAAGACCAACAAAGCAGGGTGAGTAACTCTTTCGGCCCTAATGCGACCTCGTGATTGACCCTTGTGTTAGAAGGTATTCCCAGGACAAAATGTAGCAAGTGGATTTAAACTCTCCCTATCAGAAGATACTATGTTTGTTTACAACTCTAGAAAGTTATCTTTCACACTTATTCCAAAGCCCCACACCCTAGGCTAATGTAGGTTTGCTACCAGAAAATATAAAAACGTCTAATAAATTTTAGTTTAGCACTTGATTTTTAAGGATTTTGTTTGCTCAAGAGGAAAATGGCATGGACTAAATGATTTTTTGGCCGATTCTAAATAATGCAAAGAAATGAGAATGCAAATATTTCAATTCGATGAAAGCTATATTATGAGAAGGAGAAAACATTTATCATTCCCAGATGCATAATGTCCCAAAATTTTATGAAAACTCATTAATATGAAGATCCTCAAGAAATGATCCAAAGAGACTGTACACCAATACATGATTCTTGC
>ML803280.1:55793-81272 GCA_009831015.1 Picea engelmannii
GCAATATTACTCATAGAATATACACTTGAAAGTGATTTTAAGCCAAGATATGGTGAGGGTGTGCCTCATGAAGAGGCCAAATAAGGCCTCAAACTTCAAACTTAGGTCTAAAAACCAAATGCAGGATGGAAATTTGAATGAAACTCTTAAAACTTTGGTTAGAGTTTTTGGTTTTTGTGTCGTATTAATGCAAGAATGAAAAACCGATTACTATTAATCCCTACAACCCGAAGGGAGGGGACTAATAAGGGTTCTCGAGGTTCAACTAATGGTTAAGCAATTACAAGGGACTACAATCTTTATTCTATTGCATAACAATAATGAACATGTGTATTAAACAAAAGAGATATTACTTATAGAATTTAAGTTATTGTAGAAAAGATTTATGCTTTGGGGTTTTTTTCCATATGTTGTGGAAGTTGAAATTTTATAAACTCCTTTCTAAGTTATTTGTTATTTCTATGTTGTTATTTGTTTTTGGATGACAAGTTTATTATCATTTAAATTGATATTAAGTTTATTTTTATTTAAGTAATTATGTTTAAACTTACATCTTAAATTTTGAATTTTAATAATAATTATTATTATTATTTCAAATAAATCATTTTTAATTACAAATTTTTTCTTTGTAAGTAAAAGAATTAAAAAAATCTTAAATCATAAATATATATATATATACAATTTAAAATATAAAATTTAAAAATGAAAATTGTAAATTAAATGATGACATTGTAATTTATCTAAAAATATATATGATAATGTAATAAAATAGTTATATATTTAAATTTTATTTTCTCTTATATGAAATAGTGTGATAAATAGTTATAGATTTTAAATTTAAATTATTTTTTTAATTCATATTAATAATAATAAGTAGAAAATGGAAAAGGTATTTATATAATAATAAAAAAAAATTAAATAAAAAATATTAAATGTATTTAATATAGTAATAAATATTTTTTATAAAAAAGATTATTTGATTAGATCTTAATTTTAAAATATTTGTCACAATACAGAGTTTTTTAAACTTCTAAGTCATTAAAACTACAATGATTTTGGAACTTTTCTTAATGCTTTTAGAGCATGAAAATAATACTTTAAAAAATTCCAAATAATCTATTATTTTTTTAAAATTAACTAAACCAATCTTGAAAAGTGAATGTTAACCACCATCATCGTGATGAAAAAAAACCTAAAATCCAAAATATTAAATATATCTAATATATTTATAAACATTTAAAAAAAAAAAAAAAATTATTATGATTAAAATTTTTAATCAATTCTCACTCAGTGGGTTGCCGTTCATCACTCAAAAATGATGGGAGAGGCAGATGAACGCACTGACTGAGTAGGTTGTCGTTCATCGTTTGTAGAGGAACTCTGATAATGGAACAACTCCAGATTTTCATCCTTCTTAATCCATAATTTTCATGGCGAGATTTTCTAAATAAGAAAGAAATAATCTCCAATCATCTCTGTCACTACATTGCTTATGGCCTTCTCCATCCTTTGTACCCTTTTTCAACTGATTATAGTCGAAGGGTATCAAGAATATATGCACTCTTTACCTCGGCCAAGAGAAACCTATTCAGATCAGAGATGAGAGGAGGGCTCTCCGGTTCTAACTGATGTGCAATTACGCAGGGAAAATCCAATTCCTCTGCAACCTCAAACGACACCCCTTCCAATACATTCTTACTGCGCCTCGAGTTTCGCATAATATCATCTATCTTTTGATGAAAGGCCAATTGACATGATCCAAACTGCGGACCTCCGTCCATTGTTTCTTTAGGTTGTATCGACGTTTCAAGCAATCAATATTCTCACTGTATTGCTTCATTATCTTGGTAAGTTTCGAACCCTCACACAGTATATTCAAATTTTGAGGATTTATTTCGACTCTTTGGTTTTCAGGTAGCCCTTGATGTTGTCACACTTCTCGTCATAGTCATGAATCAATCGTGTTAACAATAGCCATGAATGAAATAATTGTTAATGTTTCATTTTTCCTTTTGTTTGTGCTCATTGTCTATGTAGTTTCAGTGTTTTTTAAGGATAGGAGGCTACACATGTTTTTGGCAGAAAAGATGGTAATTATTACATGATCACTTTTGTCCTATGTTTTATATAATGGTTATGTAATGAATGAACCACTTTGTACAAGTTTGAAAAAAATCAATATATCTAAAGCATTGGTTCTTTTCTAAGACCAAGACTTAAATCATCAATGAAAACATGTAGTGGGAATAAAATACCAAGCACGTTGAGTACCTTATCTCAACATATCAAAGACACCTTCCCACTTTCTATATAGCTTTTTGGATGCCTCCAATTTTGGGGGTCTACGTAATTACAACAAGAATTTTCTGACTTTAATAAATCATAGGAAACAATTGGCCTATTTTAATCCATTTTTAAAAAAAATATGTAAAAACTATTTTTTATATAACTAAAGATTCAATAGATTCATATAAACATGATCCTCCAATAGAAATAAACTTTTCAACAATCAGACCAAGTCTAATTTTTCTTTGGAGATTCTATTTTGTTCTTTAACAGTTCGTTTTTTTAAGCCACATTCAATTGCACAATGTAAACTTTGTAAAGCATAATTACTATGTTCCAACTTCTGTGCAAAGCATTTCAAGGCACTTGGATTTAGATGGAAAATGAATAAATCAAGCAGGCTCTCAAAATCAGACATGACCTCAAATGTCTCCTTTGCATTTTCAAACTAACCATACCTATAGTTTCAGTAAAATTGATCACAACTAACATAAATCTATATCCATGATAACCTATAGCAACCTATAGAAACCCCGAAATGATCCCATAGAAACTTTTAGGAAGGAAGTTCCCCTATCACTGTTGAAGATGAAGTTCCTGTAGCACCTCCCATAGCATTCTCATAGCATACTTGTAGCTGCTTCAATGAAATTGTAGCATTGTAGCATTCTACTGCCTACACCATCTATACTTCCATCTCATAAGTAAATCAAATAATACAATTTATTTTGGAAACTACTGATATTTGATTGATACAGAGAACATAATCAAATGTATGAAAATCGAGAATAACAAAAAAAAAAAAGAATCTAACAACATATTAAAAACAAGTCTCAATCAACCATGAGACAAATTTGTGAGAAGTTGAGTGAAATGAATACAATATTGAATAGAAAAACGTTCAAATGTTATTTGCAAAGGAGTTGATTATAATAAATTTCTAATTTTCATATCATATTTCTCATAGTTGAGAACTTAGATCTTTACCTGGAGGTAAGCTGGTACAATATATTTGAAAATCAATCTTTGAACAAAAGTTTTGTTGCATTGTAGCCCATCCAATCAGACCAAGTTCAAGATGTCCCACAAGGCAACTTGTGATCTCCATTGATTGCTTCTGTTGAGGATTTGCTTTAATTTTTCCTCTACAACCCCTTCCCAATACAGTTGAATGCACTCTAAGAGATATGGAGATAATGTCAATCCTTTCTTCTCCAACAATGAGAAAAGTGACAAAGAATCCTGCACACACATCATGGCAGCACAAAAACATTCCTTTAGGTCAACATCAAGGTGATTTTCTTCTTGAAAATGGATTATTCTCCTAAACAAAAAGAAATTTACTCCATCAAAACCCTCAAAAGAGTGGCCAACAACTACATAGTACCTTCTCTAACCCATTGTTTATCCTAGTAAATTGAGATTTAAGTCTGCTCTAACCCCTCATTCGACCCTATGCACACATGATCCACTCACCAATGGTATTTTGTTTTCATTCCTTGAATTTGTTGCAAAAGGAACAACTTCCTAGTTGTTACCAGACCTGCTCGAAGCTTGAAAACGCAATAATAGACCAAATCAAAGCTTCCTACCTATTATCAAACCCACCCAAATCTCAATGAATCCATAGTAAACCAAATCACACCTTCCTCTTTTTATCAAACCCGCTCAAAGCTCAAAAATGAAGAAAAGTAAACCAAATCACTGACCCTTCCTCCTATTGTCAAACTCGCTCAAATATCGAAAAAGGAATAGTAAACCAAATCAACCCAACCTCTGATAGCATAGTTTGGAATTTGATTTTTTTTTATTTTTTATAAAAAATCATTTAGTATAATAAGACAAATAAGATATAAGAGAAATACAAAAATAAATTACAACTAAGGAAAATGGAACGTATGAAATTTATTGAGAAGAAGAGTGAAAAAATATGGATATTCTTGCAAAGACAAGTAATGGTTTTTCCAAAAAAGTATGAGAGGACAAGATTATTATTTTATTAAAAAGTGGGAAAGGAGATTTATTATGAGTACTTTATGTTTTGGTTTTAAAAGTACTCATAGTATTACCATGGTTAACTCTAGGTTTCCATCCACCATTCAAAATGTGACAACTCACCATCAAGTCATCCCAAGGGATGAGGTCATCTTTTGAATTGTGATTGGTTCTTATAAAGTTGATTTTGATTGTACGTTTTTTATTTTGAGGCCTTTTTTTAACCTCAAAATTCCCCTAATGTACTACTCTCAATCCATCCACTTTTGTAGAGGCAGTAGAATATGATGAATGGAGGAAAGAAATGCAATGTGAATATGATGTAGTAATTAAAAATCAAACTTGGAAATTGTTGAGTGTCCAAAGGATGTAAAATCCATTGGATATAAGTGGGTTTACATAAAAATATATAATGAAAATGGTGAAATTGATAAGTACAAGGCTAGACTGGTTGCAAATGGGTTTTCTCATAAAGAAGAGATTGATTACGAAGAAATGTTTTCTCCAATAGCTAAGTGGAATACTATCAGGGTCATGTTAGCTTTGGCTGCACAAAATGGATGGAAAGTACACCAAATGGATGTGAAAAGTGCATTTCTAAATGGTGATCTACAGGAGGGTGTATATATTACTCAACCTCGTGGTTTTGAAGATTCATGGCAAGAAAAGAAAGTTTGAAAATTGGTTAAGGAATTTTATGGGTTAAAACAAGCACCCAGAGCTTGGTACGCTAAAATGGATGCATATCTACAAAAATTTGGTTTTCTCCGAAATGATTCAGACGACACTTTGTATGTTTGAATTCAAGGAAACAATTTGATCATTTTGGTAATGTATGTAGATGATTTTATCA
Organism: Picea engelmannii; assembly: GCA_009831015.1. Classification (NCBI taxonomy): domain Eukaryota; kingdom Viridiplantae; phylum Streptophyta; class Pinopsida; order Pinales; family Pinaceae; genus Picea; species Picea engelmannii. The sequence continues at coordinate 60,928 of ML803280.1, forward strand.
TAATAGGTAATAACAATGATCGTATTTCTCAGGTAAAGAGAGAACTTCTAACAGATTTTGAAATGACAAATTTGGGATTACTTCACTACTATATTGGAGTTAAAGTAATTCAATAAGAAAGAAACACATTTACTTCCAAAACTAAGTATGTTTCTAAATTATTGAAGAAGTTTGGAATGGAGGATTGCAAACTAGCCATCACCTCCATGAAGCAAAACTTTAAAATTTCTAAATTTGAAGAGGGGGGACTTGTTAGCAGTACCAGTTATCAACAGTTAATTGGTAGTTTAATCTATCTGACAAATACTTGTCTGAACTTATCTTTTGCAGTGAATGCCATTTCCATGTATATGCAGGAACTGAGTGAAAGTCATTTGAATGCATTGAAAAAGGTATTTCAATATCTTCAAGGAACAAAATATTTTGGACTTGAGTATAAAATGAATAAAAAATGTATACTTGATGGCTACTAAGATGTAGACTTAGCTAGAGATGTTGATGATAGGGCATCTACTTCGGGATATTTAATGAACATGGGATCGGTTATTGTGTCCTAGAGTTATAAAAAAATAAGCCATGGTTGCAAATTCCACAACAAAGACTGAATATATCTCAGCTTGGAAATTGGCTTGCGAAATAGTATGGTTACAAAGAATTTTGTAGGATCTTAAACTTCTTCATAGTGAAGCTACTCCCTTATTCATTGGCACTCAATCAACGATAAAGTTAGCCAAAAATCCAGTATTTCAGTTGAAGAAAAAACATGTTGATACAAATTACCATTACCTTCAATCTCTCATCATCAAGGAAATTATCAATCCAACTTATTGTCCAACAGAGGATCAAACTTATGACATCTTCACTAAATCTCTAAGAAGGATTAAATTCACTGAGTTCATAATTGTGCTTAGTATTCTCTCCAAATAAATTTTGGATCAAAGCGGGGATTGTTAGAAATTATGATCCAAATAGTTAACTTAATACTTTAGTGAATAAATGTTTTAGTAAATAAAACATTAATGTAAATGGACACCTACAAACTTACTTGACTATGTGAGATGTCCAAGTTAGTTTTAGTTCATTCTAAATAATGATATTTATGGTTATTGATTTTGGGATATTTATCCCATTTGCTATTCTACTTGAGGTTGATTTTTGGCCCTTAGCCCTTTTGGGATATTTATCCCATTTGCTATTCTACTTGAGGTTGATTTTTGGCCCTTAGCCCTCACGTTTGTTGTAATATTTTTTCTTCTTTAATAAAAATTATGTGTTTGAAGACACTTTGTCACTTACTTCACCTATAATTTATCCCTTTGCATTGCACAATTCAAATAAATTATGATTTTTTTTATTAATTACAAAATTTATATAGGAATAATTTAAATCAATTCAAATTAATTTACTTTGTAATTAAAAATAATGAAGAGAGGTTATGTTGTGTCAGATATATCAATGTCAATATTTATTGATTGAAACTAAACTTCTTAGTATAAAAACCATCTCGATCTTGTTTTAGTAGTACTCATGATGAATCTAAGACAACAACCTCAAGCTCAATAATGTTCTTCCTTAGAATACTTACTTCACCTATAATTTAACCCTTTGCATTAGAGAGTTTAAATAGATGATATACCTATAATTTAACCCTTTAAATAAATTATCATTTTTTTTTTTAGTAATTGCAAAATTTATATAAAGATTATTTAAATCAATTAGATTTTAAAGTTAAAATATTTTTTTTTAGTAATTACAAAATTTATATAGAAATTATTTAAATCAATTAAATTTTAAAATTAAATTAAATTAAATTTTTAATTATAAATAATATTTTTAATTACAAATATATTTTTAAATACACAAATATTTCAAATTAACAAATGATCTTTGATGCATATATTAATTGAAAATCAAAATTTGCTTAATAGAGTTGATGACAAAGCTATATAAGCTACTAAGGAGCCCACTATGAAGAACCTAAGAGACATAAAGTTCACGATGAAACTCGCAAGCACTTGCCATCAACAATGTGTGAGAGCGGGCGAGAGGAAGGAAAACAATCCCTCTCCCAATACTACCTTGAGATGTGATTCTTATCCATACAACGTGTGAGGGCATTTGTGTCCCCAAAAACCAGTAAGGGTTCTCGAGGTTCGACTAATGGTTAAGCAATCACAAGGGACTGCAATCTTTAGTCTATTGCATAGCAGTAGTCAACATGTGTATTAAACAAAAGTGATATTGTTATGGAATTTAAGTTCTTGTAGAAAAGATTGGGGCTTTTGGGGCTTTTTTTCCATATGTTGTGGAAGTTGAAATTTTACAAACTCTTTTATAAGTTTTTTGTTATTTGTTTTTGGATGAGAAGTTTTTCATTATTTATTTAAATTTATTTTAAGTTTATTTTTATTTAAGTAATTATGAATAAATTTAAATCTTAAATTTTGAATTTTAATAATTATTATTTAAAAAAAAAAATCATTTTTATTTAAAAATTTAAAGAAAAAAAATCAACAAATATTTTAAGTAAAAGAATTAAAAAAATCTTAAATCATATATATATATATATATGAAATTTAAAAATGAAAATTATAAATCAAATGATGAAATTGCAATTTATCTAAATATATATGATAATGCAATAAAATAGTTATATATTTAAATTTTATTTTTTCTTGTATAAAATAGTGCGATAAATAGTTATAGATTTAAAATTTAAATTATTTTTTTAGATTCATATTGACAATACAGAATTTTCTAAGCTTCTAAGTCATCAAAACTATAGTGATTTTGGAACTTCTCCTAATGCTTTTAGAGCATTTTAATAACACTTTAAAGAATTTCAAGTAATCTCTTACCTTTCTTAAGTAAGGTAAGAGATTACTTCTCCACATGACCGATGCATGCACCACCCCCTCCTATCCTCTCGATGAATAAATGTCGCTTTCATTTCTGTTAGCCCTATATTAACTTCTCGAGCACACCATCCTCTGCTTATTCGTCTGAACAATGGAGGAGTGCTTATGGCAGTCACCTTTGCGCGTGTGTGCATTTCCACTCCAGTTTTCATTTTATTATGTTGCTCCTCGACTGGATCAATATGTTTCTTTCTTCCCTGCAGAGAAAACATCATGTTTGTAGTTCTCTTCAGCCACCACCTTCTACGTCTTCCTACTCTCTGCACCTTCACTTCTCCTCTCTGCCTCGATCATGCCTCAACTTCGTGGGAAGCCAAAGAGAGGCCCTATCTGGTACCAAAATAGAGCTAGCATGGCCATCCGGCCTCCACCTACCCCTGCTCCATCGCCTAGCTCCCCGCCTTACTCCTCTGGTCAGTCCTCATAGAGCCAAAGTGGTCTTCCACCTTTGTCCTCTCCAAGGGCTTGTCGTGTGGAGTGGTTTGATCTTCAAGGCAATTCCTTTTTCTTTGCTCCTGGCCTCCTCCTCACAACCAACCTCATCCCAAACAACGAACTCACCTAAGCACTCTACTTCTGTGCCACCATCCTTTGCCCCCCCGCAACCACCCTCGCTCCCAGCTCATTTGGAAGACTCTTCAACCGACTTGGAAGAATCACCAAACCAACAACACTCATGCTCGAACAATGCTTCATGTGCAAGATTTTTAGATTTAATGGCGATATTGCATGATTTGGTGTTTGCAGTCTGCAAGGATGTGGATGACCTGTGCTTCTGGTTAGAACTTCTAGATAAGTGATGGGAGCAAATTCTCCACATGCTCTCCACTTTTATCGACCCTCAACACTCCCCAGAACAGGCCTCCAGTGCACCCGCAACCTCAGTGGTGTTCATGGCTCCAACTATCCAGGCGCCAACAGGGAACAACTTGGAAAAAAGTTACAGATCAAATGCATGAGTGCCAACATATGTAGAGGTGTCAGACTGCATGGTTATTTTTGTCAATATTTTACGTTTCTACAAGCGTGCTCTTGGGATGAATGCAACATCTTGAACAATGTTTTCTTTTTTCTTTTTAAAAATCAGTCTTAGATTTTCTAGAAGGCCAGAGAGGTCTGGATGAATCGATTTCCCCACGGGGCAATTATGTTCAAGTTGTTTAAATACTGGTATTTTCAGTTTTTAGAAACATGTTGAAATGGTTTCTCTTAGGGGCAATTCAACACTCACAGTTCTTTGACAATCATGATGCTACTGTAATTTTTTTTCCTGACTGGTAATATATAGACACTTATTTACAAAAAAAAATAAAAAAAATTGTAATTTGTTGTTTAAATTATTTTTTATCGTAATATAAACAAAATATGGCATACAACAATAAATGAAATTTAATTTAAAGAAACATAATTAGTTATAGTTTTACATAAGTTAATATTTTTATCGAATTTAATAAAAACAATTAGGGGCTCCTAGCCGCAGCCCACACTGGAGCCTCGTTTTTTTTTTTTTTTTGTTTGAGCAGCGTGCTTGCACTGGAGATTGTAGTTGCTTCTTGGGGCAGGTTTTGTTTTTTTTTCCCATGTTATTGCAAATTTTCTAAGATGAGGTTCCAGATCTGCGGTTTTCTTAGTCCACCTGCTTCCTTTTCGGTGAATGGATCTATTTTCCCTGGGGGTTCACTTGCATCTAGAGGCTTCGTGAATGTGCATAGGTTCTACATCCTTGGCCGACATTTGATGGCCCTGTGATCCCTCCTTGCTTTTTGGGGATGGGATTTGGCCTCATCTTCCACTATATATTCTTGGGTTAGTTGTTATTGCATGGATGGTTCTGACTGGTTATGTTATTTCAGTCGTTTTGGATTTTTCTTTGGCTTTACTGGTTGTTCAGGATTTGATGTATGCCTAGATCAGGTTCTTATTGGTGTTTGTCAATGTATTTTCTCTTCTTGTCTTAGAAAGGGTTTGGGTCAGAGATTTGAGGTCCTCGCTAAGGGTGTGTAGTGGAGCTGGCACTTTGAGGTCCTTTTTGTGGGCATGCGGCTTTATGGTCTCTCTTTTTCTGGTGTTAGAGGGTGTATTTGTTACGAGGAAAATATCTCTATGGATAGGGTAAACCACAACAGACGGATATGACCACAGAAATCAACTCTATCCCAAAAACATGATATATAAACCAATGTGAAAGCGAGATAAGAAAGGGACCTACCTTGTCCAAACATTTGATGATGTCCACCGTTGAGCACTTTGACCCAAATCTTTATACCTGCAACAAGTTCTCAACAAACAAGCAGAGCAAGCATATAGTGATAATATAAAAGGTTAGCACATTAGATAACATAATCCATTAATATACAAAACAAACATGCCCATGGATAATTAACTCATATATTTTTCAGACATCAATTGGATGGGAAGAGAGTATTTCTATTAATAACTAATCGATAGAAGTGAAAATATTACAGACTTCCATGTCCGCATAGTTTGGAATCGAGAAACCAAGTTCCTTCTAGCTGGGCCTCCACCACTTCAATCCTCCACCAAAGGAAATCTCATAGAAGGGAGACAATGAGGTTCTCCATCAATAATGGAAGAGCTTGGGGTCCAAACACTATGTTTAGACTTAAAGGACAAAGGGACGCAGACTCAATATGAAGTAATAATTTCTCCAGAGTAATTTTTCTCTCAAAGTTGAATTCTTTCTCCTTTTCCATGGCTCGGAATTGGCCTCTTTATAGCCTTCAAAATGCAACTGAAGGGCCGATTTGGAACATTTCCAGTATATGGAAGTTCAAGGATCAGACATCTCTTGTCGTGACATGGAAACCCAACATTTAATTTTTATTTTCTAGCACAAATCCCAATGTACATAGGTTGTAGTGGAGCAGACTGCTATATGCTTGTTGTATAAGGTGCAAGATGCGTATAAGTGGAAAAATTTGTATTTTTGTCTCTGGATTCTAGTAACAGGGAAGACAAGTCTACATGGGGAAATAGAATAAGGCCCTCTCTACAAGATTCTCTGGATTCTAGTAACAAGGAAGACAAGTCTACATGGGGAAATGGAATAAGGCCCTCTCTGCAAGATTTCATAGGGTGACGAAAATCTTGCTCTAACAATATTCGTTTGTACCATGGCTTTCTGGTATTTTCTCATTGTGGGGGCTTCTTACCGCTCTATCCTGGTCCTTCTGGTGTCTATGGTTTCTCTCTGGCATCTGCTTTTCTAGCAGGTTTATCTTGGCATTTTTTTTCTTTCCTGGTCTTTCCTTTGTGGCAGGTTTCCCTTTGCTTCATTGGTCTTTTTCTGACTTATACTCGGTTGTTCCCCCAATTACTATTGTATTCTTCTTTGTGGATTATTAGCTAGATTATGGTCCCCTCGGGGTCTTTTTCTTCTCACTTATACCCATTTTTGGGTCGTGCTTAAGGCACCTACAAAATTTGATTTGGTTCTCTTCGGATGAACATAATTACACTTTTTTTTTCAAGGAAAAAAGAGATAATATTTGTATCAACAAAACTATATTTAGGAGTTTTCCTATTCAACACATATTTTACATAAACAAAATATGGCATATGATAATAATTGAAATTTAATTTGAAAAAATATCATTAATCAAGCATTTACACAACACTAAGTCAATATTTTCATGAGTTGAATTCAATGTTGGAGTTTTTCCTTTCAACATATATTTGTTTTTTCAAGGCCACATAAACAAATATGGCATATGATAATAAATGAAATCAATTAATTTAATGAACAAAAGTAGAATAATTGTAATTCATTCATTTAATTATTTTTCATATGATTAATGTCTTAGTATAAACAAAATATGATAAATAATAATAAATTTAATTTAATTTGAAGAAACATCATTAGTCATGGCTTTATACAGGTCAATATTTTCATGAGTTGAATTCTATGTTCCAGTTTTGCTATTCAACACAATTTTTTTTTCCAGGTGACATAAACAAACTATGGCATATAATAATAAATAAAATTCAATCTGAAAAAACATAATTAGTCATGGCTTTACACAAGTCAATATTTTCACGAGGGGAATATTATGATAAATGAAATTCAATGTGAAGAAACATCATTAGTCATGGCTATAAACAAGTTAATATTTTCATGAGAAAAATTCTATGATGGAGTTTTTCTACTCGATGAATCTTTTTTCCCCAAGTGACATATTCTATAGGTAACCTCACATGCACTTCCCCTCATTCTGAGGATGGTACCCAGGGTAAACCCTAGATTCTTCAAGGCACAATATTGGGTCAACAACTCTTGAATATACTATATATATCTCATCAACAATCATCTCACTAAGATAAATCATGTCACAAAGTGGGATTTCAACCTAGGTGGGAAGAGTACAACTTTTCCTCACAACCAATTGACTGGTATTCAACATATATAATGCAAAAATGATAAATCATTCACAATGGGGAGTTACCACATATTATACAAACATAGTAAATATACACAACTTAGGTAGTTTGTCACATATCCAACCACCTTGATCAACATATTGAGGATATGGATTATTATTTTGTGATTTTATTTGACTCAACCTCTTTTGGATACCTTGAATCATTCCCATCAAATTCCAAACTCATTATGTCATTAAAAACCACAAACAACCCCATTTTTTCGCTTGCATCACATCTGTCTTCAACACACACACACACACACATCGAGACATTAAACCTATTCAAATATTGGACCATCAATCTCATTCGAATCCTAAGCCATCGAGCCCATTTGAAGGATCAACCATCAATTTCTTTCAAATGTCCTACCTGATTTTCAAAAGAAAATATGCCAAGCTTTCTTCAAAATTGGAAATTAGCCATATTTCAAACTCATGCCCAATTTGAAGGGAAAGGCCATCGATCCTTCTTCAAAATTGGTCATTTTATACATTTATAAGTTGTGCCCAACTCAAAGAAGAAAGGCCATTGGGCCTTCTTCAAAATTGGTTATCAACCACATTTAAAAGTTGTGCTCGATTCAAAGGGAAAGGTCATCGGGTGTTTGTCAAAATTGGCCATCGACCATATTTTAATTTTGTTCTTGATTCAAACAAAAAATTCCATTGATCCTTCTCCAAAGATGGTCCATCAAGCCTATTTTGAATATACACCTGATATTTGAAAGATATGTCACTAAGATTATTTTGGAGAAGTGTCCCAACCTTGAAAGATGAAGGCCATCAACCTTTTTGAAAACTTATCCCAAACTTCATCGAGCCACTTTCATAATCCCTGATATTCAAAGAAAAGACTTCGGCATAATTCAAATAGTTTACTCTAATTCGAAGGAAAGGCCTTCAACGCTCTTTGAAGTACTAACCAAAAAAGAAAGAAAACAGGGTCATCGACCGACTTTGAAAGATGCACTTCAAAGAAAATATAAACAAGATATAAGGATATTAGGTCTTTTTGAATTCTTTTCTCAAATTCAAAAACAACAAGGAGGGTATCGATCCTTCCTCCAAGATCTAGATTCCAATGCAAAAGGCCTTCTAGCCCTATTTCAAAGTTATACTTGAATTCGAAATCAACAAAGATTCCAAACTTAAATAACAAGGCTTGTGGGCCTAAAACAGAATTTGACCTTAGAAGGTTTGAAGGCCTATTCAAAGGATCATGCTCTATGTTGGCATTTTCGCTACAACCATGCAAACTTATACAAATAATTTGAACTACTTGAGTCTTCAATAACTTGAATTTGAAGTACTCAACATAAGTTCGAAGCCAATTCTCTAAGTCTATTCAAACTCACTTAAGCGAGCAACTAAGCAATGTAAAAAACCAAGCATGCAAAACTTCTATAACCATGAACCCCATTTCTAAATTCGTACATAAGAAGAAAAAAAAGATTAACTTTAGAATCATAAACATAAATTCAAGAAGAGATGGAACACTTCTCTTTTAAACAAAATAGTCCAAGAAATCGGTTGCTTGTGATCATTTTTCCACCCAATTGTAGGCATCCACTTTGCAATCCAAACTATGAGACCACCAAGGAGAAAGAAATTGATCAAGGACTCTTGGGATCTAAAGTTTAGCCTAATTATTTACCATAAAAAATTCTAGGAAACCATCTAGCTAGCACAACCTTAGCACTCTCTTCCACTGCCCCACACAACACAAGGTAGACATTTCCCTTCTCTTCTCAACATTCCCTTATGAATATTTATCCCTCCAATACTCCTCATTATCTGCAAAAAGAGTCCAATTTGATGTCTACCTTCTGGAATAACCTAACAAAGTTATAGCTCATCTCTTAGGAACTCAATGAGTAGTAATCTAAGGGGGGAGGGATGGTTTCCTAGATAACCTAGCCTATACGCTTCTCTGCAACCTTCCATCTCTCTTCTCAAGTCCACCATCTTCATTTCCACATCTCTATTTGATCTTATACAAGTTCAAATCTTAGTCTCTCACCTGATAACATAGCTCCAAAACTTTAGAGGTGCATCAACATGAGAAAATAGATTGAATGATGAGAGAAATAGTCAAAATGGGTTTTAATGAGAATTCCCTAGATCGTAAGAATGAGTGACTTAGAATGAGAATGGTGATAGTGTTTGAGCCAATTTGAATTAGCATGGAAGAGAATGGAAGGGAGCATAAGAGGTTCAAATTCCTATGAGGATGAAGTCTCTTGTACCCATCATGATGTTTATACTCAACCCCCATGCCCTCATAACTATGGAAGGTGGATTTCCCCACCAACCACCACCTACATTTAATGATCAATGGTCAAGGTTTTTGATAAATCACATGCTAATAAAGAAAAAAAGTAGGAGTAATGAAACTTAAGTGACATTGGGATTCATTTATCACCCCCACTAGACCTCCATTTCCTCCTTCACTCTAATGGACTCTGAAAACCAACCTTGGACCTTTATGTTAATTTTTGAAATAATATTTACATATCTTGAGTATATTATGGAAGGCCTACCACACGATATATCAAAAGTGTTCTTATCACAATTGCATACCTAGACATTCATTCGTCAATCCATGGCCTTTAGCTTCTCACTCGAAATTCATACAAGATATTTATATCATATACATGAGGCATCATTTTACCTAAGTTCACATGGTTTGACTCCCATCATTATTTACAATTTGTACATAATTTGATCCAAAATATCCAAAGGATCAACACTGGTATGTTGCAAAGTTAACATATGTGAGTAAATCAACCACAATTCCATGCCTCTTGTTTCATATTTAATTTTTTTAGGAGGTGTTTTAGAGTGTTTTTTCTCATTTTTTAAAAACAATGCCACTAGTATCACCACTTTTTCTTTTCAAGTTTGTTTAAAATTAGTGTCACTGTAGTAATTTGTTTCTACAAGGTTTTTTAAAATGGTTTTTATGTAATTTTTTTAAATTTGGTGCACTTGTATTGCCAATTTTTTTACCTAAGGGTTACTTTTAAATTATTTTCCAATGTTGATGTAGTAACACCATTTTGTTTTTCTTTTTCTTTTCTTTTTTTAATTTCATTTTTTTCTTTTTGAGGTGATATACTTGCTCCACTGATTTTTTGTTTTATAAGGGATGAACAACTGCTCAATCCCTCCTTAATTTCCTTAATTTTACAAAATTTAATATAAATTTTACCTTAATGTTACAAACTTAAAGGAAAATTTTCATAAATTTTAAACAATTTGTAAAATTAAGAAGACAAATTCCTTTCATTTAGCAAAATTGCATTGAAATTATGTGAAATTTAGAAACAAATTGTGAAATTTTGTACAATTTTAAAAATTATCATTGATGTAGGGTGGGGTGAGAATTCACCTCCCCCCCCCTCCCTCCATGTGCAAAATTGTCCAAGTAGTTTTTTTATTTTCAAATAACAATTGAAAAAATGACTTTTGTGCATATTTGAAAGGGGAACAAAGTAGTCGCAATAGAGGAAATTTTAACTAAAAGGTGCCCTCCTAAGAAAAAATCAAGAAATTAATAAAATAATGCCACGCAGATAATTTTTTAATATTTTTTTTTAACATTACACTTTTAGTGAACCTTCCTGTGGTTATTTTACTTTTATTGAGGCTAACTTAAATACATATTTTATATTAAAATCAATTTATGATCACCATGTGTTTTCCCCTAAATTAGTAAAGAATATTAAATACAAAATACCATCTTAAATGTTATTGGAACAACTTGGATTTCCCCAAAAAACTATTAAATATTATTAAAAAACAATATATAAAATTACACATACTCAAAATTATATAGGATTAAAAGAAAGTTGTAGAATACAAATTATATAATTTAAAAAAAAATCATTAAATATGGTTTGTCGACCATTGACCAAGGGGTGAATGTGATTGAATCTGAATAGATTCCTCTAAGTTTTGTTTCCTCAACCATTATTGATGAAAATGGGCGCGAATGCCATTGAATTGGAAACCCTCCTCTCGGGTTTTTAGTTTTTCCTCGAAGATCTCATACATTTATTTGTTAAATTCCACCATGGGAAAGGGGCAAATGTGATTGAATCCGAAGGGCCTCCTCTCAATTCTAGATCCTCAACGTTTGTTGACAAAAATGGGCGCGAATGGAATTGAATTGGAAAACCTCCTCTCAGGTTTTCAATTTTTCCTCGAAGATCTCATGCATTTATTTTTCAAATTACACCCTGGCCAAGGGGAAAATGTGATTCAATATGAAGGGCCTCCTCTCAACTCTAGTTCATGGGCCATTGTTTACAAAAAATGGCACGAATTCCATTGAATTCCATTCTGATAGGTATGTTGTTTTTGTGGTAAATTCTCTCAAAAGATTCATAGGTTCAACTGGATATCTGTAAAATTACATCTAACATGGGGCTTGTTTCTTATGATGTGTATGTTGATTACTCTTTAGGCTTCCACTGTTTATTTTGTTGCATTGTTTACACCAGGTGTTTTTTCTTTTCACGAAAGCATTCTATTCCATCTTGGACGAGGATTTTGTCCAATCCTTGGACTTAGTCTAGAGTATTTCCATATAATTAGGGAAGAAAAAGAGAAAACAAGGCCCAACAAATATTTTCCATCTACTTTAGCATCCAAGCCTACCTCTTTGATGCCATGATTTCACTTGTTGTGACCAACTTGTTAATTTGTAATTCTAGTTGATTGTTTGGATATTTGTGATGATTGTAGTATGGGCCTATTTATGATCCTACTTTACCTCAACCTCGAGTCTATGGGTTTCTTTCATTTGTATGTGTAAAATTTTGATTGTCCTAGACTTAGAGCAATTTGACCTTCATTTACGAGATTTTACCTATTCCATCATTTATGCTTGTCCTAGACTTAGAGCAATTTGATATTGTTTTCACTACTCACTTAGTACTGATCAATTTCTTTGGAAACTTGTTTGTCTTCAGTTATATATTCAGATGCAATCTTGTGAAGCCTTGCTTTTATTTATATATGGTTAGTGTAAATTTTTTGCTAGGTTGGTTTTGGCAATTGTTTTGTAATAAATATTGTTATGTGGGATTGATTTTTCTAAGGCATATATAATTATGTAGTAATTCATTTATCATCTGACTGTTCATTGCCTTTGGTTATTATTTCAAGTTGCATTTTGTTGGCAATAATCTCATGCTATTATTGAAAAAGTTGTTGTTGGGTTTTAAATTTGGTTATATTGTAGCTTTGCCAAGGCACCTAATGGTTTTTTTTTTAAGGAAAATTGCCTAACAATCTTTACAAATGCTAGGTCAACAAAATTGTGCAATTTTCATTAAGTTCTGATTGGTTCAATGGTGAGGTTGTAGAAAGTTGTATTCTTGGATGTAGAAGTTTAGTTGGTTATTTTAGTGCATTGGGCGTATATAAATTATGGTTTTAACCTTGGGAGTGAGAAAATTACCCTTGCCTCAAACTCGATTTACTCTTTTTCCTTTCCCTTAACTAATCAAATGCATCAAGGCTTGTTTTGTCTTAATTTTTGGTTGGTAACCCAACCTTATTGATTATTATACATGCATGAGTTTATTTAAGGAAAGCTCTTGTTGAGTAAGTGTCATTGATATGATCTTTAGTTGTGATTGTATGGTGTATGAAATTTCTGGGAAGAGGTCATTCTTATGGAAAACTTAGAGGAGGCCAAAATATAAACGCTTCGATAGGTGGTCGAAGAAAGAAGACTAGATTTTTTTTACATTTTGATTCTTATTTTTAAGAGTTTGGGAAACTTGCATAAGCATGTTATTTATGTATGGGATATCGACATTCTACCCAGACTCCCATTGTTTCCCTTTCCTTTTTCTTTGTGACCTCATCCTGGCATATGACAAGTAAATAATGATACCCATGCTATTACACCAGATCTGGAACCCTTTTGGGAGTTTGAGAAAGCTGCATAAATTTATGGCCATGAGAAAATTGTTGAGCATATACCTATTGGTTTGAGGGATGCACTCATAGTCTTCGTACTTAATTTCCTCTACTTCACATAGGTGTTCCCTTGATGTAGTTATTTCTATAGTTTCTCTAGTACTTGATAACATTAAAAAAAATATTGATGATTCATCCCTACTTCCTTAAGGCTCTCCAAAAGTCATTGTTGGAAAGCCCCCTACTAGTATTACTATTGTTAATACCATGGATACAACTAGAAAGAGCCACATTGATATTTCTAAGCATTCTCGCCCTTGTTTCCAATCTGGCTCAACCTTTTCAAGGCATGAGAATATGTATCTTTAAAGGCTCCATGTGAATGAATTTTGGAAGATATGCCCAATATTAGAGTATATGTAGAATTCTACATGTAGTTTGATAACCTACATAGGTGGGTGAGAAAATATTTGGATGGCACATTGGAGGAGGTGGAGAAAAGAGATCAAGTGGCTAAATAGGTGAATAAAGTGTTGAAATCATATCTAAATGCACTTATTGGGGGTAACCAATAGGACCTCTATATCCATCAATGCAGACACTTGCACCAAAATGCCACATAGCTTAAACATTACCAACAAAAACAATACATGATGGGCCAAATATTACGCTTCAATTTCATCAGATATACAAAAAGGATACACTTCAAGTTCATCAGAGATACAAAAAGGATACACTTCAAGTTCATCAGCTAAATATAAAAATAAACAGGCCTAAGTTGAAGGAGATTTTTAAGATTGTTTGTTGTTGTAAGATTGGTTTTGTATATTGTACTGCCTAGTTTTTAATTTATGTTGTATTTAGATGAAAACATAGAATATTAGTTGGATGTAACATATTCTACAAGATGCCTGAAATCTTTGAGCTATGCCTCAATATCTAAAAAATTTGGCTTTTCCTTAGAAGGTCTCCCAAACTATTCCTGAAGTGAAACTCTGATTTTCTCATTTTGGTATTTTCTAATACATTTTTATTTTCATAATCCAGGTTGTTTGCAGGACTCTCCAACACATACATATGTTGTAAGAAACTATCACCATGTTACCAACATAAATTTAAGTAAGGATATGGCACCAATCCAAAAACAAAATCAAAAATTGGTCCCTAACATTAATTACAATGCATTAAGGGAAGCTGGAGATAAAAAAAATTGGATCTTTGGGTAAAAGGATAACTCTATCTAGTTGACCATGTGTCCAACTCTCATCCTGATTGAAAAACAATAACATGACTATGCCGGTATGTATGCCATGGAAAAAGTGGTCTTCTAGGATACTGTAAAAACTTGGAAGGTAACTACATTTCCCTTGAACAGAAAATTCAAGATCTGAATATCCAATTACAACAACTCCATCACTCAAATATGATTCAGTATCATGAAAACATGATATTGAACCAAACAATGGAAATTTTGAGTCAAATACATGTGGACATGTGGACAAACTGCTTGAATTCAAATCCATCTCATCAAAAGAAATTGAGAAGTTGAAAACCGATATCTCTCGTCTCCAAAATAGACTCTCTATGATAAAGAAAACTGCAATGGGGTTGAGGTTTAGATCAAAAGAGATGAAACCAATATCATGTTTAGAAAAGAGGGGAGGTGCCTTTAGAAAAAGAGTGTTTTGGTTGAAGAACATATTAGATCCAACTTGCACTGATTATGTGGATTTGTGCAAAATTGTGTTAAAGAAAAGTGATATTAAAGCAATGCTCAAAGACCCAGAATTTGACGATTTGAGGAAAGAAGTATTTAACCAATTAAATGCAAACTTAAAAATTATTGTAAAGGATGTTCAATGAGTTTATGATGATAGAGGGATTAGAAGGGAATCATATGAGGATATTTTTAAAGTTCTAATAGATGGAATGTTGAATGGTTGAATTAAGAAGATTTTGGTTCCTCGGCCTTTTCATGTAAAGAAAGAGAGTGCACTAAGAAACACAAAAAATGTTGATTCATTGGGAGATGCATAACAATTAGAAGCAGTGCATGAAGTTTCAAGTAAGAGTAAAAAGAAAGTACGAAGTGAAATTATTCCATTAGTTAAAAAAATAACTTGTAGTATGATTTAGAATGGGTATTACAACTGATGGTGAGGTACTAAGACATGTCTATTAAGGAGACATGTGGGAAGTTAATTGTTGTCAACAATGAAAAATATGAAAGAGTTTCTATCACATTAATGAATCATGCATTATATCCACACCTTGATAAGATATGTGATAAATATTTTCAAGTTCAATCTGAAGATCACTTTTTTTGGTTGGGATTTTTTCTTTCAACAAGGAGTCCCATGAGTCCTTGAATTTTTTTTTCAGCAAAACATATTTACCATTAATTATGTCTTCACATGTTGTAGGGGAAAAATTATATGTGGAAGGATATGGTTCATATTTTATGGAATGGTATCTTCCAGCTAATTCAAAAACTCTCAAGTGTATGTACAACATTTCTCATGGTGAAAATGAAACACACAGTTGCTTATATTGCATGAAAAAAACCAAAAAGATCGAAGTTGGAATAGTGGTATCTTGAGTTGTCCTCAAGACCTTCCTATTGACTGAGATCAACTTGATCCAAATGTAGATGCAGTGCTTCCTATACCTTTGATTAGGATGCACATGTGCACTTTGCATGCATGTGTGAGAATTGTTGATAAGATGGTGTATTTATCTATTTTGTTTTCTTGGAACAAAATCCCAAAAGAAGAAAGTAAAAAGTCAAATGAGGAAATTGAACAAGTTCTTTCAAAATCAAGTTTGCATGGTGGAAATGTTAAAATTGAAAAATATATTAAGAGGTCATGTACTAGAGGTAATATACCATCAAATCCATCAATGTCAGGTGTTAAGGCACGTCATTTTATTTAAAAGAAATGTGGACATTGATGTTTGGGATTTAATGAAGACTTGATTGATGCATAAGATTATCGCACTAGTGGAGGTCATCAATCAGCTAGAAAGAAGAAACATGCTTGGAGGTCACTTTCATATTTATGTTTGTTGATGGATAAGGAAACATTTATTGAAGGTGATGCAACAAACTTTTAGAAAGTTGTTATAGACTTCATAACAACAATAAAAGAATCCTAGGGAGAGAACCATATGACACATTATATGGTATGCATATTAATTTTCATCCCACTAGTGTTTTCCTTTGTACTTCACTTTACTTTACATACTATTATTCTAAATTAACATCATTTGGTACATTTGTTTGGTAATCTAAGACAGATTGAACTATGTATGTTTGCAGCATCAATTATTTTTGTGCACATGGACCATGGTTTCTAGAAAAATATGGAATCTTGGCCATTTGGGGTACAGAGGGTATGGAGAAATTGCATAAGCTAGCTCGTACCATTTACCATAGATACACATAGAAAGTAGGGGGCTCCAATCATTCATATGTTCTTGTGCAAATGGGTCAAGAATTTTATAGGAGTAAAATGGTTGGATTTAAGAGGAAAAACCAACTTCCAGAAACAATTGAGCTTCGTAGAGTGATAAGACAAGAAGAGATAAGTAGAAAATGTAGGAGATATGATGTTTTTGAAGGTGGAGTTGGGACAAGTGCAAGGTATGAAATATGTATGTTAACTTTTCTACCTTCTCCATTTAATTTATTTATTATTTTTAAAGGCTCATTATCATTATTTTTTTGTATATGTGACCGACCTTCTGCAAGCCATTCAAGTTTCCTATAAGTGTATTCACTTCCAAATAATTATGTAAGTTGTAAAGTTTATCCACTTCATGAATATTATATTTTTTGTGTCAAATAATTACCTAGGGCTAGCTAGAAAAATATGTTTTTTGGTATCAAAACTAACCCATCCCTGCAATCATGTGGCGTAGGTCTAGAATTATGGAGGATCACACATAGTGGTATTTATCATCATAGATCCAACAGTTTACATTACAGTAGATCAACGGTTCTTAGTTAGCATGATCCCACATAGAAGTAATTAGAATACCCCAAATCGAGGGAAAGGGAATGTCGAAGTGAATAAGAGTGGTTGTGTTGTTCAAAGATTAGGGGTTTTTTCGGAAGGAAAATTAGATTGATAATCCAAATTGCATGAGATGGTCATCACCTCAACAATGTGTAGTCATTTATGAGATGTGACCTAGTCCATTATTTGTGGACTATGAAGATCATCATTACTTTCCCCTAGTTTTGGATGTTTACACAATATTGTACTTAGTAGTCCCATCAACCTTTTTGTTATGATTCTTTTTGCACAATAATAAAATTTTCTTATCTTATCTTCTATTATCTCTTAGATAGTATTATGTTTTTTAGACTTTCACCTGGTTATGGATGTGATTGTTCTACTATAATATATGCACCAATATTTCATCATGGGTCATCTATACTTACATTTGTTGTTGTCAAAGTTGTCAAGATATCCTACCATCACCTCCACTAAGTTATAGTAACTTATCCTATCTAATCCTAAAATAGAATGTCTTAGCCTAACCTACCTTACCTAGACTAGATTTCACCAGCCTAACCTAACATTCTTCCCTAGCCTGTTAAAAATAACAAGGAAACAAAGTGGATATTGAAGAGGAAAATGAATACACGGAAGACAAAAAGGATTAAAGATGCACTTGATGAAACCTTTTAGTTTTGGCAGTGAAGCCACAACTCTTTGGCAACATATTAGTAGCATGTTTGGTTAATACAATACTAAGATCACTCCAATCATCAAATATCCCTAGATTTTGGCATCCTTGTGTACCACAAAGCGATATTTGGAAGCAGGGTATGGCTATGATCCAACGATTTAAATTGCAACAAATAAACAATTGTAAGTTAACAAGGGTTGTCAACATAAATGTTACTTAATTTTGGTATGTGTGACTGTGTAGTGGAAACCACTACATTGACGTGGTGACTTCTCATTTAGCGTGCATTGTTGAGGTGGTAAAGTATTATGACTTATGTAATGATCCACGCAAATAAAACTAAAACCAATCAAATTAAAAGGTGGTTTAGTATGGTTAGTGCGTTATGGAATCATAAATGATGGGCCTAAGAAATGAACTATCAAATGAGGTGTTTTCAATTGGACTGATTAAGTGCATTTGTGTGACTACAGAGAGATATTTGGAAGCAGGGTATGGCGATGATCTCATAGTTTAAATTGCAGAAAATCAACAGTTATTAGTTAACACAAGTCATGAACATAACTATCACTTAATTTTGATCCACTAATCTGCATCGGGGAAACCACTACATTAACATGGCAACTTCTCATTTAGCACACATCATTGAGGTGGTAAAATATTACCACTTATGTAATGATCCACGCTACTAAAAGTAAAACCACTCAACTTCAAAGGTGGTTTGGTATGGTTAGTGTGATATGACATCAGGAAAGAAGGGCGCCAGAAATGAACTATGAGATTTGGTGTTGCCAAGTGGATTGATTGAGTGCGCTATGATTTCATGAAATATTTCCCTAAAAAATGAAATATCAAATGAGGTGTTGCCAAGTGGACTAGTTAGTGCACTATACATCATTAGAGATAGGCCTGAAAATGAAATATATGAGGTGTTGCCAAGTGGAACTATTAAGTGCACTATACTGTATGATGCTTGTATTTATCATTCTTTGTTTGTCAACTATGGTTACTTTTGTGTAATTTTAAATTTCTCCATGGAATATTATAGTGACAATTTTGGATTGTTGAAAATAATTATTATTCTTTGGTCATGATCCATACATGGGTGATATATTTCTAATGAAATTATGATAAAGTGAGTCCTCCATATACTTTTCAATTTGTTGGACATGTTCATAATATTGTATCTCGTAAATTGTGTTGTGTAATAAGTATTGCATTTAATAAGAATTTATGAATAATTTTTAACAAGTGTTGTCACTCGATACATATTACAATAGAAGTATCATATGCATTATCATTAAATGTGGATTGTGTCATATAATAATTGTTGCATTTAATAAGAATTTTTTAAATAATTTTTATAGAAGTGTTGTATTGATACATAGATATATATGTGATAGATTTCGCGGACACTCTGATGTATAAAAAAATATAATGGCATTCTATAAAATTGGGTAAACTGTAAATTCTAAAGGTACTCGAAAAATTTACTCGTAATAAAAAACTCACTTGATAAGGAGGATGAACTTGAAATTTCAGATCTGCTCAGTATAACGTCGAGTTTTGGAAGGCATAATCAACAAAAGCGATTTAACTTTTGGGTTGTTGGGAAAGCAATATCTATCAGTATTTTGACTCTGTCGACTAGAAGTCTGTGTGGTAACGTCACCGAGTAAATTCTTCATAGTTTTAAAGACTATTGAGTCTTTTACTATTTTATCTGCCTCTGTGAATAAGATTGTATGCTCAAAAGCAGCCTGCAAAACCAGAATGTCCAACCAAACCCACTTTTGAAGAACAACATTTAGATGATAGAGATAGGGAAATTAAGTTGACCCGAACTACTCCCTATAAGCTAAGACATGTTGCCTATGGTAGGTTTAGGGATTCTCATTATCGAATTCGAACCTGAGAGTCATACATCGAAAAATATATTGTATCTAAGACCTATCATTTTCCTAAGCGAGTATCCCTTTGCGCCCAATGTTATAATCCTCAGTGATGCTTTGTGTTATCCATAGATGGGTCTGTGACCATCTTTAAAATAAACCCTACAACCATTTCCCAAATGTTGGCCTTACCTGAAAACCTTTATTTACAAATATTAAAATAGGAATCCTTAATAGGAATAAATATGTCTCTGGATCAAAACCAGAAAGTGAGACTTTTACAAAGATATATGGGAAAGGGAGATTTTGTGCCAGAATCCCCATTTCCATATAAAGTTGATATCATTCCTAACATTGCCAAGGAAGTTGTTTCTATGATGTTCTTAATCCTAGGATATGACCATGATAAGACCATTGATGAAACAATTATAGGGTTTATGGCAACAATCCACCCCCCCCCCCCC
>ML803280.1:81300-101714 GCA_009831015.1 Picea engelmannii
ATCCCCCCCCCCCCCCCCCACATGATACTACTTTGGGGAAATGTTGGAGTTTTCCCTTTCAACATATATTTGTTTTTTCAAGGCCACATAAACAAAATATGGCATATGATAATAAATAAAATCATATAATTTAATGAACGAAAGTAAAATAATTGTAATTAATTCATTTAATTATTTTTCATATGATTAATGTCTTAGTATAAACAAAATATGGCATATAATAATAAATGAAATTTAATTTGAAGAAACATCAATAGTCATGGCTTTATACAGGTCAAAATTTTCATGAGTTGAATTCTATGTTCGAGTTTTGCTATTCAACAATTTTTTTTCAGGTGACATAAACAAACTATGTCATATGATAATAAATAAAATTCAATATGAATAAACATAATTAGTCATGGATTTACACAACTCAATATTTTCACTAGCAGAATATGATGATAAATGAAATTCAATGTGAAGAAACATCATTAGTCATGGCTATAAACAAGTCAATATTTTTATGAGCAAAATTATATGATGGATTTTTGCTACTCGATAAGTATATTTTCTCCAAGTGACATATTCTAAAGGAAAACTCCCATGGACTTCCCCTCATTTTGAGGATGGTACCCAGGTTAAACCCTAGATTCTTCATGATGAAAGGCTAGGTCAAAATATTTTGAATAGATCATATATAGCTCATCAAAATAATCTTACTAAGATAAAACATATCACAAAGTGGAATTTGAACATGGGTGGGAAGTGTACAAATTTTCTTCACAACCAATTGACTTTTATTCAACACATATTATGCAAAAATGATAAATCAATCTCAATGGGGAGTTACCACATATTATACAAACATAGTAAATAAACAAAAATTAGGGAGTTTGTCACATATCCAACCCCCTTGATCACCACATTGAGGAGATGGAGTAGTTTTTTTGTGATTTTGCTTGGTTCAACCTTTTTTGGATACCTTGAATCATTCCCGTCAAATTCCAAACTCCTTATGTTATTCAAGTAAGACACACAACCACCTTTTTCGCTTGCATTTGTTCCTTCTTCAACACACACACACACATTTTGATCCATTGGCCCTATTTAAATATTGTCCCATTGAACCCATTTGAATCATAAGACAACAATCCCATGTGAAGGATGAACCATCAATCAGTTTTGAATGTCCTACCCTATTTTCAAAGGAAAAGACATCGGGCTTTCTTCGAAATTGGCAATCAACCACATTTCAAATTTGTTCTCAACTCAAAGGGAAAGGCCATCAAGTGTTAATCAAAACTGGCCATCGACCATATTTAGATGTTGTGCTTGATTCAAACAAAAAATGTCATTGATCCTTCTCCGAAGATGGTCCATCGGCTATATTTTGAATATACACCCAATCTTTGAAAGATATGTCACCAAGATTCTTTTGAAGAAGTGGCCCAACCTTGAAATATGAAGACCATCAACCTCTTCAAAGACTTATCCCAAACTTAATCAAGCCACTTTCAAACATAATACCCAATCTTCAAAGAAAATCCTTCACCATAATTTGAAGATTTTCCTTGAATTAGAAGGAAAGGTCTTCAGTGTTCTTTGAAGTACTAACCAAAAATAAAGGAATCAGGGTCATCGACCCACTTTGAAAGATACACTTCGAAGAAAATACAAGCAAGAAATAAGGTCATTAGGTCTTTTTGAAGTTTTGTCCAACTTCAAAAACAACAAGGAAAGGAGGGTGTTGAGCCTTCCTCCAAGACTCGGATTCCAGCGCAAAAGGCCTTCAGGCCCTATTAAAAATTTATACTTGACTTCAAAATCAATAAAGAGTCCAAAATCAAATAAACAAGCATGTGGGGTTCAAATAGAATTTGACCTTAGAAGGTTTGAAGGTCTATTCAAAGGATCATGCTTTGTGTTGGAATTTTCCCTACAACCATGCCAACATATACAAGTTTTTCGAACTATTCAAGTCCTCAATAGCTCAAATTTGAAGTACTCAACATGATTTGGAAGCCAATACTCTAGGGCTATTCAAACTCACTTACACGAGAAACTAAGCAATGTAGAAAACCAAGCATGCAAAACTTCCTATAACCATGAATTCCATTTCCAAGCTCATACATAAGAAGAAAAAAGATTTAACTTTGGAATCATAAACATGAATTCAAGAAGAGATGTAACACTTATCGTTTAAAGAAAATGGTCCAAGAAATTGGTTTCTTGTGATCATTTTTCCACCCAAGTGTAAGCATTCACTATACATGCCACCCCTAAGCCAAACTATGAGGGCATAAAGGAATAAGAAATTGGTCAGGGAATCTTCGTTCACTCACCCCACCCATTTTCTCTCAAGCTTGGCCTAAATATTTACCACAAAACACTCCAGGAAACCATCTAGCTAGCACGGCCTTGGCATTGTCTTTCACTGCCCCCACACAACACAAGGAAGACATTTCCCCTCTCTTCTTAGAAGTCCCTCATGAATATTCATCCCTCTAGTGCTATTCATTGTGTGCAGAAAGAGTTCAATTTGATGTCTACCTTCAAGAATAACCTAACAGAGTTATACCTCATTTATTAATCACTCAGTGAATAGTAATCTAACGGGAAAGATATGGTTTCCTAAATAATCTAGCCCCTATGCTACTCTGCAACTTTCCATCCTTCTTTTCAAGTCCACCATCTTCATTTCCACAACTCTAGTTTGTCTTTTACAGGTTAGAATCTTAGTCCCTCACTCGAGAACACAACTCCAAAACTTCATAGATGCATCAACATGAGGAAATGGTTTGAATGATGAGAGCAATGGTCAAAATGGGTTTGAATGAGAATTCCCTAGATCGTAAGAATGAGTGAATTAGCATGAGAATGGAAATTGCACTTGAGCCAATTTGAATTAGCATGGAAGAGGGTGCAAGGGAATGGAGGAGGTTCAAATTCTTATGAGGATGGAGTCTCTTACACTCCTCATGATGTTTTCACTCAGATCCCATGCCCTCATAAATATGTAAGGTGGATTTCCCCATCAACCACCACCTACATTTAATGATCGGTGGTTGAGGTTTTTAATAAATCACATGCTAATAAGGAAAAAAGTAGGAGTTAGGAAACTTAAGAAACTTTAGGATTCATTTATCACCCTCACTAGACCTCCCTTTCTTCCTTTTCTCTAATGGACTCTAACAACCATCTTCAGACCTTCATGTTAATTTTTGAAATAATATTTACATATCTTGAGTATATTATGGAAGTTCTACCACATGGTATATCAAAATCATACTTATCACAATTACATACCTACACATTCATACAAACTCAAAATCATACTTATCACAATTACATACTGCTCACTCATAATTTATAAAATATATTTACATCATAGACATGAGACATTATTTTACCTAAGTTCACATGGCTTGACTCCCATAATTATAAACACTTATTTACAGTGTGTCCATAATTTGATCCAAAACATCCAAAGGATCAACATTGGGATGTTATAAAGTTACCATATGTGAGTAAATCAACCACAATGTCATGCCTCTCATTTTATATTTACATTTTTCAGTAGGTGTTTTAGAGTGTTTTTAATCATTTTTTGAAAGCAGTGCTACTAGTATCGCAACTTTTTCTTTTCATTTTTTTTTTTAAATTAGTGTCATTGTAGTAATTTCTTTCTACAAGGTTTTTTTAAATGTTTTTTATTTAATTTTTTTAAATATGGCGCACTTGCATTACCAATTTTTCTAAGGGTTATTTTTTAATTATTTTCCAATGTTGATGTAGTGACACCATTTTGATTTTCATTTTTTTATTAATTCTAAACTTTTTTCTTTTTGAGGTGATATAGTAGCTCCAATGATATTTGTTTTTAAAGAAAGGGATGAGCAACTATTCAATCTCTTCTTAATTTCCTTAATTTTACAAAAAATAATTTAAAGCTTATCTTAATGTTACAAAATTAAAAGATAATTTTCATAAATTTTAAATAATTTGTAAAATTAAGAAGATAATTTCTCCTAATTTAGTAAAATTGTACTTAAATTATGTTAAATTTTAGCCAAAAATTGTGAAAAATTGTACAATTTTGAAAATTTTCTTTAATGGAGGATGGGGCTGAGAATCCACCTCCCCTCTCCCACCCCTCCCCCATGTAAAAAATTGTCCAAGTAGTTTGGTTTGCCCAACTAACAATTGAAAGAATGACTTTTGTTCATATTTGAACGGGGAACAAAGTATTGGCTTAAGAAATGAAAAGTGACAAACAATTCTAATTATTTGTCTTCCCTCTGGGTGGGTGGAGTTTTATTTGGCCCCAGAGAATCAATAAAACTTATCTATTTTTGGATTCTAAGCTAAGATATCAATAATCAAGTAAAAGCATATGCCCTTCTTCAAAGTCTTCATCAAGCTCGTGCCCAAAACATTCACAATTATGTCACCTTGGAGATTCCAAGATTACTATCAAGCACCTATAGGTAGGCTCACTTTCTAGGGCCATGCAACTCTGCTCCATATTTCAAAGGATCCACAGAATGGTCCACGTGTCAAATTTTACCACATCTTCCAACAAAATAATTCTTGGGTCGATAAGCAAGCTAACCTTGTAACAAGGGAGAAGATGGGGTCCTTTCCATGAATGGACGGCAAGGTTTCCAACCAATACCGTGATGACCATCCTCCTATTATTTTTTGTTTTAGTTTGGTCTCTCCATGTCATTGACAACTCCACCTCTGGCCACATGCAGAGTCTCAATCCTCCACCATATCTCTTGATTCTCCCATCTGGAATTTATGGTGGCTCTTTGTTAGGGTGCTCCCCATCAATAGTTCACGGCTCTTTGACATGTTGTCTCCAAGGATCAAATTTCTCAGCTCATGCAGGATATCAAGGAGCTTAGGGTATTAATGAAGACCTTGCAAGTCCACCTAAGAAATATGTCTGTCCAGGTGATCTCCATCCTTAAGATTCTCATCCAGCACCATTAGTCACTGCAGAAGTTATGGGATGAATGTGGAGCATTGTGTAACTAGTTGGAAGACCTCCTGGATCTTCCTCATGAATTCATGCCTTTCCATCGGTCTCTTCCTGCTTAGATGGGGCTTCTTCACCTGTAAGTAATTTCAAACTCCTTCATTTAAACTGTCCAACTTCAGCACCAGACATGGATACAAATATCAATATCTTTGTAATAATTGTATATGTCATTAAATAGTATGTGTTCACCCCATTGTTGGTTGGTTATGTGAACCTTATTCATCTTCCCACTTTTACTCTTAACCATTGCAGTCTTTGAATGTTTCAAGAAAATTTGACTTTTACATGAGTAAATACCCCCAAAAGTTCCTTGAAAAGTTATCAATAAATGTCATGAGAAAGACAACTGTGGAGTTTTCATGGAGATAGAGGTTACTACTTACCAATTCTAATTCCATGCTTTCTCTCCATAATTTTTCAAATTTATCCCTATATTGCAATGATGCCAAACATTAAATTAAAAAATCATACCTCAATCAAATCATAGTATGTCCCCCTTATTTCTCATAAATATTCTATTGAGACATCAATCAAATCATATTAGGTCCCCTTCTTTCTCATAACTATTCTATTGATACATCAATCAAATCATATTGCTATTACCATTATTTTATAAAATCATATTACTCATTAACATTATTTTATAGATGTTCTTAGAAAAACCCAAATTTGTTGGTGTAGTCCACTCTTGGGTGTGTAGGTGCCTTCAACCCTCTTTTAAAAAAAATAAATTATGTGATATTTCCTATAAAATTTCACTAATGAGCATCCACCACTTATCAAGAGGTGAGACATTATTTACACTATCAATCAACCACCTAAGCTGAAAAATTCCCCCTGGGGAAGTGCCTTAGTCATTCTTGAGGAATCAAACCCTAGTGGGGGTTATAACATTTCCTTGTTTTCATTGAACCAAGTTAGCTCTCATGGATTTTTTATCTATGTTTGATTAATATAATTTTTCCTTAGTTCTACGATTTTGGGTTGTATTTGTGTCATTATTTTAAATTTCATCAACATTTGCAATGATAGTGACTTTGTTTTCTACTTTACAAACTCTATATCTTTTCTTAATGAAGAATGCAAGACAATGAACTCCAAAATTTCAATTATTCATCACATTAATGTCTTGTTCTTCATGCAACTGAGCTCCAATATTTTGATTCTTGAGCCTTAGAATTACATGGGTGCCAATAATATTTTTTTAATGTCCCACATTGCATTGGTCATGACATGATGGAAGGGTATACACGCAAAATCGTCCCCATCCTCAAATACTACACAAATCAAACAATGTGAGGGACCTTTATTATTCCATTTTATTATACATCAATTGTTAAAATGGCCTTATGTAATAACCTCCATGTTGATACATTATTTTCAAATAACACATATACCCACTAAATATCTTGGTTGTATGAATGGAATGCTCATACAAATTTATAGAGGTTGATCAATGTTGGTGAGTGTCATGGCTCTAGCAATGTGGGAATATGGCCAAGTATGGCTCTTTGTAGTGGTGAATTTCTAGTGCCTGGGATTGTGTTTGTTGAGTTATAGTCTTTGTGGGTGTTTCTATGTCCTCTAGTGGGTCTTCTTTGCTTCTTTGTGTGCCTTTCGGAGGCTCTCTTCCTCCCCCTCTAGCCCAAGCATCGTCTGACGTGCTAGTGTTAAGTTTGTTTGATCTCGTTTGGTGGCAATTTGGGTTGGCTTTGAAGCTATTCAACTTGGATAAATTTCAGTGGAAACCATCTATGGTACATGAAATATCCCCTTCTCAGATATTGGTAATTCTTCCTCCCTCTCTCTCCAATAATAGAACTAATGCAAGGAAAATACTGAAAATCTAGCTTTTTCTCTTTGAAAATTATGTTGGTGGATTGGTGGTTTATGAATTCTGTGATTTTTAGGAGGGCCCAAAGTTTGTTTATCCATCTCCTTACACAAATGTTTTATTTTTCCCTATAGTTGGGCTCAGTTTGGTTGGCCTTGGGCCTCAAGGAATGCTTTGTCTCTCTCACAAAGTGTAATCACATATAGTTGTCAAGGGCTGCAGGCTGCAACTACAAGCAAAAATCGCAACACTTAGAGCGGTCTAATATGGACTGAAATCAAGTGAGCAAGTAAGTTCATTTTTCAGCGGAGGAGATTCCATTTGAAGTTCATATTTGCGACCCTCAAGTGATCAGGATCATAAAGTTGCACGAATTTTAACGTCAAACAGAGGTCCAAAGTCGTGAGGTCAATCCTAGCCATTGGTGCTGGGAAGGGTAGGTGGTGAGAGATCAACATTTTGCTGACTCACGGAGTGGAAAATTCAAAGGGCAGAGTCGTGAGGACTCGCGAAGTTCAAACTCGTGAGTTGATCTGAGTCGTTGGATCAATGAAAGTCATGGACCATCGATCTGAGGCGAGCCCAGAATCAAAAATCAGGAGAAGGGAGGTGAGTATTCCTTCAACTTTCCGAGATGTGAAATCCTGATATGAAAAGATGAGATCTGGACAATTGGATCATGGGGAATCATGGATCGTCGATCTGAGGCAAGTACAAAATCGTAAATCGGGAGAAGGGAGGTGAGTATTCCTTCAACTTCCCGAGACGTGAAATCCCGATATGCACCTTTTGGATAAGTGCTTGGTCATAACTAGGGTTACATTTTTGAATATTAAGGAGAGGAGTTGGTTCTCGCTAGGCTCCAGTTCGTGAGAGCAGAAATCAGGAGAAGGGAAGTGATTATTCTTTCAACTTCCCGAGACACAAAATCCCAATACGCACCTTTTGGATAAGCCCTTGGTCATAGGTGGGGTAACATTATTGAAGGTTAAGGAGAGGAGATGGCACTCACTAGGGTCCAGTTCACGATTTCAGAAATCAGGAGAATCGGGAGTGGCTCACATCGAAGCACCCGAGGCGCGAACTTGTGAGGCACATTTTGGGTAAGCGCTTGGTCACAGATGGAGGTCATATCAATGAAGGATGGCTCCACAAAGGATATTGGCACCCACAACTCCCATATTGATCACAAAGGAATATTTGCAGAGCCTTGAGGCATCAGGATTGACTTGAAGAAGTCGTGGGCACCACTTGGAAACATTCATGGGTGTCAGGCCTCATCCTAATCCTAATGAAGGAAGTTATTGAAGAGGGTCGACAATTGAGACCTCGTCTCACCCAATAAATGGAAAGAATTGCAGAGAGCAGCCATGAAGGAAGACTGTCAATCTGAAGCTTCTTAATGGACGGTTTTTCCTGGAAAACACATAACTGAGCCGGGCTCGTGTCTAACACAAGAATGCCTGCACAGTCTAACAGAATGGGCGTCGACTTGAAACTTTGAATGTTGAGGCCCAATCACTCTCCTGGTGGTTGCAAAAATTCTAATTATATGTATGCATTTTTTATGTTTTGTTAAGGTCAAATGGTTGAGCTAGTCTCCCTGCTATTGCAATAATTTTGTGAAGAACATTGGTTCTCTAGTTATGTATTTGTTTTTGAGACATCTTCGTTAATTTCTTTCAGTTTCTTTGAGATTTAAATTCAAGAGGATCTTGTGTTTAAGTTTTTCCTCCTTAGGCTGCTAGAAGACCTGATGTCCATGACAAACCTCTACACTCTCCTCACCAAATTCTTCCCTCTATTCACCCTTACTCCAACTTACTGACTGAAGTTGATTCAAGACCTCAATTGCTTATGCATGGTAGTCCGGATTTCTGATTTAGAACATTATTATCATTGAGTCTTCTTCATTTGACCACCTAAAACTCATTTACATTTACTGTATAAAATGATGGGTACTGGGCTTATTCTCATTACAGTCTGAGGGTGATTCCTAGTGCTAACATAAATGGCGTCATTGTCGGGGATGGATTTGAACAGAATGAAGAGCTCCCTAGGAAGAACGACATAGATCCAGCTCTTGATGGTAGACAAGAGTGGGACATAGAAATTGACTGTAATCATCTACCTGGAAACTCCACAATCAGAGACTCCATTGAGGAAGATCCTATTGACATAAAGATGAAGGGAATGACTAGGTATCATCTTCTGAGATTTTTGCATGAAATTTTGTTATTCTTTATCAGCTCATTTTTGTTTTTCCCTTCACATATAAAAAGGATCATATTTTTCTTTGTTTATTCTTTTGATCACTAGCCTTCCTTTATATATCCATCCTTGGAGGAAGAATCCATACTTTCTTCTTGTGTTTTAGATGTTGATCCTATATCCTCAACTCAACCTATTCATAAGGATAAACTTCATACTGAGATCCCTCCTGGATTCACCCTTGCATCCCTACGGAGGTTGAAAATGATCCGCAACCTCCTCAAATCTCATCACATCCTGTTGTTATTGTTGAACCTTTCCATTAGTGTGTTAAGCCTCATATTCATCCCACTAGTTTTCAAACTAGAATTAGAGACAGGTTGTTTAAACCTTTAAAGATTCCATATCATCTTCATCCTTATCCTCCTAATTTCTTTAAATATCTTCCTCATTTTTCTGGGGAAGATGATGTTACACCTAAGAGGCATGTGGAGGCCTTTGATAACTTTGTTGGTCAATTTGAGATTTTGCATAATGATGTTGCCATGAGATTGTTCTCAAATTCATTGTTTGGAGATGTTTTTGTGTGGTTTAAATGTTTGGGAGTTGACTCCATTGGTTCCTAGGTTAAATTATGCAATGCATTTTTGAAGTGGTGGGGTGAGAACAAGTCCCTTGATCACTACTGGGATGATTTTAATGCCTTAAGGAGAGGGGAAGAGGAAGCCTTGGTCGTCTTCAACAAGAGGTTTTACTGTGTGTATCATAATATGCCTGTAGAGATCAGACCCATAGAGAATGTTTCCATGGTTTAATATGCCATGGCTCAGCATTCAGAGCTTGTCCTTCACCTGAGAGAAACGAAATAAACATATTTATCTCAGTTATTCATGGATGTTGGGGAAGTGGAGGAGAACCTTCGAGCTTGTGGCAGGATTCTATAAGGTAGCTAGAGAGGTAGTGGGGGGGGGGGCATAGGGCTCATAGTGATAATAGTGGAGGCCATTCAATGTAAGGTGGACTAGGTCCACTATATTATTAAATAAGGCCCACTATGGTAGTTAGATATAATAAATGGGTAGTTAGATATAATAAATGTAAGAGGACTTCTTAGAAGCTTCTACTTCTAGAAGATTTGTCCTCTAGAATGTTCTTAGGTGATGGTATAACTATATAAAATGGTTCAAGCAATGTAATGGGACATGAAGAGAAGTATTGTATATGGATCGGTAGCTCATTAGGAGGAATACCCCTCGAAGAGGCAAGTGAATAGGAGAGGATCTCTTCCATAATATGATCCATTGTATGGTGTTTCCCTACCTTAAGGGTTTCTATAATAAAGTTGTGGTTTTCTATATTGTTCTCAGAATATTTGTGGTATTTATGTATGTATGCAAGTATTCAGGTTCTTAACAAGGGGTATCAGAGCACTTTCCTTGGCAAACATTGTGGGCAAATATTTTTTTATTTTTGCACATTTTTTTCGGAGAAGAAAAAAAGAGGGTCGCGACATTCCAGAAATTTTCGGTATATTTTTGTGAAAAAATTGAAGAAAAAAGTTGTATATTTGAGTTCCTCTAAGAAAAAACCCAAGTTGAAAAAAAAAATCATCTGAAACGAAGTCCGGGAAGTCAAGATACTGAAATTTTAAGATCTACAATTTTTTCAAGGTTTTTTCCGCAAACGGCGGTGCAATTTTTTTTATTTTTGTAGTATCTAGAGGCCTAATTTGCCCAAAAAAAATTCATATCTGAGTTCCTCTCGAAATTTCACCCAATTTCAAAAAACAAATCAGCCGAAACGAAGTCCGGGAAGTGAAGTTATGAGGATCTTAAATTCAGCATTTTTTTAGGGTTTTTCCAGAAAAAACCATGATTTTCTGTTGTAACTTATTGTTCTATTTTTTGGGTTTTTTCATGATGGTTGCGGGACCGAAGAGTTCATAGGGTGATCATATGGTTATTTTCTCTCAAACCCTCAAATAAATTCTACAAATTAGTGAAGAATTCAAATCTTAATTGTATGACACATTGGATGCTAGATTGCATGACCTTGTAGATGGCCTCAATGATAGGTTTCGTAGTATCCAAGATTCATTAGATAACATGTAGGAGAGATTTCTTATGCAGGACCTCAGGGATGAATATAATCAAGAAATATATGCTTGGTATGATTTTGAGGCCGACTGTGATGATTGATATATGGATAGTTGTCATTTCTGGGATGACAACCACTTCCATATTTTATTTGATGACTCTAATCCACATTCTATAGAGAACATCAATGCCCCACATGAGGAGCTAGTTACTAGCATCCAACCTTAATATTTTACAATGGTATTGTTCCTTCCAAATTCATATTTAATCATCTCCCACTATGTGGATGGATATTCTTATTTGGATCCACATGATAGGTGTTAGTATTGGGAGCATCATTTTCAGTTGGTTATTGGGTGTCGATATCTTCCATGTGGGGTTCATATGAGAAATTGGACATGGGACCCTGGTTTACAATGGCGGTTGGACTACTTTAGCATGGTGGCTTCCATTTCTCAATGGGACCCTGGTTCTCTAGTCTACTTTAGCACTATGGTCCACACTTATCCATGGGACCCTGCTATATGGTTGTACATCAAGTGTTGAGGACAGCGCTTTCATAAGGGGGATGGAATGTAAGGTAGCTAGAGAGGTAGTGGGGGGGGCTAGAGGGCCCATAGTGATAATATTGGAGGCCATTCAATGTAAGGTGGACTAGGTCCACTATATTATTAAATAAGGCCCACTATGGTAGTTAGATATAATAAATGGATATTTAGATATAATAAATGTAAGAGGACTTCTTAGAAGGTTCTACTTCTAGAAGATTTCTCCTCTAGAATGTTCTTAGGTGATGGTAGAACTATATAAAGGGGTTCAAGCAATGTAATGGGACATGAAGATAAGTATTGTATTTGGAGCGATAGCTCATTAGGAGAAGCCCCCTCGAAGAGGAAAGTGAACAGGAGAGGATCCCTTCCATAATATGATCCATTGTATGGTGTTGCCCTACCTTAAGGGTTTCTATAATAAAGTTTTTGTTTTTTATATTGTTCTCTGAATCTTTGTGGCATTTCTATATGCAAGTATTCAGGTTCTTAATAGATTCAAAGTCAGTATCATCTCAACTCTGAGCATAAGGAAGTTTTTTCTTATTGTCAATATGAAGGAAAAGTTGTGGATGATTTTGTCTTCAAAGCATGTATCAATAAACAACCCTATATTGATAGAAATCATGTGTATGAACAACTAGAAGCAACAGTTACTATTATTCCTGAAATGAATATTTTTAACAGTTATATTCTTGATGAAATTATTGTTTTAAAGGTTGATCATAGACGTGAAGGGCAACCCATTTTGATAAATATTCTAGTGATGATGAGTAGCAAGATTATCTAATATTTGATCACTATGAAGACAATAAGGATGATGCAGAGGTTGGTCTTGTCACAGAAGACATAACCCAAAGTTTTGATCAGGAGCATCCCTTAGTTGAGGCACGTGAAGAGATCGTTTATACACAACCATAAGTGAATCAACAATCATCAATGGACCAGCAGCCTCCTATGTCCACCCTTTTTCCACGTGTACCTACAGTTCACAGTAAGAAGCTATTTGACCCACGGATGCATGTGGTTGTCATTCAATCAAGTGTGCCTGTAGAGGACATCAAGCAAGTTGTCAACAGTTTTGAAACAATGAAGGTAACCTTTCATAAGTTAATCATGTGTTGCCTTCAGTTTCATGACCCTATCGATGAATACATAAAGTTGCAATTTTCAAATGCTTTGGAGCATGTAGGCTTGATCTTTTTATCAACATTTGAAGGTAATATGGGTGATCATAAGAATGAAATTAGCCAGCTATCACACTTTTCTTGTTTCTTATGGATCATTTGCGGTGAAGAAAAGGATTCGGTTATCAAACCATTTGAATGGATATGGTGGAAGTTTGCCTTCACCTAGCCCATTGTAAAGTCACTTAGTTTAGTTTTTGTACATAAATAAGCTCCCTCGGGATCAAGTGTGTTTGTTTTTTATTTTAAAATAGAATGGTTTAAGTTCGCAGTTTGTTGCCTTCAGCAGGATTTTTTCTGAGCATGACTCCATAGCCCAACAACTAAGGCAATGGAACTACTTGTTCTTGGCAGCTCGCAGGGAGCATGCCATCCCCTATGGAGCCAAATGTCATCACATATCGTTGTCAAGGGTCGCAGTCCGCAGCCACGATAAAAAAGCGCAACACTTAGAGCAGTATAATATGGACTCAAATCAAGTGAGCGAGTAAGTTCAGTTTTCAACAGAGGAGATTCCATTCGAAGTTCAGATTTGCAGCCCTCAGGCAATCGGGATCATAAAGTTTCACGAAGTTTAACATCAAACAGAGGTCCGAAGTTGCAAGGTCAATCCTAGACATTGGTACTTGGAAGGGTACGTGGCGAGAGATCAAAATTTTGTTGACTCACAGAGTGGAAAATTCAAAAGGAAGAGTCATGAGGAATTGCGAAGTTCGAACTCGCGAGTTGATTTGATCTGATTCATTGGATCGAGGAAAGTCGTGGATTGTCGATATGAGACGAGCACATAATCGAAAATCGGGAGAAGGGAGGTGATTATTCCTTCAACTTCCCGAGACGCGAAATCCCGATACAGAAAGAGGAGATAGGGACCATTGGATCACAAGGAATCATGGACCGTCGATCTGAGGCAAGCATGAAATCAGAAATCAAGAGAAGGGAGGTGAGTATTCCTTCAACTTCCTGAGATTCAAAATCCCGATACACACCTTTTGGATAAGCGCTTGGTCATAGTTGGGGTCACATTGTTGAAGATTAAGGAGAGGAGTTGAATCTTGCTAGGCTCCAGTTCGCAAGATCAGAAATCGAGAGAAGGGAAGTGAGTATTCTTTCAACTTCCCGAGACGCGAAATCCCGATACGCACTTTTTGGATAAGCGCTTGGTCATAGTTGTGGTCACATTGTTGAAGGTTAAGGAGAGTATTTGGTGCTCTCTAGGCTCCAGTTCATGATTTTGAAAATCGGGAGAATCGAGAGTGGCTCACATCAAAGCACCTGAGGCGCGAAGTCGCGAGGCACTTTTTGGGTAAGTGTTGGTCACAGTCGGAGGTCATATCAATGAAGGACAGGTCCACAAAGGAGCTTAGCACCCACAGCGCTCATATTGATCATGGAGAAAGATTTGCAGAGCCTCAAGGCATCAAGATTGACTTGAAGAAGTCGTGGGCACCGCTTTGAAGCATTCATGGGTGTCGGGCCTCATCCTGATCCCAGTGAAGGAATTTATTGAAGATAGGGGCAATAGTTGAGACCTCGTCTCACCCCATAAATGGAAAGCGTTGCATAGATAAGCCATGAAGGCAGACTGTCAATCTGAAGCTTCCTGATGGACGTTTTTTCCTGCAAAACACATAATTGAGTCGGGCGCACGTCTGACACAAGAAGGCCTGAACAGTCTGACAGAGCGGGCGTCGACTTGAAACTTTGAATGCAGGGGCTCGATCACGCTCCTGGTGGTTGCAATAATTCTAAGTATATGTATGCAGTTTTGATATTTTTTTAAGGTCGAATGGTTGAGCTAGGCTCCCTACTATTGTAATAGTTTTGTGAAGAACATTGGTTCTCTAGGTATGCATTTGTTTTTGAGACATCTTGGTTAATCTAAGTCATCTTTATTGCTCCATCTTATTTTCCTCTGATACTCAGAGAGTTCATGATTAACTGATTCACATGGATTGTTATGACTGTATTATGATAAATGTTATATTATAGTGTTGTTATAATTTCTTTCAGTTTCTTTGATATTTGAATTCAAGAGGATATTGCATTTAAGTTTTTTCTCCTTAGGCTATTGGAAGACCTGATGTCCACGACAGACCTCTACACTCTCCTCACCAAAGTCTTCCCTCTATTCACCCTTACTCCAACTTACTGACCGAAGTTGATTCCAGACCTCAATTGCTTATGCATGCTAGTTAGATTTTTGAGTTAGAACGTTATTATCATTGAGTGTTCTCAATTTGACCACCTAAAACTCATTTACATTTACTGTATAAACTGATGGGTATTGGGCTTATTCTCATTACAGTCTGAGGGTTATTCCTAGTGCTAACAAAAAGGATGGTTTATTCTTGCTTATTATAGGTCCCTAGTCAGTCCTTTATAAATTTGGTCATCTAGATAAAACAAACATAATAATTATGGACAACGGTAATGTAAGAGAAATCCATCGGGTTTTAAGATGTCATGAGGAGATCGATTAGGCCAATTGTAATGCTTTGATGGTAGTGTCCTCAAAAAGATCTAAATTGGAATAAGCATGCACCACTCATAATGAAAATGTAATGATCACTTTGTTTCTTTAGAAATAGAGAATGGATTCAATGGAAATAGAGTGTAATGGACTAAGAAGTGTAATAATCATTTAATGAATGAAACTTCTTTCCATGGCTTCTAAAATTCAAGGAATAGAAAATTTAAACCAATTAGGTGTGCCAAAGGAAGATGAAATAGTACATCAACTATGTGATCCAATGGAAATTGAAGACCCAAGTTTTCCCCAATCTGATGAGGGCCAAGAAGGGGAGGGAAGTGTTAATTTATGTCTGACAGTAATGTGTATTTTTAGGTAGTATGTATTTTGGGAAAATATGTCAAACACATCGCATGTCGGCTGACTTGGAATCTTTTCTTAGTAATAACTCTCAAGCTTGTTGATGTATTTTCAAAACTTTGTTTTATTTTGTGGAAAGACAAAGGAATCGTAATCTATTCCTTGCTTTAATGTAGCTCTTTTTTAAATGAATATAATTATATTTTGGTTACACACATTTAATAAGAATAATACTAATAAATTGAAATGACAAAAAAAATATATCTAATACAAAATTTAAAAATAAATAAATAAAATAAAATAAACATAAATACATCTTAACTTCAAATATTTCAAATGTTAAAAAAGCTTAAACTTATGATTTTTAAAAATTATTTTCTCAATATTTAATAAATTCTAACTTAAAATTAAATATATTAAACAATCTTTAACTACTTTTACTCAAACATGGTATTTTCTCTAATATTTTTAATACTTTTTTTTTTTTTTAATTTAAAAGGTGGTGCCTGTTATATTGACATATTCCGAATACAATACTGTGTGTGATACCAGTTGTCTCGCCTAAGCAGGAAACCGAGATAGCTGGGCATCCATGTCCAAAAGTGGCCCTGTATCTTGGTTAACAAAATTTAACAAAATTGACTAGAGCGACGTCCTGCCCGAAGGAAACCAGGACTTATGGTCGCCAGCTTGAAGCTGATTATTTTATCTACTACTAAGACAGTCTGAAAACTATCTAGCATAAAGCTAAAACTGTAACAACTACACCAGAACCTGTAGGAGCCTCGAGGCCGAGCTGCCAGTGCTATATCTCTGAATGCTTCCATCTAGCTGGGAAGGAGTAGGGACGCACACAGGTTGGACATTGTTTTTTGGTCGATGCTCGAGAATGAGCAGCGAAAAACATATCTAGCCGATGGTCCATGCGCTCCAGGCGGAATGTCTGATCGTCCAGCTGACTTCTGATAGCGTGAAGAAGGTTGAGGTATCCCCAGTCCTCCGCTGAAGGCTGCTCCCCACGGTGGCGTTCCCTGGATCCCTCCCTGCCCGCCGCGTCTGCCTCTGTTGCCCTGTGCTGAGGGCATTCCGGCTCTGCCTCCGTGTTGTCTGTGGTAGGCTCGGGGGGAGCCTCCTCTACTATATAGCAAGGGGAGTAGGACTCGGGAGGAGATTCCTTTGCTACCTGGCTGGTGGAGGGGTCGGGCTCGTCAATTGCAGGTTGCCTGGTGCACTGCGTGCCAAAGGTCGAGCTCGGGTTCTGAGTATTCAAAGCCACGGACACGGTGTGCCTGGCATGTCCCGGCGAATTGACCTGTGGGTTGACCTCTTCCTCTCGTTCCTTCGAATGCAGACGGGACCTGGTACGCCAACGCCGTGCCACGATTGCCATTTCCCTCTCAAACTCCTTCTTTCGCCTTCTCATGGACTCCGCAGCATACCAGGCAGCACCTCAGCGTGGTTTCCTGCGAATACGAGGCATGGCGGAGTCCCTAGGGAAGAGACGAATGCCGCCTGTGTGTGTCCAAGTGTCCCAGAGGCGCTTCGTCCCTGGTGCGGCTAAGAGGAGGCTTGTTCTTCCCTGGTGCGGCTGAGAGCTGGTGGTCTTCCCGACTGAATTGCTAATGGGTGCTCCAACCCAGAGAATGAGAGTTATAATCGCCACCCTTGCCATAGCCCAGCCATAAATCTTCTCCATTAAACTCTTCACATTATTGCTCTGCCGTTGAGTACCTTTCGCTCGCGCGAGGGGCCTCGTCGGTATACCTCTGCTGCTGCAAATCATGTGGGGCAAATGTGCGGGGCTGGGCGAGCCGGTGGATGCTTTAAAGCCACGTCCTGACTCTGCCCACGTGGCTCCATCTCCTCTCGTGTCACCCCATCCGGGGTAATATTTTTAATACTTTAACTACTTTTAAGTTCAAACATAGTATTTTCTCTCATAATATTAATACTTTTCACCTTGTTTGAAATTCCTTCCCTTTAATTATCCAAAAATTAATTTTCCATTCTTTCGCCATTTATGTCGAGAGAAATTCAATAACTTAATTTCATATACCTCCTTACATAGCATGTGTAATGGTTGTCGTGCAACTATTATAGGAAAGTATACTATGTTTTTGGTAAATATAAGTTATAATATTATAAGAGGGTTGATTTACATATCAAAGATGTTCATTCAACATGTTTGGTCAATTTTAAGGAGATTCATGTTAAAATATAGAGTTAATAGAGTTGTAAAATGATTGTTTTCTACATTTCAAAAATATAAGGAATTTAGCAAGATGTATATAGATTTGATATAATTTAAAAAAAATATATATATATATTTGAAAAATAAAATAACAAATTTTATTTAATATTGGTATACATCCACATTTATTAAATATTGCAAGTTATTTATAAAAAAAATAGTTACATAAATTCATATAAATATAGCTAAAAGTTGTTGGGCATAAAAATAATTGGTCTTTTCAAAAAAAATATAATTGTCAATTGGTCGTTTTCTCTTTAAAAATTTGCTTCTAGTTTTTACATAAAATATATTTATAACATTGTAATAGAACATTGTCATATATTTATAAATTTTCTAAAATTTTTACATAGATAACACACTGTAATAGAACCACTCTGTTAACACACTGTAATAGAACCACTTTGTTATTGGGTTTCAATTCTGTTAAACAATTTTCCAATACAATCTCATTTAACACTTCATTTTTAGGGTCTAATGGCCACCTTAACATTTTAGCTATGGATTCGGGAGTCAGTTCAATGAGTACAGACCCATCTATGAAAATTATAGGTTTTTTTTGGAGGGAACATACTTTGAGGCACACCAGACCTAAAAATTTTGTTAAATTAGATTCCCATGCATGATAATTATCGGGCAGATCTCTAGAATTTTGCAAAGCCTACTGATATAATTTAAAAAAATCAAAAGACAGAAATATATCCTTATCTTTGTCCACTAAATCTTCTTCCTCGACATTTAAATTTATTTAAATTTTTATTAATTTTAATGTTTTAACAAAATTCAATTTTAATAAAAAAAACTAAAACATTTAATTTAATGCAGTTCGAGTTATCCATAGATGGACTTGGTTGGAAAAGGACTCGGGCCAAAGTGGTGCTGGTATATCTTACCGCGTGCTTGAATTCTTTCAAATAAACCAACATTTTTTTGTTTTTACCCTCTTTTCAAATGAACTATTAATATGTGATAAATGTGCAACACTTTCATAAAGCTTTACTTTATAAAGGGCATATCAGCATGGACTTCGCCACCGCAATCCCTCGGCATATAAATCGCTTATGCAACAAACACCATGAAAATGACATTTCAACAAGAACTTCACCATAACAATGACTCTTATTTAATATGATCAAATTTTTATTTATAAAAATTAATTAAAAAAATCAAAATCAAAACTATTAAATATATTTGATATAATATTATTAAAAAATCCAAAATATTAAATATACATATTATAATTATAAACATTAAAAAAAATTATTTAATATTATATATATATATATATAATTGAACTTACATTTTTTTCTTATATAAATATATACAACCACTTATCCCATCCCATCCCATTATGAAGTGATAACTATAACCTACACATTTAAGTTTTTAATATATTTTTTCATGATATGTATGCCTATAACATAATTTGAATATTTTGAATATTATCGTTTATTATTATTTTCCATAACATTTCATGATATTATTTAAAATGTAAAATGTATTTTGCATTATAGATTAGTACTACGTACGAGTTTTTCTACAGCTCAATGCTTAGTGTCTATCTTAGCGAAAGAAGAAAGGAATAACAACCTTAATTCAATCACAAATATCTAACTTTAAAAAGAAAATGCGTTCATAATCTTTTGGCAGGATTCTTTGGGACATGGAGGGCCTTATAACAATGGGGGTAACGGGTGAAAGATGCTGTGAATAAAAGACGATGGAAAAAAGAAATGCATGATGACTGGAAGAAGGAAGGAATGCAGGATTGCACAAAGAAGACGAGGATTGCTGGAAAAAGGAAGAAATGTATGATTGAACGAAAAAATAAAGAGAAATAATCGAGAGTGACAGATGCCGGGAAAAAGAAAATGCGTGCCTTCCATAAAGAAAAAGGATGAAGGACTAGAAAAAAAATTATTGCCTTATATTGCCGACGCAACGCTAAAATTTATTTATATATAAAAATTATAATTTTATCAAAACAAAGTTTGTGTTCTTGTCCATTATTGAGTACTTATATCAATGTGGAGTGAATTGAACTCTATAATAATAAACCGATTATAATATAAATATTATTAATATTAATCAAGTTTTTATTTCTTAAATAAAAATGAGATTTCGTCATTATTGAGTACTTATATTAATGTGTGGTGCATTAAATTCTATAATAATAAATTGATTATAATATAAATATTATTAATATTAATGCTAAAGAGGTAAAATAATATTATATATTTAATAAAATATATTTTTTAATTTGATTAAAATTAATTAATTTAATAGATGAAAATGGAATAATTGAGATTTGTTTTTTTAATTATTTTTATATGATTAATATGGTAATATAAACAAATTATGATATAATAATTAATCAAATTTAATATGAAGAATTATTATTAGTCATGGTTTTACATAAGTTAAT
>ML803280.1:119889-150988 GCA_009831015.1 Picea engelmannii
CATTTCAAATTAACTAAGGAAATGTGTCCCAAGACACAGGAGGAGATAGAATACATGTCCAGGGTCCCATATTCATCAGCAGTTGGCAGCTTGATGTATGCAATGGTTTGCACAAGACCAGATATTGCACATGAAGTGGGAGTCGTGAGTAGGTATATGAACAATCCAGGTAAAGAACATTAGGAGGCAGTAAAGTGGATTCTCAGGTATTTGAGAGGTACTACTACACATGCATTATGTTTTGGAGGTTCATACACTTTTCTATAGGGATATGTTGATTCAGATATGGCAGGTGATAAAGACAGCAGGAGGAGCACCACAGGGTATGTTTTTACTATAGGTGGAACAACAATAAGTTGGATTTCGAAACTGCAAAAGGTTGTTGCACTTTCAACAATAGAGGTAGAGTATGTTGCTACTACAGAGGCTAGTAAAGAGATGATTTGGTTACAAAGTTTTATGGAGGAATTGGGAAAGAAGTAGGAGAACAACAAGTTGTACTATGACAGTCAGAGTGTCATTCACCTTGCAAAGAACTCAGCCTTCCATTCGAATACTAAGCATATACAGTTGAGGTACCACTTCATACGATTTGCCTTGGAAGATGGACAATTGAAGCTGGAAAAGATACACACTAGCTAGAATTCTGCAGACATGTTAACAAAGGGAGTAACCAGGGAGAAACTGAGTTCTTGCTCAGTTTCAGTTGGTCTTCAAGATTGAAGATGAAGATGAGAAATTTACCAGGTCCAAGAAGGTTCAAAGTCCAGCATATACAACAGTAGTGGAGTTGTTGAGATCAGTCTCCAAGTGGGAGATTGTTGGTTGTGGAGCCTGATTATCTTCCTGATGCATAGGTCCTTTGCTTTCAGTCGTGTCTATACACCATGAAGTATTTACACCCTAGAAGTATGTACACTCTTCCAAGTGGGGGTGTGCAGAGGGGGGGTTACCCCTCTGCGGGGTCCAGGGGGTCCATCCCCCCGACTGGGGGGTCTGTGGGCAAGTGGGCCCCCAGCGGGGGTTCGGGGGCGAAGACCCTGATGCAAAAATTGCCTTATAAAAGTATATTGTAATTTCATTGTAAATCTGGACCGTTCATTATAAGGTCATGGATCTAACGGTAGAGATTATGTTAGGGTTTTTTCCCTAGAAGGCAACCCTCTTTTATGAGGGGAATGTATTGCGGCTATGTGTGAGAGTGAATATTGTATTCTGAGAGAGGAGACTGTGAGAGAAAGAAGAGGAAGTTACAACGGGTTTTGCTGTAGGTTGTATCCCTTCATTTGCTGGATAATAATAAAGGAAGGACCTGGCAATTTCTCTGGTGGACGTAGCCCACACTGGGTGAACCACGTAAATATGTGTCTCTCTTGTATTGTGTGTCTTCTATGGTTTTTTTTTCTGCATTTGTTTTATTTTATTGCTCTGCAGTCCTGTTTTTCTAACATCAAGTTGAAGAAAGCTTTATATGGTTTAAAACAAGCCCCTCGAGCCTGGTATCATAGACTGGATACATATCTCAAAGACAAAGGGTTCAAGAGAGGAACAACTGACAACAATCTATATATTAAGACAGAGGATAATGATTTGCTCATCATACTGGTCTATGTAGATGACATCATCTTTGGATGCAATAAGGATTCACTGGTACAATGGTTTGCTTCTGCCATGGAGTCTGAATTTGAAATGTCTATGATAGGAGAACTGTCATTTTTCCTTGGTCTGCAAATTACTCAGAGGCCCAAGGGGATCTTCATTTCTCAAGGAAAATATTTAAGAGAAATGCTAAAAAAGTTTCAAATGGAAGATTCTAAGCCTGTGGGTACACCTATGGTAACTGGATGTAAATTAAGCAAGGAAGCCTGCTGTACATCACAGCATCTCGCCCAGACATAATGCATGTTGTAGGAATGGTAGGAAGATATCAGGCTACACCTAAACAGAGTCATTTGCAAGCTGTCAAAAGGATATTCAGATACTTAAAATAAACAATGACTTATGGTATGTGGTATCCCAGAAATCAAAGTCTTCAGTTGACTTCTTATTCAGATGCAGATTGGGCAAATTGTGTTGATGAGAGAAAAAGCACCAGTGGAGGAGCATTCTTCTTGGGTAAGTCCTTAGTAGCCTGGCTTAGTAAAAAGCAAGGTTCCATTTCTTTATCAGCCACAGAGGCAGAGTACA
Organism: Picea engelmannii; assembly: GCA_009831015.1. Taxonomy (NCBI): domain Eukaryota; kingdom Viridiplantae; phylum Streptophyta; class Pinopsida; order Pinales; family Pinaceae; genus Picea; species Picea engelmannii. Next base: position 122,077 of record ML803280.1, read on the forward strand.
TTATTGTTGCTACCCGTTGCACACAGATATTATGGATGATTCAAACACTTGCAGACTTAGAGGTAAAATACACTACACCGATCCCAATTCATTGTGATAACACTAGTGCCATCAGTGTGTCTAAATATCCTGTCCTCTACTCCAAGACAAAACATATTCCCATAAAATATCACTTTCTGAGAGAGCAGGTCACCAATCAGATTGTTCAGGTCCATTACATTCCCACTATAGAACAAATTGCAGACATCTTTACTAAGCCCCTAGCCAAGACACTGTTTGAATATCTCAGACAGAAGTTGGGTGTCATTTCGTTTCACACCTAAAAATTCCATCTTCTTAGGGGGAGTTTTGTATTGTTTGAAAATCTAATGCCTCCTAAAATTACTGCAATAGCTCATGGGGAGCATGTCTCTTCTTTGACATTGATGTCAAAGGGGGAGAAAAGAATTCGGGTGCCTTGGAAAATGTTTAACAGGTAGCTTGTCATTGATGGCAAGTACAACAGTGAAGATGGCAGGATTAGAGTGTGCATCGATGGACAAACAGGAACAATGTAGGCTCAGGAGGAATTAGCGCAGAGTAGAAATTATTCCAAGTAAGAAGGATGTGTAAGCTTGGAGGAGAAGCGTCGCTGATCGTTGGATCCCATCAAAAATTCCCAATGGCATGAGGGCCGTTAGATCTGAATAAAGACAAGAAGAGCGCGCGCTGAAGAGGAGGATAGATCTCAGGCATTAGATGAGAGCACAGGATCCGACCACCGTTGGATCGAGGAAAACCTGCACAGTGTTTAAAGTGCAAGGAGAAAAGGGGCTCACCAAATCCCGAAAGCAGGAGGACCGTCCATCTCAAGGGGTTATGTGGACCGTTGATCTGACTCCCTATCGAGGTTTCGAGGATCGAGAGTTGGACATGTCAAAGTTTATTGACATCAGGAACCCTGAAATCGCGATGTGTGAAATCCTGACTGAGCCTGAACTGTCAGATCAAGATGTGATCTAGACCGTCGACCCAACTCACGACAACAGACCATGTCAGCTAGGGACACGTGGCACAATCAGGTAATGACAAGTGTCATACTGATTCAACATTTCAGGCACATGTAAGTCATGAATCAGAGTGACACATGGCAGTATTCAACACGTGTCAATCCACGTGTGACATCAGAAGATGAACACCATATTGGAGTTTCGCGGATTGTGACATCAAGAGGAATAGAAAACAAGGCAACAAGAATGCCGAAATCGCGATATGTGATATGGTGATTCAATCACAGCCATTAAATCAAGATTGGATCTGGACCGTTGATGTAACTCCATATCAGAGTTTCGGGGATCGCGACTTGGGGAGGCAAATAACCCAATACATCAAGAATGTCGATTTCGCGATATGCGAAATTGTGATTCAATTGCAGCCATTAAATAGAGATCAGATCTAGACCGTTGATCATACTCCATATCGGGGTATCGGGGATTGTGACTTGGAGAGTCGAGATTCCTCATCTCCAAACTCGCGAAATGCAAAATTGCGAAAGCACCTTATGCATAAGGCTGTGGTCACAGCCCTTGGTCACATCAGCGAGAGATGGACAGATGTCAGAGGACAAGGAGGAGCCGAGCCTTGTCGCATGGTTAGGTGGAGAACGATACAGAAGGTGACACGACATGAGTGGGGCCCTTCATCAATACTCCACCATTCCGGAGCCCCCCCCCCACCCCCCCGTATTAAAGAAAAAAAGGCAAGGGGGGTCCGGAATCCCTTGAGCGTCATTGATCTAGGTGCTTTAACCCTAACCGCTCAAGAGATGTGCGCCCAATTCCAGACCCCCCCCCCCTCTGCTTAAAGATAGAATGGCAAGGGCGCTCCAGAATCGAATCTCGACCGTAGATCTGGGAGCACAGATTCTAGCTGTCCAGATTTGCTCGCTGCATATCTAATGGCGCAGATGAATTTGAACAAGATTGGAGGGAAACTGTAGCACGATACAGTGTAACTGCCATAAACCACTGATGGGTTCTGCCAGAGGACTCAAAGACACTACGGGATGACTGGCAGAGGAGGTGAAGAGTCTCTGAGAGGGATGAAGATGTTCATGGAGGCGATTGACAGCTGATAACCGTGGAAGCCTATAACTAAAATAGAGAAGGTGAGCTCAACTGTCACAAAGAAGACGAAGAGTCTCAACTGCCAGAGAAGCTGAAGAGTCACAATGATGATCAGACAGAACACTCGAGAGGTGGAGGATAATGGCGCGGAGTCAGCATGCATAGGAATTGTGGACATTGCATACACAAGGTGCACAGAAGCAATAAATACACAATACAGAGAAGAGAAGGGTGTTGTTGGAGTTGGAGTTGGAGGTTGCTGTGAATGTTTTTGGTGAAGGTGATTCATGTGTGAAGAGGAGGAGAGTGCAGCAGCTGAAGAGCACAGAAGAGGAATTGTGCAGTTAATGGACATGGCGCACAAAGCATAAAAAGTGGAAGAACAGACAGTGCAAGTGATGTGTGCAGAAAGGCAATGAGGTAGACAGAGTAACGAAATGCAGCAGAACAATGATGAGTTTGGTAAGCCATTGTTGAACATCATATCACTGTAATAAGTTTTAGTAGCAAAGATTTATATTTCAGGGTGGTTGGGAGGAGCTAGGGAGGACTTGTGTCCTCAGAGGTTCAAGTGGGTGCTTGAACACAGGGAGTTGGTGCTTCCTTCTAGTTGGTTCTAGAGAAACCAGGGAGTTGCTGCTTCCTTCTAGTTGGTGCTAGAGAAACTAGGGAGTTGGTGCTTCCCTCTAGTGGGTGCTAGAGAAAACAGAGAGTTGGTGCTCTCAGCAAGTTGCAACTTGCAAAACTGAGGTTGTAGCCTCATTATGAGTTGGTTCTCATATGTATGATACTGTAAAGAATGTAACCATTACTTATCATATAAAGAAAAAGAGGCTTTTACCCTGCACAAAGAACCATAATTTTTCAAGCACGAAAACAACTGATTCACCCCCCCCTCTCAGTTGTCTAACAATCCATGTAATGAAGGAGAAGAGGATGAATTCAAAACCTTCTGGCAAGAAGGGTACTTTTGAAAGATACAAAGTATCTCATATGAAGATTGATTGTAAGGAGAAGAAGGCTATGAAGATGACCATACAGATCCCTCTAGTTTAGTTGATCACTCTTCATATCATCAGGAAGAATCACTAGATCCAGAAGGGCTTACCAAGAATCGTTGCAGTGACCAGGAAGAGACCACCAGGGTCCCATGATACTTTGAAAAATACAAAGGGGATGTAGAATATGGAATTGATGAACCATATCATGAGGAGGAGAATATGGCTCCACCAATGGTGAGGCAGATGACCTAACCAAGTACCATCTCATAAGGAGCTAGAGTTCAGAGGGAGTCAACCCTCAAGATCCAGTAGGGAGGAGTAGCCTCCCCAGGACAGTTCATAGGAGATCAGACTTTAGAGGAGGTTAGCACATGTAGAGGGATACAATCTCTAGAGGGAGAATGTAGAGTTAGATCGAGCCTGATCTCAGAGAGAGTCAGTTGACTCAGAGGAAGACCATATCATTCAGAGAAATTTCCTCCTCAGAATCAGATGGGAGAGAGAGACATCTTCCAAGACTGACATATAGGTGCCATGAGTTGAGGAGGCTAGATCGAAGCTTCAGAGGATTCTAGGAGATATGAGACCCCTTGGGAGGATTCCCTTGTTTAAATATACTTCACTATAGTGATAGAGGAGGCAACCAGTAAGAAGGACTAGGATATGTATTTTTCCTCAGCTCCAGAGAGAGCAAGAGACCACACATGTTTTCCAACTATGTTGCACTGATGAGGAAGAACCTTCCACTTATGAGGAAGTTGCAAAGAAGAAAGTGTGGAAGGATGTTACGATGATGTGTAGAAATTAGTTCTGAGACCAAAAGGGAAGTCAATGGTGACTACTAAGTTGATCTACAAGATTAAGCATGCTACAGGTGGTAGCATAGAGATGTACAAAGCTTGATTTGTTCACAGAGAATTCTCCCATCAAGAGGGAGAATATTATGATGAGGCACTTGCTCCAATAGCCAAAAGAAGTGTACATATATCAACCACAAGATACATGAGAAGAAGTGTCATGTCTTTAGATTGAAGAAGGCTTTGTATGGTCTTAAGTGGACACCCGGGGCAGGATATGCCAGACAGTTATTTTGATGAGCTTGGGGATGGTTTCCACTTGATATTGGATGACTTGTTTCTTAAAGGGGAAGAGAAGCTCATAGTTGGGTGTAAGAAGGATCTCACTTCAGAGTTCGAGATGAAGGATCTAGGTCTGATGCATTATTTCTTGGGATTGGACGTGTGGAAGATACGAGATGAGATTTTCCTTAGCCAAGGAAAATGTACTGTTGAGATCCTGTAGAGATTTGAGATGATGGAATTCATTTCCATGGCCACATATATGATCACAAATATGAATCTCTTGAGTGATTCATCTTCATATTTGGTGGATCCCACGATGTACAAACAGTTGATAAGATCCTTGATGTACTTGGTTAACACCTGGTCGGACATATGTTTTGCAGTGAACACTTTGAGTCAGTAGATGGTTTAGCCTAGACATGTACATTGGATAGAAGAAAAACATGTGTTGAGGAACTACATTGTACAGTTGGATATGGATTCAGATATGTCTCGAATGGAGATGTAAAGATGTAGGGTTATACAAACTCTGACTGGGCAGGGAGTGTAGTGGATCGAAAAATCACATCAGGATATTTCTTCAGACATCAATGGCACTCAGTACAACATAGGAAGAGTATATCGCAGCTAGTGTTCCAAGTCGTAAAGTAGTGTGGCTTTGGAAGCTGCTTGTAGGGATATTTGATCTAGAGTTGGAGCCAAATTTGATACATTGTGAAAATCAAAGTTGTGTGAAGATTTCATAGAATCATGTCTTTCATGACAAGTCAAAGAACATAGAGATCAAATATCATTACATCTAAGGCATGGTGTAGAGAGGAGTTGTGGAGCTCCAGTACATATCCACAGATGAGAAGATAGCAGACATTCTCATCAAGCCCCTATCTAGAGTGAAGTATGAATACTTCAGCGACAAGATTGGCGTGATGAAGAATGCCCACCCTTGTTGAGAGGGAGGTGTATTATTTCTCCTCCTTTCGGATAACCCCTCTGTCCAAGGGTTCCCTATATCGGTCATATGAGGTGATTGAGGAGGTAATGCACTACCAGATCTGATGGGAGAAGAAACATCACATGCATAGTCGTGAGACTATGGCGGTGACTATGTGTCACTGGACAGTAGTTGTGTGCTACTACAATGGATGTGTTCCATTGGAGGAGATTATGTGTCTCCAGATAATAGTTGTGTGCTACTATAGTGGATGTGTTCCATTGGCGGTGATTATGTATCACTGGACAATAGTTGTGTACTACTACGGTGGTTGTGTACCACTGGCGGTGATTGTGTCTCATTGGAAAATATTTGTGTACTACTATGGTGGTTGTGTACCATTGGCAATGATTGTGTACCACTAGACAATATTTTTGTACTACTACGATGGTTGTATACCACTAGTGGTGATTGTGTATCACTGGACAATAGTTGTGTGCTATTATAGTGGTGGTTGTGTAGCACTGGCGATGGTTGTGTACCAATGGACAATATTTGTGTACTACTATGACAATAGTTGTATACTACTATGACTTGATAGTAGTTTTGCTCCATTGGATGGCATTGTAGTAGTTGTGTGCTACTAGTTGATTTCCATGGAGACTAATGGACCGCCTGAAATTAGTTGTGTGCTATTTTTTTTATCGCATCATAGTTGAGAGGACTATGGTAGTAGTTGTGTACTACTGGATAGTATGGGTAGTTGTGTGCTACTGGATGATTGCAGCATAGTCTTGGAGACCGTGCTAGATGATTCGAGCTATCGATGGCATGGTAGTAGATGTGTGATACTAGTTTATTGCAAAGTATTCAGTGGACTACTAGATGAAGACATCGTGGAAAGATACCTCCCTAGCTAAAAGGGAGTGTTGATGTTTTGGTAGCTGCGGGAGGTATTTTCCTCTTGGAGAACTTTTTTTTAGAGAAGAAGAAGATTCCAAGAAGTCAAAGGAAGACCATTGAATGGTTGAAGAACACTCTGGAAAAGAATAAAGTGAAATAGAAGACCATAGAAGAGAAGTTGGTCCACAAGAAATAATAATAAAGTGGAAATATAATTTCCAGGAAGAGAACTTGGCCCACAGAAATAATAAATACCCATAATAAGAATTCGACCCCAGACAGGAACACAGATTAGTATAAGTACAAATATGGATCAATTCATTTGTACAACCACACAGTTATCCTTATGTAGTGTGCACTAGGTAGTTGTAGTTGCAGTTTCACTATTTCTGGTTTTTGGTTCTCTTGGAGAGTATGCCCCACTTGGGGAAGGATATTATTGGTGGTTCTTGGTGATGTCACGTGTGCACCACCTATGCAAGATTTGCACTAAGTTTGTGTGGTGCTTCCCATTTGATTTGTTCTAGTTGCAGTTGCAGTTACCAGTTGCGCCAGTTCTGTGGTGACTCAGTTGTCTACCGTTGCTAGGGTTTGACAAGAAGAAGAGATAAGTATTTGTTATCAGGGTTCTTCATTGTTGGTTTAATATTGTGATTAGATCTTGTTCATGGTTGCATTGGAAGATTCTCTTTAATATAATTTGGATAGGTTTTTCCCCGAGTTTGGGGTTTTCCCAGGATAAATCTTTGTGTCCTCTTGTGCTTACATATTTCAGTATATGATTATTGAATGGTAAAATAAGATAAAAATGCTATGGTAAATCTAATGTTAACGAAACTAATGAAAATCTAATAGTCATTCCATGCCATGTCTTGCCTTGAATTACCATGTCATGCCATTCCTTTCCTTGCCTTGTCATGCCTTTCCAAGCCATGCCATGCCATACCTTGCCTTGCCATGCCTCACCATGCATTTCCTTTCCATGCCATACCATTCCTTTCCTTTCCATGTATTTCCTTTCCATGCCTTTCCTTCCCATGCCATGACCTTCCTTGCCTTCACTTTCCATGCCATCCCATGTCATGCCTTGCCTTGCCATGTCATGCCATCCCTTGCCTTTCCTTTCCTTACCATGCATTTTCTTTCCATGCCATGCCACGCCATGGCTTGGCAAGGCAAGGAATGAAATGGAATGGCATGGAAATGCAAGGCATGGCGTGGCATGGCAAGGCAAGGCATGACACGAAAATGAATGGAATGGTAAGGCAAGGAATGGAATGGCAGGCCAAGGCAAGGCAGGAAAAGGCGAGGAAAGGAATGGCATGGAAAGGCATGACATGGTATGAAAAGTGAAGGAAAGGCATGCAAGACAAGTGATCAAAATTCCATGCCTTTCCATGCCATGCTATGTCTTTCCATGCCATGACATGCCTTTCCTTTCCTTTCCATGCCATGTCATGCCATGCCTTACTTGTCTTGCCATGCCATGTCATGCATTGCCTTGACTTGCCAACCGATGCCTCGTCATTCCTTTCCATGTCTTTCCATGCCATGCCATGTATTGCCTTGCCTTTCCATCCATTTCCATCCCTTTCCTTGCCATTCCTTTCATTCCCATGCCATGACTTTCATTTCCTTCACTTGCCATGCCATGCCTTGACTTTCCATGCCATGCCATACCATGCCTTGCCTTGCCTTGCCATTCTTTGCCTTGCCTTTCCAAGCCATGCATTTCCTTTCCATGCCATGCCATGTCTTGTCTTGCATTGCCTTGCCATTCCATGCCATGTCATGCCATTCTTTTCATTCCCTTGCCATGCATTTCCTTTCCTTTCCATGCCTTTTCTTTCCTTGCCATGCGATGCATTTCCTTGAATTGCCATTATTTGTCTTGCCATGCCATGCCTTGCCTTTCCTTTCCATGGGATGGCATGCCATGCCTTTCGTTGCCTTGCCAAGCCATGTCTTTCCATGCCTTGTCATGCCATTCCATGCAATGCCTTTCCTTTCCAAGCCTTGTCATGCCTTGCCTTGCCATTACATTCCTTGCTTTTCCATCCCATGTCATGCCTTGCCTTGTCATGCCTTGCCTTCCCATGCCATGACTTGCCTTGTCTTCACTTGTCATTCCATTCCATGCCATGCCTTGCCTTTCCATGCCATGCCTTTCCTTGCCTTGCCTTGCCATGCCATGCCATTCCATGGCTTGGAAAGGCAAGGCATGGAATGGCATGCAAAGGAATTCATTAAGTTAATTTAATAAAAAAATAATGGCATTCATGTATCATACCTTACTTTTTGCCTGAAACAAATAATGCTTGTACTAAATGAACAACTTCAATATGTAAAAATTACAATCAAAAGATTCGTTAAGCATGTAATTCTACAAATTGTTATTCGATCTATCTTAGATAAAAATAATTGCATGAGTCATAAGCTCTCTTTATTCATATATCTAAGGTATTTTCATAGTTGTGAAACATGGATTATAATAATTAATAGGATTTACCTAGACCTAGACCTAGACCTAGGCCTAGACCTTGCCTTGCCTTGCCATGTCTAGCTTTGCTTAGCCTTTTCATGTCTTTCCTTGGCTTGCCTTTCCTTGCATTTACATACCTAGACCTAGACCTATACCAAGACATTGCCTTGTCGTGCCTTTCCATGTCCCTGAATGGCTTGAGGAGGCAAGTTGCAACTCGTGATAAAACTAAAATCATGACTCAGATGGATGAACCATTAGTTGCATTGGATATAAAGCACTAGGCTTCAGCTAGTGGGGCCCATCCATTGTCATTCCATTGAACAAAAAATCATTTGTTGGATATTTTTGGCACTATAGTTTTTCTCAATGAGGCATAGTGCAATTTCTGAATGAGAGGTCGATTTTCAAGAACACTGTGTTAGGAAATTGTAGGTAGTGTAGTCATGTGGGCCTTGGAGAAATAGATATGCGGGAGCTTACATAACTCCATTATGCTACTCGATTTTGATTTTATGCCCCTAGACCAAAGTGTAGACATGTCCTTGAATGGCTTGAGGAGGTGATTTGCAACTCACAAAAAACTCAAATCATGACTCAAATGGATGAACCATTAGTTGCATTGGATTAGGGGCATTGGGTTTCAACTAGTGGGGCCCATCTATTGTCATTTTGTTGACCAAAAGACTAGTTTTGGAGGATCTATGACACTATGGTTTTGCTCAATGAGGCATAGTGCAATTTATGAACGAGAGGTCAATTTTCAAGAACATTGTGTTGGGAAATTGTGGGTAGTGTAGTCATGTGGGCGGCCTTGGAAAAAAAGGTGTGTGGGAGCTTACGGAATTTTGTTATGCTGCTCGATTTGGATTTTATGCCACTGGACCAAAGTGTCAACATGTCCCTGATTGGCTTGAGGAGGCGAGTTGTAAATCGCAATAAAACTCAAACCGAGACTCAAATGGATGAATTGTAGATTGCATTGGATTTGCAGCATCGGGTTTCAGCTAGTGAGTCCTATCCGTTGTCATTCTGTTGACCAGAAAACCATTTTTTAGAGGATCTCTGACACTAGGGTTTTTCTCAATGAGGCATAGTGCAATTTCTGAACAAGAGGTCAATTTTCAAGAACATTGTGTTGGTTTTATAGTAAAAAATTCCATACATGGCATTGACCTTTCCACTTAAACAATTTTCCAAATTACTGTTGAGGCTCTTTCTTAAAAACCCATTTTTTGGAACATGTACATGATCTGTTGAACTACAGCCTGCGTACACACGCATGTGGCATACTAGAAAACTCGCGTACATATGCGAGTTGTATGCTAGACAACCCACGTTAAACTCCAAAAGTTTAAAAAGATAAAAAGTTGCAAGGAATTCAGCTGAGTTTAAGGGCTATCGAGGGTTTCCCAACCATTTTACCAATTGTATCCCATCCCCAAACCAAACAACCATATTTTTGGCATATAAAAAGAGGTCTTGGGATCTCATTCCAACATCAAGCAAGAGAACAAAGAAACTCTGCCAAAATCCCTTGCCCTCTATCCCTTTCTCCTTATACAATCCTTTCTCTTTTCCCAAAGATATTAGCTGGTTGTGTCAGGAAGCATGTGAATGATGCACTTGGAGCAGCAATAAGAGGAGACCAAACTAGGTTCAAGGAACGTCAACTAATGAAGTTTGTAATATTTGTAATCTTCATATGAATAAAAGAGTTGTTTTCTGTCCCAAATCATTTTGTTTATGTGCTTTGATTTGATTCATGCACATATATCTATATCTGAATTATAACAGTGATAAGTAGAGATTGTATATTTGTAGCATTGTTTGCCTAAGCATTCCTGCAGGTCAGATTTTGGAGGAGACTCGCAGCCTAGGGAGCTACAAAGGTGAAGGAGGTCTACATCAGACATTAGGACCAAAGGTACAACTTCCGACCTTCTTCCCTCTCTCTCTCTTTTCATACAATATAGATAGTTTTGGGGTATTTTAGGAATAGAGTTGTCTTTTAAGGGAGATCGGTGTTATGCCTGTACTTCAACCGGATATAAAAATAGGGGGATTTTCCCCGCTAGCAGAATTGGAGACTCCACTGGGGAGTCTCTCTAGGGTATTAGTGGGAGATGTTGGTTAGGTTCAGGGATGATTTTAAGGATGGAAATTTATTTTAAAATATAGAAACCTTGGCGAATCTTACTAATCCTTCATATGTCAACTATAAATGTTTGGTGATATTCTTGTAAAATTATTCAAATTTCTAAGGATTTTATATAGTTTTTATAAAATTTTGGCGATTTTTAAGGTCAAATAATTTTATCCTATAGAATTTGGGCGAATCGTTTTTAAAATAGCGAATCTCGTTTTTGGAAAAACCATGGAAAATTAGCCCATGAGCGAAATTTAGCCCCTAAAATCATCTATGGTTAGGTTTGATTTTCAGTTTCTTTCTAAGTTTTCTAAGTGTTTTGAGTCAGGTTAGGTCTTGAGTCACCTTCTAGGTGCCTATCAGCTTCCCTTGCCCAAGTTGTCTATCCAAACTTTCTTTTTTTGAAAATTTACAGAGGTGTGCACGCCATGTTCTATATACATCACATGTACATACGCAGTCTGCATTATATACAACCTGCCTACATACGCAGGCTGGCCACGCACATCACGTGTCTTTGTTGTTTTGGAGATTTTTTTCAAAATATTTTCCTTTTTCTACTAGAAACTTGTGGTTCCCAGGTCTTCCTGAGTTCTAGAAGCTTTTGTTGTTTGGGGTTTAGACAATTTGTAGGGTTATATTGTTTTTTAAATAAAAAAAGAAATACTCTTGTCTCTCTGTGTTTCCTAGCTTTTTTGGCTTATTTTTAGCTTGAATTTTTAAGAAAAATGAGTTGTATTTTGGGGGGGGGGGCATGAATCGTGTATTTTGCAATCTCATTTAACATCTTTTGTTATTTTTTATTTTATTGAAAGAAAAAAAATATATAGTTTGTATGCTAGTTAGGTCTCTTTCTTTCTTTACATTGCTTTGCATTGTTATTTGAAAAAGAAAAAGAAATTAGCATAGGGTTGTGTTTTCTTCTCATCTTGAAATAATTTCAAAATAAAATCCTTTCATTTGCTCTTTTCTTTCACTCAAAAGTTGCATTGTGCATTTTGCATGGAAAGGAAAAAACTTAAAAGATTGCATTTTTAGGTTTGAAGGATTGTTCATATTTTTTTCTTGAAGCTCTTTTTCATTTGTAGAATTAGTGTAAAATATTATTTTCCAGTGTTCTAATAAGTTTTATTTTTGAAAGAGTCTCAAACAACACAAGTTACACTTCCATTCCTTGACTAAGAAAAGCCCCTAAAATGAATGATAATCTAAAATATATTAGTAACACTTTTTCTAGGGTTCTCCAATATCTTAGGCTGGGGCCTTGGATGAGGTGTGGAGAGGTAAACTCTTCAAGGCCAAACAAAACTTAAATTAGGTGTCTGTGTTAGGGTGTGAAAAATCCACCTTGTGATTACTCAATACGGGAATATCGTCTCACACAAGAGTGAAACATGAGGTTGCATGGAGGACGATGATAGAGATATCCACTCCTGATCCCGACAAAGCGTTTGGGAGAGTGTGTATTGGGTGTGAATATTGTAGTGTTACTAGACCAACTTGTGTCATACCTATGAGACACTTGGATCCGTCCAAGGTAATCTAAGAGTGATTCTGGCTAGGTTGCATTTCAGGCCTCAAGAGGATCTTTGGGCTTAGTTACCCTTCCCATACACTCGCCCAGATGTCGACTGTACCCCCCTAGTCGTTGATTATAAGTTAGTGGCCTAGTTTCCATTATATAGGTTGACACATAGGTGACTATGAGGGGTGTATCGTGATATCTGAGGCAAAATCCATACTCTCTGGGTGACACCCGAAGGGACTGTCGATTGGAGACCTAGGTAACTTCTTCTGTTGTCCATTCATTTGCCTTTATGAATTATTTGGATGAACATGACTTCATATCCCTAGGTCAGAAGCATTCAGAAGGATGGTTTGTTTGGTTTTTATCTTTATAGGTTTTTCTTCTTAGTGGTGTTCTCTATGCTCCGTAGTTTTCCATAGTGAGTTAGTCAGTCATTGCTTTGGGTATCAGACCTAGGGTGATAGACTACCCACTCCATCAGTCGTGAGGACATTTTTGTCTTCCTCTTAGAAACATGGAGCCGCCTCTTTATAGGTGTTGTTTTTTTAAACCACTGGTTTGCTAGAGTCAATGTGTGAGACTTTTACATACTTGAATGATCCCACAAGGGAAGAACCTATGCATAAGATATTCATGGCTAAAGTTCCCGACGATACCAACCAAAGAACCCCTTTGCAAGGGGATTCTTGTTCTTTTCCTCTCTTCGAAAATGTTGGTGTCCCTTTGATGGCCACTTTTTACATTCTTGGGTTGAATGCGGGACTACCGGTTTGGTTCGGTACCATTCCAAATGTCTTGAGTGCTCTTGATGTTTCTCAGTGAAGAACCTTATGTCATGGTGTAATATACCAGATATAAAATGTATGCAGAACAGAAATAAAATGCTAGCAATGGCAGAATAACAACAATATAACCAGAACATTCACCATAAGAACACTGAAATGATATAAGAATAACAACAGAAATAACACTTCGAATCTAAAAGAAATGTTCATGGGCCTCTTTGAGGGGGAAACCTCCAGTTGAGAAAAGATCTATTACAATAATATCCAAGCTAGGGTTCTCATACCCTCGACTCCTATTTATACTAAAAAGAAGCATCTAGAGGAAGATCCTTCTAGAAGTGGAAGCTTCTATTAGGTCTTCTTACATCCACCTTATTCTATTTTATTGAAAGGCCTTATTAATATTGACCTTTATTACATATGAATATATTGTTCTACCTATGTGTAGGTTAGGACCCTAACATGTCCACCCCCTTAAAAACAACCTTGTCCTCAAGGCTTGAGATGAGGAATTTGCTACAGAATGGTAGCTGGTTCCCAAGTGGCATCTGATGGAGTTGTATATTTCCACTGGACTAGCACTTCCGTGATGGTTCTCTGACGTAGGTGACGCTCACGCTGGTCCAAAACTGCTTCTGGTTGTAGCCAAATGGATCCTTCTTCAGCTAACTCTGAAAGGTTGGTTTGAATTTGGCACTTAGCTCCAATCACCTTCTTTAAGCATGAAACATGAAAAAAAGCATGTAGCTTTGAATGGATGGGCAAAGCCAACTGATAGGTGACTTGTCCCACACGCTTGAGCATGGTATAAGGACCATAAAATTTGGGTGCTAGCTTCTGACAATGCTTGGCCTTGAGGGAAGTTTGCTTGTAAGGTTGCAATCGAAGAAACACTTGATCCCCTTCTGCAAATCGACGTTCAGAGTGACCTTGATATGCTTGTTGCTTCATGTGATTCTATGCCATGACCAAATTATCTTTGAGGGTATGGAGAATAGCCTCTCGAGCTGTAAGTGTTAGGTCAACTGCCTGGACCTTCAAGGCACCCGGTAAGTATGAGAGAACTGAAGGTGTCTTCTATCCATATACTGCTTCAAAAGGAGTCATGCATGTAGCTGTATGGTATGAAGTGTTGTACCACCATTCAGCTAGGGGTCACCATTGAGCCCACTGATTTTTCTTTTCTGAGGCAAAACACCTCAAATATGTTTCCAAACACTTGTTGACAACTTTCGTTTGGCCATCATTCTGGGGATGATAAGCTGTGATGAGATGCAATTATGTGCCTTGTAACTTGAACAGTTCTTGCCAAAAATTGCTTGTGAAAGTTGGGTTGTGATTAGAAACAATAGAGTGTGGCATACCATGAAGCTTGAAGACCTGATCCATGAAGATTTGAGCCACCATGGATGCTGTAAATGGGTGTTGAAGGGCGTAGAAGTGAGCATACTTGGAAAGGTGATCAACAACCACCATGATAATGGATTTATTTCTCGATTTGGGTAAGCCGGTAATAAAATCCATAGAGATATCCTTCCAAATAACAGGTGGAATCGAGAGCGGTTGTAATGTGCCCTGCAATTTGATTGTTTCTCTCTTGTTGCATTGACACACATCACATTCAACTACAAAATTACGAATGTCCTGTTTCATACCATCCTAGAAAAAAGAACGTTTGACCCTGTCATAGGTTTTTGTGAACCCGGAGTGCCCTGCTGTGGGTGTAGCATGAAGCTCAGAAAGTACCGTGGATTTAAGCTTTGATTGTTTACTTAAATACAAGTGGACTTTGTATTGAAGTTCCTCATGGAGCCAAGAGTACCCTGGGGAAGCTGGAGCATTGGACTGCAATTGCTGGATCAACTGCGAACTTTTGGGATCTTGTAGCCATTCCTGGTGAACGACTTAGAGCCAATCTGGTACAATGAATGAAAGAGAAAAAAGGGATCCTTCATCTTCATATTTTCGACAAAGTGCATCTGCAACCACATTGTCTTTTCCTTTCTTATAAATGATCTCATAATCATATCCAAAGAGTTTAGTCACCCATTTTTTTTGTTCTGGGGAGGAAATGCGTTGTTCCAGAAAATACTTGAGGCTTTGATGGTCTGTCTTAATTTGTAACCGTAGCCCCAATAGATAAGTTTGCCACAAATCCATGGCATGCAGAATAGCCAACATTTCGTTTTCATAGATGGATTTGCCCAGATTTCTTTTAGATAGTTGCTTGCTGGTAAAGGCCAAAGGTAGACCCTCTTGCATAAGGACAGCACCAATTCCTTCCCTTGAGGCATCACATTCCAACACAAAGGTCTTTGTGATATCAGGAAGGGCGAGGACTGGAGTGGTGCACATGGCCATCTTCAAGGTTTGAAAATCTTGAGCAGTGGATGGAGTCCAAGTGAAAGAGTTCTTTTTGAGGAGAGAAATGAGAGGTGTTGCAATCTTCCCATAATTCTTAACAAACTTGCGATAATACCTTGTTAAGCCTAGAAATCCACACAAGCTCTTAAGAATCTTTGGGTGAGGCCATTCTTGCATAGCTTCAATCTTTTTAGGATCCACCCTGACGCCATCTTTTCCAACCAGATGACCCAAGTATTCTACTTCTAAGGTGCCAAAAGCACATTTAGACTGTTTCAGGAAAATTTGGTGCTAAGAGAGTATATGGAGAACTTGATCCACATGATCAAGATGGTTTGTAAAGGTTTTGCTATAGATGAGGATATTATCAAAGAAAACTAAGACAAAATGGTGGAGAAAAGGATGGAAGACATGATTCATGAGGCTTTGGAAGGTGGAGGGGGCATTACACAAGCCAAAGGGCATGACCAAAAAATCATAGTGGCCCTCATGAGTTCTAAAGGAAGTCATGGGAACATTTGCCTCTTTCATACGTATTTGGTGGTAGCCCGAATGAAGATCCAGTTTAGTGAAGAATTGGGCGCCACTCAATTCATCCAGGAGGTCATCAATGACGTGAGTGGGAAATTTGTCTTTGATGGTAAGTTTGTTGAGGGTACGGAAGTCATGACACATTCACCAAGAACCTTCTTTCTTCAGGACCATGACCACAGGAGACGAATAGGGGCTCATACTAGGGTGGTTAATGCCTGCATTAAGGAGTTCATGGACCATTTTCTCAATTTCATTTTTTTGGGAAAAGGGGTGACGATACGGACGGATATTGGGAGGAAGGCTTCCTGGTACAAGGGGAATGGAATGATCATGAACACCACAGGAAGGAGGGAGGCCTTGGGGAGTGGAAAATACCAAGTGATGTTTAGAAAGGATGGCTTGGAGGTCTTGTGGTACTGAGGATGTCTCTGTTGCTTGTATGGCATGGAGTTGGGCGATAACACCAAAATGACCCTTTTTGAGCAACTTTTCCATGCGATGGGAACTAATGATCTCAGGTGAACCAGTGGTGATGCCTTGGAACTTATATTGGTGGCCCTCCTGGTCGAATTGCATGGTTAAGTATTTAAAATCCATGAGAATGGGACCCAAAGTCCTTAGCCAGTCTGCACCCAAAACAATGTCACTACCTCCCATGTCGATAGAAAACATATGGGATTTCATGTGGTAGTCACCAATTTGGAGACGCACATTTTCAAAACACCCTCCACATTTCATGGAACCACCATTGGCAATCATGATTTGGAAATTATTGACAGCGTGGATGTAGCAATGAGTTTCTTGGGCAATGCGGCGATGAATAAAATTATTGGTGCTGCCACTATCAACCAAAATGATGACCTTCTGATTCTTGATGTAACCGATTAGCTTGAGGGTTTGGGGAGCAGAGAAGCCAATGAGAGCATTGAGGGAAATGACTAGTTCTACTTCGGGAGGGTCTGAGGGAGGGGTTATGTCAGTGGATTCAGGTGATGTAGACATAGAGGGGGTTTCTTCATCTTTTGCCAAAATCTCCTCGGAGATGGCCATAAAAATATTTTGTTCTTTACACTTGTGGCCTGGGAAATATTTGTCATCACAGTTATAACAAAGGCCTTTGAGTTGGCGTTCAACCATTTCAGCCCGGGTCAATTTTTGGATCTTGAGTGGAGCAAAGGGAGTAGTGGGATTTACTGATTTAGGGTGGGGGATGAAGGAGGGTTTGCAGGTTTGAGAAGATACAACCTATTGTGCTTCTTTGGCTCTTTTGGTAGCCTCCACCCAACTCTCAGGCCGAGCCATGAGGACATGGGCCCGAATTTCATCCTTGAGGCCGCTGATAAGACACTCTCGGAAAAAAGCATCAGACATGCCCTCTGTTCTAAAATCCAGGTGCTCAAAGGCAGCTATAAAGTCTTCCACTATTCCTAATTGTTTCAGCTTTGTCAAACGACCCAAATGGTTGGTGTCATTGTCAAAGCGTTCATAAAGCTCTGCCACAAATTGTGTCCAAGCAATATACCCTTGACAATAATTTTTTCTCCATTGCCACCATTGCCAACGTTCTTGATCTAGATGGAGAACACCATATCGGAGTTTGGCCAAGTCATTTGTAATGTTGTATAAAGATAAGTAATGTTCCATTTGGGTTACCCAACTAGTGGTGTTCGAGCCATCAAATTTGGTCACATCCACCCGTGGAAGGCGTAGGTCACGTTGAAAGTGATGGTTCTACAAGGTATGGGAATGAGAGGAATGGTCACCTTCAGTATGTGGGATTGAGGAAGAGGAAGGGTTATCTGTAGGGATATGCAGTTTCATGCAGAGTGCCGAAAAGACTAATTCAAGCTAGGTGGTGAGGTCTTGCTTGATTTCGCCCATTGAGGACTGCATGGTTGTATTAATGGCGGCAACATTGGCACTGAGTTGTTTCACTTCTTGTTGGGTCTCAATGAGACCAGATTGCAAGGTGTTGAAGAGAGCTTCCAAGTCTTGGCTACGAGTATGGGCCATGAGGATGGGGGAACTGAAAAGGGGTGGGTGGGGTAATTTTTTTTTTTTTTGCCAAAAATATGATATGGATGAATGTGATAAGGGCAAAGAGATGAATTCAATGGAATAGGTCTGAAATAATGGTGAAAAAAATTCCAGACTTTTTTTTCGTCTTGTCTTTTTTACGTCTGATCTAAAGAATACTGCAGAGAGGAAATGCCCAAATGCTTAACCAAAAAGAAATGTGTATTTACTTGGCAACCCGAACACAGTTGCGCGGCAATAGATCTTGTATTTTTTAATTTGTTTTTGTTTCTGTCCCCAAGGGTTAGGTATTCAAGGGTTCTACAAACAAGGTTTTGCCTTGTGCTATAGCTCTCTGATATACATACGGGGTCCAACAGTAGTACTCGGCCTAATATCTCAAGGCACTAACTAAGGAGGATAGACCATACCCTTAGCCATACTACCCGACTACCCAGGTACTAGAGAGTATCTTCTCGAGTGTTGTTCTCGGTGACACTGTAGCAGTCGGGCGGTCGATCTGTTTATCTAAAGAGGGCTTCAGGTAATTTAGTCTGATCTGTACATAGGTGTTGTCTGATGCACTACCACTCGAAGGGGTACCAACAGGGGTTACAAGGGTGGCCAACAGATGTGTGCTTAAGCACCACTTGTATTTCATGCATGTATAAATCTCTCAACCGCGGGTTTATGCCCATAACGATAGATCTCTGTGGCTTAAAGACATCGCAATACGTCTCTACCCTGAAAAAAAATTTAACCCACACTTTCTGCCGAGGAAAGTGCTGATACCACTTGTAATATACCAGATATAAAATGTATGCAGAATAGAAATAAAATGCTAGTAATGGCAGAATAACAGTAATATAACCAGAACATTCACCATAAGAACACTAAAATGATATAAGAATAACAACAGAAATAACACTTTGAATCTAAAAGCAATGTTCATGGGCCTCTTCGAGGGGGCAACCTCCAGTTGAGAAGAGCTCTATTACAATAATATCCAAGCTAGGGTTCTCATACCCTCGACTCCTATTTATACTAAAAAGAAGCATCTAGAGGAAGATCCTTCTAGAAGTGAAATCTTCTATTAGGTCTTCTTACATCTGCCTTATTCTATTTTATTGAAAGGCCTTATTAATATTGACTTTTATTACATTCGAATATATTGTTCTACCTATGTGCGGGTTAGGACCCTAACACATGGGAATCATGTTGATGTTCCTTCGTGAAAAACGTCTTCTCCTCCTTCTTCTACCTTTGCTAGTGAAAGTATAGCTACTAGTAACTGGAAGTCTAAACGAAATAGAAAGAGGAAGAATATGAAGAAGAAATCACCAACCTCTTTGAGTCATGTTGGAGATAGGTCGTCAACCTCTGCAAGTCATGTTGAAGACCAGTACCCAACCTCTACAAGTCATGCTGGGGGAAACACCCAGCCTTTGCAAGTCATGCCGGGGAGGATATTTCAGTCATTGCTTGTCATACTGGTGACAGGTCTGTAGCCTCTATGAGTCATGTTATCGACTAATCACCAACCTCTACAAGTCATGTTGGAGATCTGCAACCAACCTCTGCTAGTCATGTTGGAGAGTTTTCAACAACCTCTGTGAGTCATGTTGAGGACAAGAAACCAACCACTATTAGTCATGATGGGGGCATTGATTCTATTGAAAAACATATACAGATAGGACGTAAGCCTAAGTTCTCTTGTAATCTTTTCAAGGGATATGACCTTACTCATTTATGCCTTGGCCTTCTAGAGGAACAAAGATTGTGGTCCTTGTCTGTAAGCTCTTCTGATTCTAAGTCTTCTGAGGTTTCCTCACAGTATATTCAACCAATGGTTGAGAAAGTGATCATGTCGATGCAATGTTCGATTGATCCCACTCCTCTTTTGGGGGGCGATGAACCTTTAGACCATGTTGTCTTGCAGCCTATTCATCTAGTGGTTGATAAAGTGGTCATGTCGATGCAATCTTCGGTTGATCCCACTCTTCTCTTGGAGAGTGTTGAGTCTACTAAAGTGGTCACGTCGATGCAATCTTTGGCTAATCCCACTCTTCTCTTGGAGAGTTTTTGAGTCTACTAAAGTGGTCATGCCGATGCAATCTTCGGTTGATCCCACTCTTCTCTTAGAGACTGTTGAGTATACTAAAGTGGTCACGTCGATGCAATATTCGACTGATCCCACTCTTCTCTTGGAGAGTGTTGAGTCTACTAAAGTGGTCACGTCGATGCAATCTTTGATTGATCCCACTCTTCTCCTGGAGAGTGTTGAGTCTACTAAAGTGGTCACGTCAATGCAATATTCGGTTGACCCCACTCTTCTATTGGAGAGTGTCGAGTCTACTAAAGTTGTCACACCAATGCAATAGTTGGTTGATCCCACTCTTCTAATGAGGAGTAATGTGTCTACCGACTATGTTTTTAGCATTTCCAGTTTAGTACTTTCAGAACAAGGGGGCATTCCTCTCACTTCGAGCACACCCCCTCCAAGCCCTAGGATGGGTTCCTTTGATTGGAATGACCTTGTTGAGCCTCATATTCCTTCTTTGGAACCCTTTCAAATAAGGGTTGAAGTTAATTAAAAAAAAAATTACTGATGTATTGTAGATGAAGGAGCCTCTGCAAGTATATTATCCTCCTCAACTTGGCAAGATTTGGGTTCTCCTCATCTTGTGTCTGCTTTGCATGAGTTGTTGGATTTTGACAGACGTCCTAGTGAATATTTTGGGATTATTCCTTAGTTTCCTATCTCATTAGGTGGGAATACTGTCATTGTCGATGTTATAGTGGTGTAGGGCTCGTTAGATTTTAATATGCTTCTCAGGCGTGATTATGTATATGCTATGAACGTTGTGGTGTCTACGCTCTTCTAGGTGATGCATTTCCCTGATAATGGAAGCATTGTCACAATCAACCAGCTAGCATCTGATAATCACCATCCTAATTCGAGGTTAGTTCATACTGCCCCTTTATATGTTCCTAGTGTTCGTGTAGACTCTACACCGCCACGGGTTAATTATGTGGCGTTTTATCCTCGATGTTCACTTGCTTCTAAGTAGGAACCTGTGCAATCATTTGTGACTTCTTGAGACATGATATCAACAATTTATCAATCTTTTTATCCTATGGGGGCATGGGAGCCCTTGCTTCCCCCTCTTGGTCCGAGTGATCTTGAGTTTCCTTTCGAGTCTGATCTCACTGTTTGTATATCCTCAAGCTCTTGTGCTTATGATTCTTCACTGATAGAATCTGCCAATCTTGGCTAGAACCTCCATCATCATATGGAATACAGTCAGTTTTCTTCTCCCTTCGGGACTATCGACCCTCCTCATTCATGTGATTTCTCGGATATTGAATTTCCTTCGGATAAGGATATCCTTCAAGCCATGACTACAGATTATATTCTGTGGGAATATTTACACCGTGGTTTGTGTTTTCTTCCCTTTGGGAGACTTTTCAGGTTAACTACCAAAGAGACTCTTGGTCAGAGCCTAGCAGCAGGCTCTACTTGAACCAATACTATGCATGAGTCATAAGGTTGTGCAGTGCCTTGTACCATTTTGTACAGTCCAGGTTTGTTGTTTTCAAGTTTTGTATTCAATAGCCCCTCTTATTTTCCGAAGTTTCTATCTATATTGGATTTATTTAACTTATGGATGAGTGTTATTGGCCTTATATGCAGGATCTTGGAGATGTTTTTTCTTTGACATTTGTTCATCGTAACGATCCATTTTGAAAGGTATTGACCTCAAAATTGATATATAAGTTAGGTTCTTCCCTACTTTCATTTTTTCATTATCCGTTTCCTGGTTCATTTAGCCTTAGGATTGACCCCACTGAATTATGACACTAACCTTCCTTGCTGATAAGTGTGTCATACTTTATGTGGTAGATCCTTCCTTCCATGGGATCCTAGTTAGAGCCTTTTCTTCCATTTGGTTCCCATGTTGAAGTACTTCATAGGCACGAGATTCCTTTTAGTCTCACCATGACTTTGTGTTGAAGCCTCATTATTCTTCTTCATCTCTTTTCTAGCTCATACCCAAGGGACTCCCTATGAGCATGGTTTATTGTCTTTCAGGCTTGATGAACTTTGAAAACAATATATAACGAGTTCTTATTTATTATTTTCGGTCTCATTTATATTACTTGATAAAAGAATCCCCCCTCGAGCCTTCTTTAAGCCCTTTTCAAACTCTCTAAAAATGAAAAGATAGTCGAGTGATCTTGTTTACCTTCACGCTCGTCAAAATAAAATTTGAAGGCACATCTGTCCGACAATAGTTTACCCCTTTTTCAGTTTGGAAGGTTAATTTACAAATAAAGGTATTCCCTAGGAGATTCGATTCGTTAGGAGAGTATTCTCATGCGTAAGTTTAACCCTTTTTCTGGCCTGAGGTACTAAATCTTTGAAAAAGGAACATTCTCCTTGGTTTTGGTTTATCTCTTTTTTGGTCCTTGGAGATTATTTACGAAAAAGGAACACCCTTAGAGTGCATAATTTTTTTTCTTTCAGACTCCCTAAATGTGAAAATATCGTCGAGTGACCTTGTTCCTTTCACACTCTTTAATTGGTCCAGAAAGAACATCTATTCGGAATGAGTTTAACCCTTTTTCCAGCCAATAGATTATCCAGGAAAAAGATACACCTCTCCTAAGTTATATTTTATACTTTTCTGGGCTAAGGAGACTAAACTTAGAAAAAGGTTGTGAGTCCATAGTTAAGCTCTTTTCAGACTCCTGAAAATTGAAAAAAAAGTCGAGTGATATTGTCTTTGTCACACTTGTTAAAATGGTTTTGAAGAGACGTCCTATCGGTGCAAGTGTAACCATGTTTTGAACTGATTGGTCTAGTTACGAAAAAGGAACTCCATGTCTTCTTTTGGCATTTTTAAGACTCTCTAAGCATGAAAAACCATCGAGCTTACCTTCTACGGGCTTGTAAAAATTAACATGGAAGGAGTCTTGTCGTGTCATGCCTAATCACATCACATGTTTGGGAGTTGACTCCATTGGTTCCTAGGTTAAATTATGCAATGCATTTTTGAAGTGGTGGGGTGAGAACAAGTCCCTTGATCAGTACTAGGATGATTTTAATGCCTTGAGGAGAGGGAAAGAGGAAGCCTTGGTCGTCTTCAACAAGAGGTTTTACCGTGTGTATCATAATATGCCTGTAGAGATCAGACCCACAAAGAATGTTTCCATGGTTTAATATGCCATGGCTCAGCATTCAGAGCTTGTCCTTCACCTGAGAGAAAGGAAATAAACATCTTTATCTCAGTTATTCATGGATGTTGGGGAACTGGAGGAGAACCTTCGATCTTGTGGCAGTATTCTATAAGGTAGCTAGAGAGGTAGTGGGGGGGGGCATAGGGCCCATAGTGATAATAGTGGAGGCAATTCAATGTAAGGTGGACTAGGTCCACTATATTATTAAATAAGGCCCACTATGGTTGTTAGATATAATAAATGGGTAGTTAGATATAATAAATGTAAGAGGACTTCTTAGAAGGTTCTACTTCTAGAATATTTGTCCTCTAGAATGTTCTTAGGTGATGGTAGAACTATATAAAATGGTTCAAGCAATGTAATGGGACATGAAGAGAAGTATTTTATTTGGAGCGGTAGCTCATTAGGAGGAATACCCCTCGAAGAGGCACGTGAATAGGAGAGGATCCCTTCCATAATATGATCCATTGTATGGTGTTTCCCTACCTTAAGGGTTTCTATAATAAAGTTGTGGTTTTCTATATTGTTATCAGAATCTTTATGGTATTTTTGTATGTATGCAAGTATTCAGGTTCTTAACAAGTGGTATCAGAGCACTTTCCTTGGCAAACATTGTGGGCAAATATTTTTTATTATTGCACATTTTTTTCGGAGAAGAAAAAAAGAGGGCCGCGACATTACATAAATTTTCAGTATATTTTTGTGCAAAATTTGCAGAAAAAAGTTGTATATCTGAGTTCCTCTCATAAAAAACCCAATTTGAAGAAAAAAATCATCTGAAATGAAGTTCGAGAAGTTAAGATACTAAAATTTTAAGATCTACAATTTTTTTAAGGTTTTTTCTGTGGACAACGGTGAAATTTTTTTTATTTCTGTAGTAGCTAGAGGCCTAATTTGCCCCAAAAAAATACATATCTGAGTTCCTCTCGAAATTTCACCCAATTTTAAAAAACAAATAAGCTGAAACGGAGTCCGGGAAGTGAAGTTATTAGGATTTTAAATTCAACAGTTTTTTAGGGTTTTTCCAGAAAAAACCATGATTTTCTGTTGTAACTTATTGTTCTATTTTTTGGGTTTTTTCATGATGGTTGCGGGACCGAAGAGTTCATAGGGTGCTCATATGGTTATTTAATCTCAAACCCTCAAATAAATTCTACAAATTACTGAAGAATTCAAATCTTAATTGTATGACACATTGGATGCTAGATTGCATGACCTTGCAGACGACCTCAATGATAGTTTTCGTAGTATTCAAGATTCATTGGATAACATGTAGGAGATATTTCTTATGGAGGAACTTAGGGATGAACATAATCAAGAAATATATGCTTGGTATGATTTTGAGGCCGACTGTGATGATTGATATATGGATAGTTGTCATTTCTGGGATGACAACCACTTCCATATTTTATTTGATGACTCTACTCCACATTCTATAGAGAACATCAATGTCCCACATAAGGAGCTAGTTACTAGCATCCAACCTTCATATTTTACAATGGTATTGTTCCTTCCAAATTCGTCTTTAATCATCTCCCACTATGTGGATGGATATTCTTATTTGGATCCACATGATAGGTGTCAGTATTGGGAGCATCATTTTCAGTTGGTTATTGGGTGTCGATATCTTCCATGTGGGGTTCACATGAGAAATTGGACATGGGACCCTGGTTTACAATGGCGGTTGGACTACTTTAGCATGGTGGCTTCCATTTTTCAATGGGAACCCGGTTCTCTAGTCTACTTCAGCACTATGGTCCACACTTATCCATGGGACCCTGGTATATGGTTGTACATCAAGTGTTGAGGACAACGCTTTCATAAGGGGGATGGAATGTAAGTTAGCTAGAGAGGTAGTGGGGGGGCCCAGAGCGCCCATAGTGATAATATTGGAGGCCATTCAATGTAAGGTGGACTAGGTCCACTATTATTAAATAAGGCCCACTATGGTAGTTAGATATAATAAATGGGTATTTAGATATAATAAATGTAAGAGGACTTCTTAGAAGGTTCTACTTCAAGAAGATTTCTCCTCTAGAATGTTCTTAGCTGATGGTAGAACTATATAAAGGGGTTCAAGCAATGTAATTGGACATGAAGATAAGTATTGTATTTGGAGCGATAGCTCATTAGGAGGAAGCCCCCTCGAAGAGGAAAGTGAACAGGAGAGGATCCCTTCCATAATATTATCCATTGTATGGTGTTGCCCTACCTTAAGGGTTTCTATAATAAAGTTTTTGTTTTTTATATTGTTCTCTGAATCTTTGTGGTATTTCTATATGCAAGTATTTAGGTTCTTAACAGATTCAAAGTCAGTATCATCTCAACTCTGAGCATAAGGAAGTTTTTTCTTATTGTCCATATGAAGGAAAAGTTGTGGATGATTTTGTCTTCAAAGCATGTATCAATGAACACCCCTATATTGATAGAAATCATGTGTATGAATAGCTAGAAGCAGTAGTTACTATTGTTCCTGAAATGAATATTTTTAATAGTTATATTCTTGATGAAATTATTGTTTTAAAGGTTGATCATAGATGTGAAGGGCAACCCATTTTGATAAATATTCTAGTGATGATGAGCAACAAGCTTATCTTATATTTGATCCCTATGAAGACAGTAAGGATGATGCAGAGGTTGGTCTTGTCAAAGAAGACATAACCCAAAGTTTTGATCAGGAGCAACCCTTAGTTGAGGCACGTGAAGAGATCGTTTATACACAGCCATAAGTAAATCAACAATCATAAGTGGACCAGTAGCCTCCTATGTCCACCCTTCTTCCACTTGTACCTACAGTTCACAGTAAGAAGCTATTTGACCCACAGATGCATGTGGTTGTCATTCAATCAAGTGTGCCTGTAGAGGACATCAAGCAAGTTGTCAACAGTTTTGAAACAATGAAGGTAACCTTTCATAAGTTAATCATGTGTTGCCTTCAGTTTCATGACCCTGTCGATGAATAAATAAAGTTGCAATTTTCAAATGCTTTGGAGCATGTAGGCTTGATCTTTTTATCAACATTTGAAGATAATATGGGTGATCATAAGAATGAAATTAGCCAGCTATCACACTTTCCTTGTTTCTTATGGATCATTTGCGGTGAAGTGAAGGATTTGGTTATCAAACAGTTGAATGGATATGGTGGAAGTTTGCCTTCACCTAGCCCATTGTAAAGTTACTTAGTTTAGTTTTTGTACATAAATAAGCTCCCTCGGGATCAGGTGTGTTGGTTTTTTATTTTAAAATAGAATGGTTTAAGTTCTCAGTCTGTTTCCTTCAGCAAGATTTTTTCTGAGCATGACTCCATAGCCCAACAACTACGGTAGTGGAACTACTTGTTCTTGGTAGCTCGCAAGGAGCATGCCATCCCCTATGGAACCAAATGTCATCACATGTCATTGTCAAGGGTCGCAGTCTGCAGCCACGATAAAAAAGCGCAACACTTAGAGCAATCTAATATGGACTCAAATCAAGCGAGCGAGTAAGTTCAATTTTCAATGGAGGAGATTCCATTCGAAGTTCAGATTTGCAGCCCTCGGGCAATCGGGATCATAAAGTTTCATGAAGTTTAACATCAAACAAAGGTCCGAAGTCGTAAGGTCAATCCTAGACGTTGGTACTTGGAAGGGTACGTGGCGAGAGATCAACATTTTGGTGACTCAAGAGTGGAAAATTCAAAGGGAAGAGTGATGAGGACTCGCGAAGTTCGAACTCGCGAGTTGATCTGATTCATTAGATCGAGGAAGGTCATGGATCATCGATATGAGACGAGCGCATAATCAGAAATCGGGAGAAGGGAAGTGATTATTCCTTCAACTTCCCGAGACACGAAATTCTGATATGGAAAGAGGAGATATGGACCATTGGATCACAAGGAATCATGGACCGTTGATCTGAGGCAAGCTTGAAATCAGAAATCAAGAGAAGGGAGGTGAGTATTCCTTCAACTTCCTGAGATGCGAAATCCCGATACACACCTTTTGGATAAGCGCTTGGTCATATTCGGGGTCACATTGTTGAAGATTAAGGAGAGGAGTCGGATCTCGCTAGGCTCCAGTTCGCAAGATCAGAAATCGAGAGAAGGGAAGTGAGTATTCTTTCAACTTCTCGAGACGCGAAATCCCGATACGCACTTTTTGAATAAGCGCTTGGTCATAGTTGGGGTCACATTGTTGAAGGTTAAGGAGAGGAGTTGGCGCTCGCTAGGCTCCAGTTCGTGATTTCAGAAATCGGGAGAATCGAGAGTGGCTCACATCAAAGCACCCGAGGCACGAAATCGCGAGGCACCTTTTGGGTAAGTGCTTGGTCACAGTCGGAGGTCATATCAATGAAGGACAGGTCCACAAAGGATCTTAGCACCCACAATGCTCGTATTGATCATAGAGGAATATTTGTAGAGCCTCGAGGCATCAGGATTGACTTGAAGAAGTCGTGGGCACCGCTTGGAAACATTCATGGGTGTCAGGCCTCATCCTGATCCCAGTGAAGGAATTTATTGAAGATAGGGGCGATAGTTGAGACCTCGTCTCACCCCATAAATGGAAAGCATTGCAGAGAGAAGCCATGAAGGCAGACTCTCAATCTGAAGCTTCCTGATGGATGGTTTTTCCTGCAAAACACATAATTGAGCCAGGCGCATGTCTAACACAAGAAGGCCTGAACAGTCTAACAGAGCGGGCGTCGACTTGAAACTTTGAATGCAGGGGCCCGATCACGCTCCTGGTGGTTGCAATAATTCTGAGTATATGTATGCAGTTTTTATATTTTTTTAAGGTTGAATGGTTGAGCTAGGATCCCTACTATTGTAATAGTTTTGTGAAGAACATTGGTTCTCTAGTTATGTATTTGTTTTTGAGACATCTTGGTTAATCTAAGTCATCTTTATTGCTCCATCTTATTTTCCTCTGATACTAAGAGAGTTCATGATTGACTGTTTCACATGGATTGTTATGATTGTATTATGATAAATGTTATATTATAGTGTTGTTGTAATTTCTTTCAGTTTCTTTGATATTTGAATTCAAGAGGATCTTGCGTTTAAGTTTTTTCTCCTTAGGTTGTTGGAAGACCTGATGTCCATGACAGACCTCTACACTCTCCTCACCAAAGTCTTCCCTCTATTCACCCTTACTCCAACTTACTGACCGAAGTTGATTCCAAACCTCAATTGCTTATGCATGCTAGTCAAATTTTTGAGTTAGAACGTTATTATCATTGAGTCTTGTCCATTTGACCACCTAAAACTCATTTACATTTACTGTATAAACTGATGGGTATCGGGCTTATTCTCATTACAGTCTACGGTGATTCCTAGTGCTAACAAAAAGGATGGGTTATTCTTTCTTATTATAGGTCCCTAGTCAGTCCTTTATAACTTGGCCATCTAGATAAAACAAACATAATAATTATGGAAAACGGTAATGTAAGAGAAATCCATCGGGTTTTATGATGTCATGAGGAGATCAATTAGGCCAATTGCAATGCTTTGATGGTAGTGTCCTAAAAAAGATCTGAATTGGAACAAGCATGCACCACTCATAATAAAAATGTAATCATCACTTTGTTGCTTTAGAAATAGAGAATGGATTCAATGGAAATAGAGTGTAATGGACTAAGAAGCATAATAATCATTTAATGAATGAAACTTCTCTCCATGACTTCTGAAATTCAAGGAATAGAAAATTTAAACCAATTAGATGTGCCAAAGGAAGATGAAATAGTACATCAACTATGTGATCCAATGTAAATTGAAGGCCCAAGTTTTCCCCAATCTGATGAGGGCCAAGAAGGG
>ML803280.1:151088-164700 GCA_009831015.1 Picea engelmannii
GGATATGCCAGACAATTATTTTCATGAGCTTGGGGATGGTTTCTCCTTGATATTGGAGGACCTACTTTTTACATGGGATGAGAAGCTCATAGTTGGGATGAAGAGCTCCAGTACATATTCATGGATGAACAGATAGCTGACATTCTCACCAAGCCCCTATCCAAAGTGAAGTATGGATACTTTAGAGATAAGCTTGGTGTGATGAAGAATGTCCACCCTTGTTGAGAGGGAGGTGTGTTGTTTCTCCTCCTGTAAGATAACCCCTATGTCCAAGGGTTCCCTAGATCAGTCATGTGAGATGATTGAGGGGGTAATGCACTGTTGGACCCAATGAGAGAAGAAACATCACATGCATAGTCATGAGACTATGGCGATGACTGTGTGTCATTGGAAAAATAGTTGTGTGCTACTACGGTGAATGTGTTCCATTGGAGGAGACTGTGTGTCTTCGGACAATAGTTGTGTTCTAATACGGTGGATGTGTTCCATTGGTGGTGATTGTGTATCACCGAATAGTAGTTGTGTACTACTACAATGGTTGTGTTCCACTGGCGGTGATTGTGTATCACTAAACAATAGTTGTGTACTACTACGGTGGTTACGTACCACTGGATGGAATTGTAGTAGTTGTGTGTTACTAGTTGATTTCCATGGAGACTAACAGACCGCTTGGAAGTATTTGTGTGCTACTGTTTGATTGCAACACAGTCGGGAGGACTATGGTAGTAGTTGTGTACTACTAGACTATGGAAGTAGTTGTGTACTACTGGACAATATGTGTAGTTGTGTGCTATTGGATGATTACAACATAGTCTTGGAGACCATGATGGATGATTTGAGCTACTGATGGCATGGTAGTAGTTGTGTGATACTAGTTGATTGCAGAGTATTCAATGGACTAATAGATGAAGAAATCATGGAAAGATACCTCCCTAGATAAGAGGGAGTGTTGATGTTTTGGTAGTTGCGGGAGGTATTTTCCTCCTGTACAACTTTTCTTAGAGAAGAAGAAGATTCCAATAAGTCAAAGGAAGACCATTGAACAGTTGAATAACACTCCGGAAAAGAATAAAGTGAAATAGAATACCACAGAAGAGAAGTTGTCCCAAAGGAAATAATAATAAAGTGGAAATATAATTTCCAAGAAAAGAAGTTGGCCCACAGAAACAATAAAGACCCAGAATAAGAAGTTGGCCCTAGACAGGCGCCCAGATTAGTATAAATACAAATATGGGTCAGTTCATTTGTACAACCACACAGTTCTCCTTCTGTAGTGCACACTAGGCAATTGCAATTGCAGTTTCGCTATTTATGGTTTCCAGTTCCCTTGGAGAGTGCACCCCACTTGGGGAAGGATATTCTTGGTGGTTCTTGGTGATCTCTCATGTGAACTACCTCTGGAAGAGTTTCACTAATTTTGTGTGGTGATTCCCATTTGTTTTGTGCAAGTTATAGTAGTAGTTGTAGTAATAGTTGCAGTTGCAATAGCAACTGCAGTTGCAGTTACCAGTTGTGCAAGTTCTTTGGTGACTCGGTTGTCTACCCTCACTAGGGTTTGACAAGAAAAAGAGATAATTATTTGTTATCAATGTTCTTCATTGTTGGTTTTCTCTTGTGATTATATCTTGTTCATGGTTGTATTGGAATATTCTCTCTAATAAAAGTAGGCTAGGTTTTTCCCCGAGTTTGGGGTTTTCACAGGATAAATCTTTGTGTCCTATTGTGCTTATGTATTTCAGTATATGATTATTGAATGGTAAAATAAGATAAAAATTCTATGGTAGATATAATGTTAATGAAACTAATGAAAATCTCATAGCCATGGCATGTCTTTCCTTGCCTTTCCATGTCATTCCATGCCTTTCCTTTCCTTGCCAAGTCATGCATTTCCATGCCCTGCCATACCTTGTCATGCCATGCCATTCCATACCTTTCCTTTCCATGCCTCTCCATGCCTTTCCTTTCCATGACATACCATTCCTTTCCTTGCCATGCCATACTATGCCTTGCCTTCCCATGCCATGAAATCTTTCCTTGCCTTCACTTTCCTTTCCATGTCATGCCATCCCATGACTTTCCTTTCCTTACCATGCCTTTCCTTGCCTTGCCAAGGCATGCCTTTCCTTGCCATGCCATGCCATGGATTTGAAAGGCATGGCATGGCATGACATGGCAAGGAAAGGCCTGGCATGGCATGGCATGGCATGGCAAGGCAAGACATGACATGCCAAGGCAAGGCATGACAAGGCGAGGAAAGGCATGGCATGGTAAGACATAGCATGGCATGGAAAGTGAGGGCAAGGCATGCAAGACAAGTGAAGGAAATTCCAAGCCTTTCCATGCCATGCCATGCCTTTCCTTTCCTTGCCATGCAATGCCATGCCTTACCTTTGCCTTGCTTTGACAAGCCATGCCTCATCATTCCTTTCCATGCCTTTCCATGCCATGCCATGCCTTGCCTTTCCTTTCCATGCATTCTATCCCTTGCCTTGCCATGCCTTACCTTTCCATGCCTTTCCTTCCCATGCCATGACTTTCCTTGCCTTCACTTGCCATGCCATGCCTTGCCTTGCCATGCCATGCCTTGCCTTCCCTTTCCTTGCCATGATTTTCCTTTCCTTGCCAAGCCACACATTTCTTTTCCATGCCATGCCTTGTCTTTCATTGCCTTGCCATATCATATCATGCTTTTCCTTTCCTTCCCATGTTTTTCCATGCCATGCATTGCCTTGCCTTGTCATGCCTTTCCTTGCCATACAATGCCTTGTCTTGCCCTGCCATGGCATGTCATGTCTTTCCTTGCCTTGCCAAGCCATGCTTTGTCATGCCTTTGTATGCCATTCCATGCCTTGCCTTTCCTTTCCATGAGTTGCCTTTCCTTGCCATGCCATGCCATGCCTTGCCTTGCCTTGCCTTGTCATGCCTTGCCTTCCCGTGCCATGACTTTCCTTTCCTTCACTTCTCATGCCATGCCATGCCATGCCATGCCTTTCCTTTCTTTGCCATGCCTTTCCTTTCCTTGCCATGCCATGCCATTACATGGCTTGGTAAGGAAAGGCATGGCATGACATGCCAAGGTATTCATTAAGTTAATTTAATAAAAAACTAATGGCATTCGTGTATCATACCTTATTGTTTGCCTAAAAAAAATAATGCTTGTACTAAATGAACAACTTCAATATGTAAAAAATACAATCAAAGGATTCATTAAGCATGTAATTCTACAAATGGTTATCCCATCTATCTTAGATAAAAATACTTGCATGAGTTATAAGCTCTCTTTATTCATATATTTAAGTTATTTTCATAGTTGTGAAACATGGATTATCATAATTAATAGGATTTACCTAGACCTAGACCTAGGCTTTGCTTAGCCTTTTCATGTCTTTCCTTGGCTCTCCTTTCCTTGCCTTGATTTTTCTATCCTTTCATTTCCTTACTTACACCTAGAACTATACCAAGACATTGCCTTGTCGTGCCTTGCCATGTCCCTAAATGGCTTGAGGAGGCAAGTTGCAACTCATGATAAAAATCAAATCAGGACTCGAATAGACAAACCGTAGGTTGCATTGGATCTGAAGCACTAGGTTTCAGCTAGTGGGGCCCATCTATTGTCATTCTATTGACCAGAAAACCATTTGTTGGATGATTTTTTGCACTATGGTTTTGCTCAATGAGGCATGGTGCAATTTCTAAACGAGAGGTCGATTTTCAAGGACATTGTGTTGGGAAATTATAGGTAGTGTAGTCACATGGGCCTTGGAAAAATAGACGTGCGGGAACTTACGAAACTCCATTATGCTACTTGATTTATATTTTATGCCCCCTGGACCAAAGTGATGACATGTCCCTGAGTGGCTTGAGGAGGCGATTTGTAAATCGTGATAAAACTCAAACCGTGACTCAAATGGATGAACTGTTGGTTGCATTGGATCCGGGGCATCGAGTTTCATCTAGTGGGGCCCATCTATTGTCATTTTGTTGATCGAAAAAACATTTTTTGGAGGATTTTTGACACTATGTTTTTTTTTAATGAGGCATAGTGCAATTTATGAACAAGAGGTGGATTTTCAAGAACATTGTGTTGGGAAATAGTGGGTAGTGTAGTCACGTGTGCCTTGGAAAAACAAGCATGTGGGAGCTTACGAAACTTTGTTATGCTGATCAATTTGGATTTTATGCCACTAGAAAAAAGTGCCAACATGTCCCTAATTGCCTTGAGGAGGAAAGTTGCAACTCATGATAAAACTCAAACCAGGACTCGGATGGATGAATCGTCGGTTGCATTCGATATGTGGCACCGATTTTCAGCTAGTGGGTCCCATCTGTTGTCATTTTGTTTACCGGAAAACCATTTTTTTGGAGGATCTTTGGCACTACGATTTTGATCAATGAGGCATAGTACAATTTCTAAATGAGAGGTCAATTTTCAAGAACATTGTGCTTGGAAATTGTGGGTAGTGTAGTCACGTGGGCCTTGGAAAAACATACATGTGGGAGCTTACAAAACTCCATTATGCTACTCAATTTGGATTTTATGCCCCTAGACCAAAGTACTGACATGTCCTTGAATGGCTTGAGGAGGCGAGTTACAACTCATGATAAAAATCAAACCAGGACTCGAATGGACAAACCGTCGGTTTCATTGGATCTGGGGCATCATGTAACACCGTTATTTTCCCCAACCTGTAATTAATCATAATTCATGATTTCCATGCAATGGCTTGCAAATATTATAAATGTATTATTGTCTAATTGTAAATGCCGACAATTGACTGATGGGTGAAGACTTAAATTACTAACCATGATATCACTAGAGGAATGAGGAGAGGTTCTATTAAGTTAAAGGATCCCAAACCACCTTGCGAAAATATTAATTGGAAAAATTCATATTATTTACCCTTAGCTTGGATATTAAGACAAGTCAGTTAATGAGTAGGGGTTGGTAGTTGAAAAACCAACCACCCCAATTAATGGAAGTATGGAGAGTCTTAAGAAGGGATAGGAAGCAGTCAACTAGAGGACATTAGGAAATATCAGCATGGGTCCCAAGGATTGACCCACGAGTTTCCTTCTGATAGAAGAAACATAAGGACAGATAGAGAACGTGTCTAAGTCATGCATGCAAGAAAAATGCAAAGAGAGAGAGAGAGAGGAAACTGGAAGAGTTCGGGGCCTTGGATGAAGGGAGTTGCGAAAAGGAATGCACAAATGTGTGCAATAAAAGAATGAGAGAAACTATAGAAGGGTTAGGAGATCAAACATAGAAAACCCAGAAACCTAACCTAAGCTAAGAAGGTCACGAGCTTGATGTTGGGAAGGAATCTAATAAACCTCAAAGAGGCTTGGGCTAGGTGGGTGTAAGGAAAATATATACCTAGAGTAGAGTGAAGGAGAGTAACCTTCAAACCTTACTGAGAACCTAAGAGAGATTCCCTAGTGATATCATGGCTTGGCATGAGGGTGGCCATAATGCTAAAAGTGAATGCATCTRAGCCTATGGTTGGGTGGAAAGGAGAACACCCAAAGCCAGTTGGTCGGATATCAACTATAATAGATAAKTATTCCATAGAATCTGTGTAATTGAATTGAAATGCATGATTGAATTTTTGTACTTGCAAATKGTGTTATACATAYACATACTTGAATTATAGTGATGATGCTTATTATATTTGCAAACTCCTGTGTTTAAGTGACRGTAAGATGGCAAGAAYGGTGCATGCCATGCACAACTGAATACAAGTGTTCTRTAATTTTCTGAGATAAAAGAATGAACTTAATTTTATGGTTSTCTTATGCTATATATATTCATATATAAATCCATTGTTGTGATGGGAAACCCATGAATGGAAAGTAGGATTATAAGTTAATAGTGGAATGTRAGGTACTAAGCCCAAGAAGGTAATATAACTCGACTTCACAGTCAAACGATAATTGTTGGTCGTGCTATGTATGAGAGGCCAGAGAAGGCTGTAAACTATATGTTCTTCCCCTTTAATAAATTGGTGGGGTTGCAAGACCTTCAGCCCTCATTCGAGTGTTAGATGGAAAGCTTGTGCTTGTTGTGGATAAAGGAATGAGCCCAAAGAAAAATCCTTGAATTGTCTAAATTCTAAATCGAAAGAAAAACCATGTTTTGATCTCAAAAGAATCATAGTCGTTGGATCGACATAGCGAATAGATATGAACCCTCCATTGGGGAAAGTTACTATGCATGTAGAGAATGTACCCGAGTTAATTTGGACCTTTAATTAGAGATTAACATATGTTATAGATCATTTTGGTCTCGTTTAAGAGATATTTGAAGGAGAGGTAACATCAACATGATGTACCATGCTAACCTGGAACACCAAAATCTCCAGAAGTTGATAGGTTTCAACCTGTGAATGGAAACTGGTAATTGTCTGGTGGGCCATAGAGCAAGCCCATTGGGTGAACTATGTCTTAGAACTCCATCTTATCCTTGGATGTCGGACCAAAAGTTTGAAATATCTCAACCATTGATCAAAGTACATCTGGGATGTGATCTCGGTTGTTGATCGACGTGGAAGCCTTAGATGTTGATGAGAGGAGGGATGACATCATGCTAACATTATTCTGACGTCACGAGCCTGTGTGTACGAGGAAGCCATGTGGAAGCTTGTAATTGGTCAAAGTAATAGGGAGTGTGTCCCTGTCGAGTTTAAGGGTTGGAAAGGTGAGATGAATGGGTTCACGATTTCTCCAACCTGTGAACCCGGAAAAACTCACAAAATAATCCATGTGTTGAGACTTTTCAGGAAGACTTATGAAAGGAATAATTATGCATTTGTGAGTTCGTGATACTGCGAGCCCACGTAGATGGAAAAATGACTAATTTTTTAGGCTTTAGGACAATATTATAAAGAGGAGGTACAGAATTGTACATCTGCAAGTCCACAAGTTTGCATAGGTGGAAAAATGGTTAAGTGTCTATACTTATCGGATGAACCTATGAAAGGATGCTTATATATTTATGCATCCATAAGTCTGCGAGTTTGTGAAGATGAAAAATGGCTAAGTGTCGAGACTTCTCAGACAGACCTATGAAAGGATACTTATTTATTTATGCATCCACGAGTCCATGAGTCTGCAAAGATGAAAAATGGCTAAGTGTCAAGACTTATCGGACAGACCTATGAAAGGATACTTATAGATTTATGCATCCACAAGCCCATGAGTCTGCAAAGATGAAAAATGGCTTATTGTCGAGACTTCTCAGATGGACCTATGAAAGGATGCTTATAGAATTATGCATCCACGAGTCTGCAAAGATGAAAAATGGCTAAGTAATGAGACTTCTCAGGTGGACTGATAAAAGGAAGATACAAAATTATGTGTTTGTGATTCCACCACCAACGAGAATGCATTAGAAGAAGGTTTGAGTGACGATGGTCATAGGCCTACGTGGACTGAAGTTCCACCATGTTGGGATAGGCTAGTGCCATATCAATACCATGGTGTCTCCATGTTAGTTGGAATGGTCAATGACATGTCATGTGGATGCCACGTGGAAGTAAGAGAGATGTTTCCTATGTAAACCCAAGAACTTTGGAAGGTCATAGATTTTGTTCTAGAGATCAATTCTTATTGAATTTACCATCGTTAGAAATCTCTTGACGACAAAAATAGGATGGAGTTGTAATAGAGAAGATTTTGTGTCAATAGAAGAAGCGAAAATTTAACACCCCATCCCTTAAAAAGGTACTTAGGGGTGGGGTCTATTACAAAGTGGTATCAAAGTAGGCTACAACACTAGGTCTGGATGGGCTAGAGATTAGTCATATGATTGGTATATCTGAATTTAGAGGATCATGTTGAAAGGTGTTTCTACCTTTAAAGGGTTGTTGTTTATCTGCATGAGTCCCTTGAGGATGGAGGACAACAAATTGAAATTTCACCTTGGAAACCCTAGTTGAATTACAACAAGGGAAATTATATTATCCCTTTGTCAAATTGATGACTACTCTTACACAAGTAGGAATGCGTTGATAGGGATTATTGGTAAAACCTGAATGAAAATGGCAGTGGTGGCATAAATTATTTTATGAAGCTGCCTGAGTCCAGATAAGGGACATGAGCTAGGTTTTTTTGTTAAGTATAATAATGTTAATCTTCTAGGGCAAGAAGAGTATCTTGTAATTAATATGGTTGATTATATAGTGGTTAAGACCCTTATGGAAAATTCCTTGTGCTTAAAACAAATTGGTATGGATTGATAGAATCCGTAGCAGTAATAATTATTTCTTTAATAAAAGATTAAACCTTGTATATGTGTATGATCCCTCACGATCAAAGGACTGATGGAAAATGTGTAAGGTCAATTTTGTTTGACTATAGTTGATCCGGATTTTATTTTCGGCATGAAATGAGATCGGAGAAATAATAAAGAAATGCACAGAGATATCGCAGATATTCAATAATATAACAGAAATGTATCAGAGATGCAACCATAAACACAGATATACAATAATACATGATTTCTATTAATGAAAGAAATGTACAAAGAATGTAAAAATACAGAGTGAAAGACTCGATAGAATGGTGGCAGCTTATCTCTGAAAAGAGATGTGACAGCTACTCGCATTCGCAAGAAGATGATTACAATGAGGCTCTGAAGGCCATTTTACAATAAGCAGGAATGCCAAAAACCCTAGACATCCAAAAACCTAACCCTACGAGATGAAGCACCAAAAGTCATGTGGGCCCTATTTGCGTAAGTGAGTACATCAACTTCTTGGGATCGTAACTTTTGCATACGATCTCTGTTTTAGGCGTGTGATAGCTTGTTGGAAAGGTGTCATCGAGCAGATTCATTTTGGGGGCTCAATCATGCCTTCAAATATTATTGAGAACATTGATCTCGAAAAACCTTCATTTGGACCCTCAAAATGGCCCCAGAAGTTAAAACCTACTAAAAATAACAAATTGCCAAAATTGCCAGAAAACTGTTTTGAGCCATTTGAAAAAGGTGGGTGGTCACCGATATCCAAATGGATAAATCCTCCCTCCTTAGGATGTAGTGGTCTCCATTGCATTGAGTTCCCAGGGGAGAGGGAAAAGAATTTGTTGAATCTGCATCTTGGTGAGCTGCTTGTCTTGCTGGAGATGTCGCGTTGCTCAGTTTGTGGAAATCTGTCACGAAGTTGTTGAGGTTGAGGTTGTTCAACAAGTCGAGATACATGAGAGGAAAATGTGCAGAAGGAATCTTTACACTTTTCTGCAGCCTTGTCGACTTGCTTCTGTTTGATAGAAGGTGCTTGGGGCGAGGCTGTAGTGGTTGCAGTGTCCTTTTGTTCTCCTTTTGAACAGATTGCGAAGAAGCTAAATTTTGCAGTATGAGATACTACCTTGCGACACTTTTTATGTGGAACAGTAGTTGGAACTACCCCTGGTATTCTGTAGAGATGACCCCCCAGAGAAACAATGACACTGCGGGGTCGAGACTCATAAACAACATGGCGCTTCCACATACATGGTTGGCCCAAGAGAACATCACAGACATCTAGTGGGGCAACATCACATAATACCTCATCCTTGAAGGGTTGGATGTCATATGACAATCGGCATTGTTGGCTGACACGGACATTTTGTCCTTGGCGAAGCCACCCGATGTTGTATGGCTACGGGTGTGGTGTTGTCAACAATCCCAACTGTTTGATGACCTCTGTTGAGATGAGGTTCTTTTGGATTCCATTGTCAACAATAAAATGCAGTGGGGTCCCCATCACCCACATATGTGAATTAAAAAGGTGCTCCCCTTCTTCAAGATCTGTTGGTTCTTATGGTTGAATTGATGTGGTCGCGACAATAACAGTGGGGTCCACGTCAATGATCTGTCCTTTACCATTATTTTCAGAATCAGATTATGAATCACGGTTGGGCTCCTTGTCTTTGATATCGACCACTAATGACTATTTTGAGCGACATTCATCGGTGTTGTGCCAGGGGCTTTTGTGGAAATCACACCATTTTCCGGTGTCCTTCTTTGTCTTCCCGTGACCCTTCTTTTCCTGTGTCTTGGACTAGTTTTCAGGAGACTGTTTGTTAGGGCCGTCTTTGTCATACTTTGGTTGTTGCAGATTTGCAGAGACAAGCTCGAGACCCAACTTTCTATACTCGGGCCTCATTGGGGACATGCACTGAAAACACGATAAAGAGCAGCCTGCTCTGATACCACTGATCTGGATTTTATTTTCGGCACGAAATGAGATCGAAGATATAATAAAGAAATGCACGGAGATATCACAAATATTCAATAATATAATAGAAATGTATCAGAGATGCAACCATAAACACAGATATATAGTAATACATGATTTCTATTCATGAAAGAAATGTACAGAGACTGTAAAAATATAGAGTGAAAGACTCGCTAGAATGGTGGCAGCTTATCTCGGAGAAGAGATGTGACGGCTACTCGCATTCGTAGCAAGATGATTACAATGAGGCTCTAAAGGCCTTTTTAAAATAAGAAGGAATGCCAAAAACACTAGACATCCAAAAACCTAACCCTAGGAGATGAAGCGCTAAAAGTCATGTGGGCCCTGTTTGGGTAAGTGAGTACATCAACTTCCCGGGGTTGTAATTTTTGCATACGATCTTCGTTTTAGACATGTGATAGCTCGTTGGAAAGGTATCGTCAAGGAGATTAATTTTGGGGGATCAATCATACCTTTGACCATCATTGAGAGCCTTTATCTCTAAAAACATTCATTTGGACCCTCAAAATGGCCCCGGAAGTTAAAACCTGCTAAAAATATCAAATTGCCAAAATTGCCAGAAAATTGTTTTGAGCTATTTGGAAAAGGTGGGTGGTCACCGATATCCACCTGGATCAATCCTCCATCCTTAGGAAGTAGTGGTCTCCATTGCGTTGAGTTCCCCGGGGAGAGGGAAAAGCATTTGTTGAATCTACATCTTGGTGAGCTGTTTGTCTTGTTGGAGACGTCGCATTGCTCAGTTTGTGGAAATCTGTCACGAACCTGTTGAGGTTGAGTCTATTCAACAAGTCGAGATACATGAGAGGATGATGTGAATAAGGAATCTTCACACTTTGTTGCGGCCTTGTCGACTTGCTTCTGTTTGATAGAAGGTGCTTGGGGCGACGCTATAGTGGTTGCAGTGTCCTTCTATTCTCCTTTTGAACAGATTATGAAGAAGATAAATATTGCAGTATGAAATACTACCTTGCAACACTTTTTAGGTGGAACAGTAGTTGGAAATACCTCTGGTATTCTATAGAGATGACCCCCCAGAGAAACAATGACACTACGGGATCGAGACTCATAAACATCATGGCGTTTCCACATATATGGTTGGCCCAAGAGAACATCACAGACATTCAGTGGGGCAACATCATATAATACCTCTTCTTTGAAGGGTAGGATGATGTATGACAATCAACATTGTTGGCTGACACGAAGATATCGTCCTTGGCAAAGCCAACCGATGTTGTATGGCTGTGGGTGTGGTGTTGTCAACAATCCCAACTGTTTGACGACCTTTGCTTAGATGAGGTTCTTTTGGCTTCCGCTGTCAACAATAAAATGCAGCGGGGTCCCCTTCACCCACATCTGTGAATGAAAAAGGCAGTCCCCTTCTTTAGGATTTGTTGGTTCTTCTGGTTGAATTGATGTGGTCGCGACAATAGCAGTGTGGTCCGTGTCAATGATTTGTCCTTTACCATTATTTTCAGAATCAGATTCTGAATCAGGGTTCGGCTCCTTATCTTTGATCTCGGCCACCAATGACTATTTTGAGAGACAGTCATCGATGTTGTGCCAGGGGATTTTGTGGAAATCACACCATTTTCCGGTGTCCTTCTTTGTCTTCCCGTGACCCTTCTTTTCCTGTTTCTTGGACTGGTTTTTGGGAGACTGTTTGTTAGGGCCATCTTTTTCATACTTTGGTTGTTGCGGATTTGCAGACCCGAATTCCCGTTTGTTCTGGTGCTTAAATTTTTGCTCAATTTTAACAGCATATCGATAAACAGCACCAAGTGATGAGATTTCCAGAAAATCCATTTCAGTCTGGATGTATCTGTGTAGAGCCCCACAATATTTCAGAACCAAATGTTGCTCGAAGTCTTTGATACCCAGCTTGGTGAGCAAGGTATGGAAGGTATTGGTGAACTCCGAAACTGTTTGGCCCCTCTCTTACCGCAGTGTGGTCCATCTCATGTACTGGTCCTCATAGTTGCCAACAGGGTAATACTGTTCTTTTACCGCACCCACAAAAAAATCCCAAGTGGGTCGTCCCCATAAATTCCAGACTCCTCTGTGGAACTTTGCTCCCAGTAAGTTTCCCACCAATTCTTGATATGAGGGAGAGATTTAGGGAGTGTGAAGGTGATCTTTTCTTTGCCAGAAAAATCATGAACAGAGAAATAACCTTCTAGAAGAGTTAACCAATTTTCTAGGGTTTCTGCATCTATCTGTCCTTCTAATACATGAATATCAAAATTAAATTGTACCTTGAAAGCCAAGGTGCCTCCAAAGTGGCCACTTGATGAAGATGCACCTAATGTTATCGGCAGGCGTTGAAGGATGTGGGAAAAATTCTCCATCATTTCGTCCCTCTGTCGCGTGAGAACTTGCTCAAGCAACAGACTGATAGAATCGTCTGCTCCGTCATTTTTCTTTTCTTCCGCCATTGAGGGTTTCTTGGGTGTGCGAGAGCAATTTTACTCAAGAGAGACAAGCTTGAGACCCAACTTTCTATACTCGGACCTCGTTGGGGACATGCACTGAAAACATGATCAAGAGAAGCCTGCTCTGATACCACTGATTCGGATTTTATTTTCGGCATGAAATGAGATCGGAGATATAATAAATAAATGCACAGAGATATCGCAGATATTCAATAATATAACATAAATGTATCAGAGATGCAACCATAAACACATATATATAGTTGTTACACATCCAAATCACTCAACTGGATAAGTGTCGCACATACCTCTCGCTTGTCGCAAGTGTCGCAACTCCTGTGCAACTTGTCGCAAATGTCGCAAGTTGGTCATAAGAGTGTCGTAAATACTGTTGAATCATGTTACCTCAATGACGACATCACAGAGGCACTTGAAACACCTCGTTTACTCAATTTGAAGGAAGAAAACTGGTCTACTGAGGTCAAACATCTCTCAATACCTTAGAAGGCTTCATGATCAAGGTTCTGGAAGGGGAACGCTCCTCTAACACTACCTGAGGAGCGCTGGCGCCCCTCCACCATGGCTGAGGAGTGTTATAGTGCTCTTCCACCCCTTTCCAGGAGCGTTACCCAAATTTGGAGCGCTGGTGCTTCTCTAGACCTTTCTGGGAGCGTTATAGCACTCTGTGACCTTTTTGAAGGAGCGCTCCCTATTCTGGGTGAACTGTTAGCCTGGTGAGAAGAATAAGGGGAGAATCATTCGAGTTTAGGAGGTAGTTAAGCTCGAATTCTTGGTTTTATCAAAAGATCTCTCAATCAAGGAAGAGGTTCCTAACTGGTTCTAAACATAACTCAAGTGGTTAGCCTCTTCCCAACCTATATAAGCAAGCTCTAATGGTGAGGAGAGGGGGAAGAATTACATATGTGAAACTTATGATCTTGG
>ML803281.1:25567-43458 GCA_009831015.1 Picea engelmannii
GAGCACATGTCCCCGAGTTGGAGCCAGATGTTATCCCCGATTTCATGGGATAACTAGGAGATCATGTCTCGCAGCCCACAGGTCCTAGACATGGAGTACCGAGAGCAGGATTGACCTGAGCATGGCCCTGGAGGGCCCATCCTTCTTCTTCTTCGCCAGATTTGTCCTGTCAGAGCTACAGCATCCGTCACCATCGGCTTGGACTTGCATCAGAGAAGACTCTTGCTCCATGAGGTAAATGGTCCAGGTATCATGGTATGTGTCATGTTTGATCATTATAACTTTCTTATATGTGCATCAGGTTCCTTACATTTCTGACAACTGCTTGGATCTTACACTAACCCACTTGACCATTGTTTGGGGGATTAATGGGGTGCCCTAGCAAGCTTGTATCCATGGGTTTTTGTTAGCCACCAGGGGGGATTTGAAAAGCCATCGTCCGCTCCCACCATACTATCACTTTACATCTTATCTCCCATACATCCATCCCGTTCCCCTAGTCCGGGCATTAGGATGACCTTTGAAGGGTTACACTTTGTCCTGTGGGAAGAAGGGGCTAAAAACCCAGGGGGTAAAAGCAGCTGGTAAAAGATAAAAGCCATAGGAAATAAAACCTAGAGATGCCTCGCCCAGGGATCCCCGAGAAGGCAATAAAAGGCCTCTCGATAAGAAACAAAAGGGACCCGAAGAAAAATAATAAAACAAGACCTAACCAAGAGGATGGGGGGTCTCATCACGAGCCGACCCATTATGTTCATAGGTATCTAGCAGTATGACATTGCCATTATCTGGTCACCACACCAAGGCAATGACCTTTGGTTGCATGGCCAAGGGAAAGGGGGTCTCATCACAAGCCAGCCTTATCATTTCTGCGAAAATACTAGTGGGTAACACTGTCAGCTCTGGTCACCACGCCAAGGCAGTGTCCTTTGGTCAGACCTTGAAGTAAAAAAGAAGGAAAAAGCGATAAATGAAGAATAAAGGCAATAAAGGGGCTTGGAAAAAAGTGCATCCATGACGGGTACAGCTCACCTCCTACAAAGGCACCCACGGACAATACCTACCCCTGGTCTTCACTATGACTGGACATCCTTAGACCATATCATTTCATGTACATGGCTTGAATAATCTTCTGTGGAAACTTTCTTTTTCTTATGGATACTAGCCCAATAGGTTGTTCTGTCTATTTCTTCAACTCTGTATAGTAGATCAGTGTATTGTCTTTGAGCTATTAGAGGATGTGCTAAGGGTCTTGTGCATGTATTTGATGAATTTAATGATGAAATAAAATTGACATTGCTATGATCCTGAGGACTGATGAGCCCATGGAGGGCGAAGTTTTTGATGTGCAGGACCATGCCCGACGGACAGGTACCAGTGGACCGGTACACATGGGGAGATGATTAGTTCGGACCTCCATGGGGTTTAAGAGCCCATCAGATGGTTGTTGGGATGGCAGAGACAGGACAATGTTGTGATGAGCCTTTGCACAGGAAGAAAGAAGGACGTTCCACCCAGGACACTTTGGCAGAGCCCGGCCTAGGGGGAATCACCCACTTCAGATGGAACGCTTGCCTTTGATGGACAGGACGTCACCTAGGAGACCTGGACATCACCTTGAGCGTGTGGCAATGTGATGAGGTGACTGGCACATGTGACAGCTTGGAGGAGCCCTAAAGGGGCTAACGTCTGGCTTCTGGATGCTGGA
This sequence comes from Picea engelmannii, assembly GCA_009831015.1. Taxonomy (NCBI): domain Eukaryota; kingdom Viridiplantae; phylum Streptophyta; class Pinopsida; order Pinales; family Pinaceae; genus Picea; species Picea engelmannii. The sequence continues at coordinate 27,276 of ML803281.1, forward strand.
TATGCCCAAAAAAGGGCCAACGTCTCCCTCAGAAGGGCTTGACGTCCCACCTTTTGCTCAGTTTATGTCATTTATCTAGCAGTTAATGTAAAAACAGTGTAAATTTTGTAGTCAGCCTTGTCGGTTGTTTTAATGACCTATTCTGTAAATTAAAGGTCATGGATTGGTATATATTGAGGACGTTTTTCCAAGTTGTATAAAATGATGGAGAACCATGTGTTCCATGATGAGTCAAAAGACATAGAGATCCGATATCACTACATCTGTGACATGGTGCAGAGAGGAGCCACAAAACTCCAATATGTTAGCACGAATGAACAGGTCGTTGATGTGTTGACCAAGCCTCTATCTCGTGTAAAGTTTGAGCACTTTCGAGATAAGCTTCGTATAGTCCAAAAGGACCTCCCTCGAAAGGGGGAGTAGTGTTGATGTGCTGGCTTAATTGTTGTGTTGATGTGCCAGATTAATTGTTGTGATGATGTGCCAGCGTAGTGCTGTGATGCCAGCTTAATTGATGTGATGATGTGCCAGCCTAGTGTTGTGATGCCAGCTTAATTGCTATGATGATGTACCAACCTTGTGCTGTGATGATGTGCCAGCTTAAGTGTTGTGATGCCAGCCTCGTGCTGATGACATGCCAGCCTCATGCTGTGATGATGTGCCAACCTTGTGCTGTGATGCCAACTTCATGCTGATGATATTGTGTAGCCAGCTTCGTTTTGTGATGCCAGCCTCGTGCTGAAGACTCTCAGCCTAGTGCTGATGTTGATGATGGTCCAGCCTTCGTGCTGTGATGTTTTTGTTGTTGATTATGCTCCAGCCTTTGTGCTATGATATTGTTGTTTTTGATGTTGTATCAGCCTTGTGTTGTTATTGATGATGATGATGTATTAGTGTTATACAATTCCATGTTGATGCAGTTGATGATGATGATGCCACTTCAGCTTCTTGCTGAAGATGATGATGATGATGCCACTTCAGCTCCTTGTTGAATATGATTATGATGATGATGATATTATTTCATCTTTCATGCTGAAGATGATGATGTTACTTTAGCCTCACGCTGAAGATGATGATGATGTTACCTTAGCCTCATGTTGATGAGGATGATGATGCCATTCCAGCTCCTTGTTGTGAATGATGATATTGATGATGAGAAAAACTTCTGATGATTTATAGATATGCCAGTCAGTGTTCCAAGATGTTGTTGATGATGTGGCCCTCTCTCTCGCCTGATGTTGTTGTAGAATACCCTTCTTGTTAAGGGGGAGTGTTGAAATATTGTAACTGCAAAGAGTATTCTATTTATTATTGATGTATTATTCATTAGATCAATCCCCTTTTGTGGATTGATCATGTTGGGCATTGTAAATGACCAAATCCCCTTTTGTGGATTGGTCAAACCCTAATTGTAATATGCAAAATAAGAAGTCGGCCCCCAGATTAATATAAGGTGGTTCTAAGTTCTAACCACTCAGAATGAGAAGTCGGCCCTGCCAGTGAAAAGACACCTCAGTTCAGCACCTGCCAGATTGTATAAATAAGAGAGGCCAATGCCTCATTTCGACACTCACTCACTTGATCATAAGGGCACAAGTCTGGAGCTGCAGTTGGAGAAGAAGAGAGAGAGAGGCGCACTACTTCGGAGAGGACTTTCTGTATAGTTTGGTTTATTCTCTTAGCATTGTATTGGCTATCTATATTAAGGAAGTTTTTGTTGGGTTTTCTCCCCCATGAGGGTTTCCCGGGATAAATGATGTGTCTCTTGTGATTGTGTATTTCTCAGTGATCCTATCTATGCTATGGTTATCTAGTGAATTGAAAAGAAACCTAATAATAGCTTAAACCTTAACAGACTCTTCACCAAACTGTTAAACTTGGTGTTGAATTCTTCCACAGTTTCATTCTCTTTCTTATGGCTAGAAGTGAGGGCAGCTAACTGAAACCTATGTTCTTTCTGATCACCCCATCTCTTCCTAAATTCATCCAATATTGAATCAAGGGTGCTAAACTTTGTTGGATCAAAATCAGTAAACCATTCAGCAGCATCACCTTCTAGCAAATACACAAATAGGGTCATCTTTACATCTTCTTCATTATGACATCTACAATATCTCTCAACACACATCTGGAAGTTCAAGATGTGAGACTTTGCACTGAGGACATTGTTTCCCTGAAAGGTAGGTAACTTGTCTATGGCCTTCTCAGGGACTTGGTGTGGGGCACCTTGGATTGCGGCAAAATTCAAAGGCCTCAAAAACACACTCATGGTTGCGTTAGGAGTATTAGTGGGATTATTCACAGTTTGTTGATTATTAGTTTGGAACAAGAATTGGATATCATTGAGTGCTTCTTCTCCAAGACTTTCAAGTAGCCTCCTAGGGGCAAGGCGATTTCTCCTCCTCCTATAAACCTTTTTGGGTTCAGGAAAAGAGTAAATCAATCCTTGTGCAATACTCCTAGTAATATACCTGACAGATTTGTTCAATGGAGTCGCCACTTGGAAAAGAATCACGCAAAATCAACCAATGCAAGTTCAAAGAATTTTAGGGACTAAAGCTCTTATTGTTTAGTTCTAAAAGAATAAGTTAAGTCGTTTTGACCAAGGATAAATGACTTATCCCCCGCAACGGCGCCAAAGATGCCGCCGTCCTTATACACACTTGCAAACGTGAGCTAAGTCCTGCTCACTTAGTGTGTCCTCGAAGGCACAATGCCTAGGTTCAAAGTCCACATTGTCACTTTGACTTGAACCTCTTCCGTCTAGGCTAACTCCTAGGGAAGCCAAGGGGGGTAGACCCTAGTTACTAGATGAGATTTAGAGTTTAAGTTCTAGGAGTTGGTTTCAATTTGTTAAATGGTCAGGGGGAATCTAGCCTATGATGTTAAGCAGCAATGCAAAATGCAACAACAAAGGATGACAGTCAAAACCTTTTCCTAGGACAACTAAGACCAGTGCCTAAGATTGGGTAAGGGGTCAACTAAGTTAAAGGGAAATTCTTTACAAGATAGTTCCAAGTTACAAATATTACAACAAGATAGATACAACTAGATACAAAGATATAGAAAGAATATCTAAGATATACAGAGTTAGACTAAACTAGATACGAGATATACAATATACTAACAAGTTGCTTGAATGTGCAGGAAGTAAAGATACTCAAGACAAGAAAAACATCAACATATCAAGCGAAGCATGCTCTCAATAGATCTTACTCTATTGGACTGCTTATCAATGGCACATAGATGAAAATCACTCAAGATCCAGTCAAGAGAGTGCCTCCAGATGGATGCGCAACTTCTTGAAGGATCACACCACGAATTACAGGAACAACAATTGAAAGTGCTTGAAAAGTAAGAGTGTTCCAGATAAGAGATATAACCACTTAGATAATTAATCCACAACATATAAAATGACTTGCATGTAAATATAGATATGAGATCAGTGTGCTTGCAAGTGTAATAGTAAATTGTCGATAAGTTGTAGACCCAGGATTAAGTTATGTGGTTACGTGAAAATTGTTTTAATCCTATCTAAGTGTCAACCCAATACTTTCCTCCCCCAATTACCAAGTGACTGTTGGGTGCTTAAGAAGTTAGGCAACGAGGCCCACCCTAGCTCCACAGGTCAGTCCTAAGATCAGAGTACTCCCGGAAAGGACACTGCGCACCACGAGACCATCCCCGGCCTAGCACCTTCTGTTGCCTTCCTCCAACCCCGTTTTAAATGGCGAAGATGGTTGGTAAAGGTGCCCTATTAAGTCTAATAAATTTTAAAACTATGAGCTAAGTATTGAAATGTGTTTGAGTGCTTGTAGCTTGCTCAAAAGTGCCAAGGTGTATTATTATTAATTTTAATTCCCAGAAAAGGGCCTAGGGGACCCAAAACCGAAATGGAGAGTTGAGTTCTTAGATTGTGAGAAAATCGTATGTAAAGTGTAAAGAACTTAAAACAACTTGAAAAGCAATTACTTTTAAACCTTTAAGAAAACCGTGTTTGCATGCATGTATATAAGATAGATACTCAAGAGATAAATGGCTTGCATGCAAAGTAATGACAAAAAACAAAAAATCCACTATGCCTCCACCAGCTCTAAGCTAGCATTTAGGTGTGAGGTCTACTATATAGTTTTTAAGCATGCATGTAGATATCACAACTAACTAGCTAAACTATGAAGTAAAGACGGAAAGGAAACTAAACTAGAACTTGGAAAGCAAAAACTGAAAACAAAGAATGCAAGCCACTTGGGTACACTCCTTTGGGCTTGCTTACAGTGAATCAAATAGAAGAGAAGAAAAGGATAGAGTTACCACTTTGAAAGGAGGCCCTGGAAAGTGTGTTGTGGATGAAATCGGGCAGCGTGCGCCCTTAACCTGGCGAGAACCTGCAAAAATCAGCAAGCTATTGCTTGTTGATTTGTGCTGCAACACACTCACAATGTTAAGGAAATTTTTTGTTTTGCAACAGAAGTTTCCCGCATGTAAAAACTAGAAAATTATATGAATTAATTGACCTATCTAATTAAGTTAGTACCCAAAATCTGAATATGATAAGAAGAGAAAGATAATCAAAAAGTTGTGAAGTTTTAGTGGAAGATGAGAATAAATCCTTGTTTGGATCTATCCCAACAACTCCTTTTAAGATGACCTGCAAACTTCAAATAAACTGTGAGATCAAGTAGATAATGGACTGCATGCATTAATAACACAACAAAGTTAGTATTATAAATGAATACGATGCATATAGGCCAACAATCATAAATTTACTAAACCCAGCTAAGCAAACAAAGTTCTACTTAAGAAATGCTACTTAATGATCACAATAATATTGAAAGCAATGAGCAATATCACCTTGCAAATAGATGGAACATGTAGACACAGTCCAATACTTCCCAATTCCTCCAAAGCAATTCTTTATTATCAATGGAAGAGGTTGTAGCAACAAAGTTGCTCCAAGCTCTTCAAGAACAAGTGAACCAAAGCAAGATGACAATGAAAGAGGGAGAGAGATGGTGAGAAAAGGGTAGCATAACAATACTCTGAAGAATGGTGAGGAAAGAGTGAGGGGAGAGTCTCATTTATAGCAATGAGAGGAAGAGAAACCCCTCTTGGATCTTTGACAAATGTCAAAAATCCAAGGGAAGAGAACAACCAACCAATGAGGGCGTGAGCTTTTAGGTTGGAAGAGAAATGGTAAGTGGGAGAGTTGGAGAGTGAAGTGGCAAGTTAAGGAGAGGCGCATTGCCCAAAGGAGAGGCCCACACCTTCCTTAAAGCAAGCTTCCATCTTTTTTATGAGATGTTTCCACTTCCAAGAGGAGAAAGGCACAACTTCCAAAGGAGGGGCGCAAGCTTTAGTGAGGAGTGTGGAGGAGTGTGATGGACACACTCTCCAAGGTGATGTGGATGGGTAAGGAGGGGTGCACCTCATCAAGGAGGGGCCCACGACTCACTTTAAGTGAGTTTCAAAACTTTTATGCGGAGTGGGGGTGCAAATCCCAAGGGAGAAATAAATTAAATGTGGGTTATGAGGTGGGTAATGGTTACGAAATGGTTGGGGTAGGTTAGGAGGGTCTCTCTCAATCACATTTCACCTTTACTTTACCTCAAATGATCATTAAATACAAAATTGACATTTTTCCCATGTCTTGGATTAGCAATTAAAATTGTTTTTATCTGACTAAGACTCCTATGTGGAAAAAACCCTAGAAACATTTGTCCGACTGAGCTGAAACTTGGCCCAAGGGTGTAGGGGGTCTCATTCCATTTCTTTTGAGTACAAATACCCCTATCAAAAGCCCAAGGACCTAGCTTTTACAATTTTTCATCAGAATTAATTAATTAATTAATTAAAATCTCAACCTTAGGAAATTTTAATTAATAAAAAAAAAACTATCTAGACTCGACTAAAAATCACGAAACTTTTTGTGTTGTCTTACATGGTCATTTACATCATTCCTAAACACTAGCTACCAGAGGATGACTTCATTAGAACGCCTTTCACCACTTTGGAGGATTTATTACTAGTGGGAGTGAAAAACTCAAGGGAAATTAATAAGGCTAGTTAGGGCAGATTAATATCCTGAGGATAAAAAACACTCAGTGAAAGGAACTCTCCTAATGAAGAAATCCTAAGGTAACTGACCTAACTATGATCCATGCAGACCTATTACATTAATAACCCACGCAGGGGTGCGGAAATCCCGTTTACAAAAATTTGTGCTGGAGCAAAAATTTGCCCTGTAGAACCAAATAGTCTCTGACTTGTTTGCATTTGTTGATGCATATCTTCATGGTACATGGAGTTGACCCCCTAGCTGAATAGGCGGTCAGCAGCGCAGTAGAAAGAAAAAGCACCTCCAGTTGTTGCTTCACTTTAGGTTTTGCCATGGTTTCCTGGTGTAGCAGAAAACAAAGCTCTGTGGCATTAAGCACCACAGAGCCAGAGTACATTGCATTGAGTATAGCAGTCTGCAAATTAGTGTGGCTTCGCAAACTTCTGACTGACTTATTCGATCATGAGATGGATCCTACTACTATTCATTGTGATAACTAGAGATGTGTAAAGCTCTCTGAGAACCCAGTGTTTCATGACAGATCGAAATACATTGAAATAAAGTATCACTATATCAGAGACATGGTGCAGAGGAAGACAGTACACGTGCAGTATCTTCCTACTCATGAACAGATCGTAGATATCTTCACCAAACCACTTGCCAAGACAAAGTTCGAGTATTTTCGTGAGAGACTTGGCCTGGTGGAAACATCATCCCTAGCTGAGAGGGAGTGTTGATGATTGTAGCTACGTGAGACATTCTCCAACTTACAAACCTTAGAGAAATCCCCTAAGAGGGGTGTGTGGTTCCTATCTGAGACAGAGCAGGAACGTAGAGATGGCCTCCTCCTTAGAGAGAGTTGAGAAGAACTCCAGATGATTCTCCTATGTAATGCAGTGAGAAAGGAGATCTGCAGAGTTGGACATGCCTGTGGCTGAGCACAAGTTGAACGTGTGAAATCCCAAAGTGTTGGGTACATCGTCATGAAACAGAAATGAAGATGATGTATTAGCCTCCTTTGAGCAGAAGAGTTGACGAGAAACTCCAGATGACTCTCCTGTGTAATGCAGTGGGAAAGAAGATTTGTTGAGTGGACGTGCCTATGGACGAGCATAGGTGAACGTGATCCTAGTGGTTAAGCACTAGTGAAGAAGTGGTTCTTCTGTGTAATGCAGTGAGCTAGAGATATGGACATCCCTATGGATGTTCCCCTAGTGGATGAGCAGTAGTGGGTGTATAAGATCCCTTGCCATATTGTTCAAGAGTTAGACCTGCCTGTAACCCTAATTGTAATGTAAAGGGTACAGGTCGACCCCACCTTAATGTGATTAATAATAAATGTAAAAGATAATTATTAATCTGGTTAATATTAATTATATTGTGAGCTAGTGAGGTCGGCCCTGTTGTGCCAATAGACACTTTTGTTGACAAGTTCAGTCTAGTACAAGTAAAGGTAAATTCCCCACTGAGGAATCATATCTTTCATGTATGTTTGGAAATTTCAGCAAGTACATCTTGGGAAAAGTGCGCACCTCTCTTGGGCGCTAGTCTTCTAGGGTTTGAGCACCCTCTTGTCTGCTAGGTCTTATTGGTGGTGAAGGTCTTTCTCTTGAAGAATATAGCAAAGGATTTGGCTGGGTTTTCTTCCCTTGTTCAGAAGGGTTTCCCAGGATACTTCTTGTGTTCTTGTGCATGGTGTTTCTTCTTGTGATCTTGGTTGTTGCAACATTATTGGTTATGGTTAAGACAAATGCTAAAATTGAATGAACTTCATGCTTAATCTTGCTCGTAGAAAAATCAACATCTTCGACACTTCGGGCTTCGAGAGTTCTGGATTGTGAAGCGTGAAAAACTCCCAGAGTGACGTGGTAGCCTGAAATGAATGCTATGCGTCCTCGATGGATAAGTGCCATGTGTTGAGTTGGAAAACACCCATGGAGTGGTAGGGCCTGAAGCGACGTGGCAGCCTGACGTCAGTTCGGGACTTCGGCTCTTCGAGACTTCGGGATGTTTGGATGGAAATCTCCCTAAGTAGCTTTCTCCCGATTGACGTGGCAACCTCTCGTTACTTCAGGACTTCGGGCTTCGGGAACTTTTGAACACGGGCATGAACATCTCCCAAAGTGACTTTCTCCCGGTTGACGTGGTAGCCTCTCGTTACTTCGACACTTCGAGCTTCGGGAGCTTTTGAACGCAGGCATGAAAATCTCCCGAAGTGACTTTCTCCCGGTTGACGTGGCAGCGTCTCGTCACTTCGAGACTTCGGCACTTCGGCACTTCGGGGCTTCGGGATGTAGAGCATGAAAATCTCCCGAAGTGACTTTTTCCCGATTGACGTGGCAGCCTCTCGTCACTTTGGGACTTCGGGACTTCGTCACTTCAGGGTTTCGGGATGTAAAGCATGGAAATCTCTCGAAGTGACTTTCTCCCGATTACCGTGGCAGCCTCTTGTCACTTCGGGACTTCGGGACTTCGACACTTCAGGGTTTCAAGATGTAGAGCATGGAAATCTCCCGAAGTAACTTTCTCCTGGTTGACGTGGCAACCTCTCGTTACTTCGACACTTCGGGCTTCGAGTGCTTTTGAACACGGGCATGAATATCTCCCAAAGTGACTTTCTCCCGGTTGATGTGGCAGCCTCTCGTCACTTCGGGACATCGAGACTTCGGGGCTTCCTTCTAGTCGTTAATCCTTGCGCGACTTTGAAGCTCCGAAAGCATGAGAGCCGCTAATCTGAACTATACATGGGATCTCCACCACTGAAAATTGAACCTGTCTAATTACTTGTATTTCAAGCCCGAAATGGACTGCTCTGAATGCTGCGTTTGGATGTTTCCTGTACAAACAAAGGACTTGGTCGACCTACTTCGAACGAAAATTTCAGTAGCGCCACTTTCCAAAACTAGGGTTCACAACGCTTTTGAGTTACTTTTGTCGTTGTAGATGTTTGTGCTAACATCAGGCTCCAACTGGGATGGGGGCCTCCCTGTGAAGCTTCCAAGAACCTTAGCAATTCCAGTCGCCTTATCCGTTGGGCTATGGAGTCATCTGTGTAACCAACCTCTAAACACTGCTAACAATTGCCACTTATTCAAGAAACTTGAAAGACTCGCTATAAACTAAGGAAAGCAAGGCTTGGGAAGCGAGCATATTACCTGCTACAAACGTGAAGGAAAGCAAATGCTCGGGAAGCGAGCTTATTTCCTACACTACCCTACCTCTAACCAAGTATGCAATTTGGTCAAGTAAAAGCAAATTTCCACAGTAGCCATTCAAGTAATTTCAAGACTAAGATGATCTTGTCTCTATTATTGATCAATACATAAAAATGGAAATATACTAACAGTGATAGAGAATCCTTCAGAAAACCATACTCACCCGTGAATGTTGGTGAAATGAAATCTGAAACTTTCAGAAAATCTGAAAAACTTGACTCCAACAAGGCTGCAAATGAATCTTTGAAACCAAGATTAGAAACATGCCGATCCTCGGGAAAAAACTGCTCATCCATGAATGCCTCTTTGCTTGAAAATTGATAACCTTCTTGCTCTTTCATTAGCAGATCTTGGTCACCAGGAGAGACAACTTCTTCTTTAAAATTATGATCACGAGATAATTGCACAACAGAATTTAAATCATACTAATAATGATCAACTAGGAACATATGATTATCTATACAATCATCTGTTACCTCATGCTCAAAATATTTCGGAAACTGATCATAAACATGACATGTATCCCCGTCTATAGGAAAATCTGAGCATACTGAAGAATCTGGTTCCAAATGTAAAACATACTTACAACCTTGTTGTTGTTCCAGATCTGATTCATACTCACTGTCTTTTTGCTGCAAATTTGAAATATACTGACAGTCCTCTTGTTGCTCATCTTGTGCATACAAATTTTCAAAATATACATGATCTTGAATCTTCTTACTAGCACGAATGTTCTCCTCGACTTCTTCAGCATCTTCAAATAAGCGTTTTAAGGATGAAGAATTCCTTTCTCTCAAAAGAAGGACAAGCTCTGAATGCTGATCCATAACATAGTACACCATGGCAGCAGTCTCGGAAGATCGGATTTCCACTGGCATGCTATGATAAACACTATAAAACCTCCTCTTGAAGACAGCCAAGGTTTCCTCTTCACCTCTCCTCAAAGCATTAAAATCAGCCAAGTATTGATCAAGAGACTTGTTCTCACCCCAACACTTTAAAAAGGCATTGCACAACGCGATCCAAGAACCAATGGAATCAGCGCTCAAACCCTTAAACCACACAGTAGCATCTCTGAACAAAGATTTGTTGAGCAACCTCATTGTAACATCGTCATGAACTATCTCAAACTGATCAATAAAGTTCTCAAAGGCCTCCAAATGCCTCTTAGTTGTAACATGATCTTCTCCAGAAAACCGTGGAAGATACTCAAGGAAATCAAGAGGATAAGGATGAAGGTGATATAGCAGCCTTAAAGGTTTAAACATCTTGTCTTTGATTCTAGTTTGAAAAATAGTGGGTTGGATATGAGGTTTAACATGTTGATGGAAAGGTTCAACAGTAACAGTAGAAGGTGATGAGATAAGAGAAGGCTTTGAATCAGTTTCAACCTCCTCAAGGTTACAAGGATGATCAAATTCAAGAGGGATTTCAATACAAAGTTCATCCTTATGAATAGGTTGAGGTGAAGATACAAGATCAACATCTACAACACAGGCAAAAGGCAGGTTTTCTTCTTCCAAGGATGGATATATAAAGGAAGGTTGATGATCATCCGAATAAACAAAGCAGAGGATAATCCTCTTGATATGTAAAGGGAAAGAGAGAAATGAGATGATAAAGAAAAACAAGAGTTCATGGAGAAAGCTCATAAGTTGATACCTGGTCATCCCCTTTCGTATGGTCATCTTTTTGTCAACAGGATCCTCCCCAGTGGAGTCTTTGATTGTGGAGTCGCCAGGTAGATGATTACAGTCAATTTTCTGTGTCCCTCTCTTGTCTACCATCAAGAGCTAGATCTATGTCGCTCTCCCAAGGAAGATATCTTCACTTTCGTCCCCGGCAACGGCACCAAAATGTTATCACTCCAAGAGTCACCCCCAAACTGCAAATGGGAGTAAGCTTGGTAACATACAAATTGCTTTAATTTTGGTTTGAAATCAGGGATCAGCAAGACTTTAAAGAAAGGAAAAGACAACAGATATCACTGCAGATCAGTGATGGACCATTGGGCTATGGAGTCATAAACAGTATGCTCATTGAAGGCATTTAAGCTCCCTATCAGACAAAAGATTTATATAATGATGAAGAGAAGAATCGGAGAATTAAAATAAAGACGAATGTTCGCTAAGCAGAGATCCTCTCTGCAAAGAGAATTTAGATGTGTCTGAATAGTAAACAATGATAAATAGGCAAGCTTACAGCAGATCCTCTACCGCATCAAGAATCTATCAATCAAAGGCAAATTTTAATCCTCAAAATCAGCAATACGTTCAAACAAGATGAAGAATAGAACAGAGAACATAGAAGACAAATACGATGAAACAACTCATATGAATCTTCAATAACATACAATTTACAGCCACATGCCCCTCCGGCTTACAAACCGAAATATACAGTCATTCCATTTCTCAAAACCTCCTCCGGTCTTGAGCCCCCCCCTTTTTAATATCATTCATCAAATGTATTTATAATCAAAACAGAAGACAACAGCTAGGAGTGTGAGGTGGCCTTCCTATCCTAAGATTCTCCACAAAAAGCTATAAGTCTAACATCTGTACCAACAAATCTAACAAACTGCTAAAATCAAGGAGCTTGTTGGCAACCAAAAATGAATGACATGTCTTGTTGCTTGGGCGCCTCTTCTCCAGTGTCGTGTGTCTTCTCTTGTCTATTGTGTTCCTTCTGTCAGAAGGAAACTCTGGTCAGTATGGGTCTGCAAGAAAAACTGCCCTCTGTGGTACTTCGGGCTAACAGTTTTCTGTCTCCTCGGCCAGACCCTCCATGCTTCCATTTGAGGGGGTAGTCGATTGTTCAACCACCGGTCCTCCTTTCATTGACTGATTCGGGCTGACAGTTATCTGTCTCCTCGTGATGCTCCTTTGATGATTTGGCTCAACACCCATCTTTTGTTGCCACGCACCGCCCTTGGATGGGTCGTATATAAGCACGTGATTGCGGAAGTTGTCAAGGGCGGTCTAGTTCCACACCGCTTCGACCCGCGCAATCCACCACCAACTACCACGTACCTCTTCTACTATAGCATGGTTTCGATTGCGGGATCGCTCTAGAATTTTTAGGTTCGAGCATGTTCCATCCCCGCAATGAAGTATAGTCGTCGATCTATTGCAATCTGCGATCTGGGAAACCCTGCTATTTTAGCACCCTTGCTAAAATTTATCTGTCTGCCAACTCCAGAATCCTTTTAACCGTGTTTAGAGATGGAGCCAATTTTGGCGCTTGGGAGCCTTGAATGTTGAGCAAGAATATCTCCTGGAGGACGATCTCTCGAATCTGACATGGTGGCCTGACGTCATTGTGTTGTCACAACTTTTGATGGATGAGCGCCATGTGTCTTCGGCACTTTAGGCTTGGGGAGTTCTGGATTGTGAAGCATGAAAAACTCTCGGAGTTGTACGGGCCCGGAGTGACGTGGTAGCCTAAAATGAATGCTATGCATCCTCGATGAATAAGTGCCATGTGTTGAGTTGGAAAACACCCGTGGAGTGGTAGGGCCTGAAGCAACGTGGCAGCCTGACGTCACTTCGGGACTTCGGGATATTTGGATGGAAATCTCCTGAAGTAACTTTCTCTCGGTTGATGTGGCAGCCTCTTGTTACTTCAGGACTTCGGGCTTCGGGAGCTTTTGAACCTGGGCATGAATATCTCCCGAAATGAATTTCTCACAGTTGACGTGGCAGCCTCTCGTCACTTCGGCACTTCGGCAATTCGAGGCTTCAGGATGTAGAGAATGAAAATCTCCCGAAGTGACTTTCTCCCGGTAGACGTGGCAACCTCTCGTCACTTCAGGACTTCGGGACTTTGGCACTTCGGGGTTTATGGATGTAGAGCATGGAAATCTCCCAAAGTGACTTTCTCCCGGTTGACGTGGCAGCCTCTCGTCACTTCGGGACTTAGCACTTCGGCACTTCGAGGTTTCGAGATGTAGAGCATGGAAATCTCCCAAAGTAACTTTCTCCCGGTTGACGTGGCAGCCTCTCGTTACTTCGGCGCTTCGATCTTCGGAAGCTTTTGAACGCGGACATGAATATCTCCCGAAGTGACTTTCTCCCGGTTAACGTGGCAGCCTCTCGTCACTTCGGGACTTCGACACTTCAGGGCTTCCCTTTGGTTGTTAATCCTTGCGCGACTTTGAAGCTCTGAATGCACGAGAGCCGCTAATCTGAACTATACATGGGATCTCCACCGCTGAAAATTGAACCTATCTGATTGCTTGTATTTCAATCCCGAAATGGACTACTCTGAATGTTACATTTGGACATTTCCTGTACAAGCAAAGGACTTGGTCGACCTGCTTCGAACGGAAATTTTGGTAGCGCCACTTTCCAGAAATAGGGTTCATAGCGCTTTTGAGTTACTTTTGTCGTTGTAGATGTTTGTGCTAATAGTATCTATTGTAGATAATTCATTGTTACAGCATATAAATGACTATATAGATGATAAATGAGACAAAAGACTACAAATCTTATATTATGATATCTCTCTGTAAGTACAATGTCAAATGCGACTGAATAAAAATGAATCACTCGGCTAGATTAAATGACAAAAGGATCTTAGCCGGAATACAATAAGAAAACTAAAGGATAATACACGATAATAGATGAGAATTGATGGATCAATGGATGAGCTCGAACTATGGCAGCTCGCATAGTAACGGCTGTAAGTCCAGAAAGTTCGCCCTGGTGGCTAAACCTCTTGGAATGGCCTGGAAACTGTCCCAAATGGTGTGCCATGATCTACCTCTCAGTACTGATGACTGATCGACCCCTATGTTGGTGTGTCTGGACCCGGAATGGATCCCCTTGGGGGAATGCGCCCCTCTACCATTGGAAAATTGCACCCTAGTGATTCCACCGTCGGAATCGATTGAGATGTGCCTCAAACTGATCGCCTTGGCCTACTGTGAAATGGGTCGGAAGGGTTTCCCTGGATCTGATCTGATGATCGCTCAAGAACCCCGAATGTGTCCGCCCAAAGTGTCGCACTCCCAATGTCTGGAAAATGCGCCCCAGATGATTCCTCCATCGGAATCTGGCAAGGAATCAGGCAAAAGATGCGCTTTGTCTGCCTCTCAATTGGGTCGGAGGGGAATCTCTGAACTCTTCCTGGATGGGACAAGTCAATCCACTGAACCTCCTCAGAAGTTGCGCCCTCGCCCTGAATAAGTGCGCCCTTGCTGCTGGAACCTGTGCAACTGTTGTTGAAGAATGATGGAAGACCTTTGTGATCTTCTCGGTGACTAGGGTGTGTCTCTCAACACCGAAATCAGCCAATGGTGTCTTCCTCCAGGAATCCACTGAACTATCTCTCCTGAGATGCGCCTCTCTCCTCAATGACAATGAAATATCCCTGATCCCACTAATTAGGATATCTACTACGGATCTAGTGTTCTGTCTCACAGATCTGATACACTGGGGGTTTCTGGATGCATTTTATCTTCAGATCTAATACTCTGGGGGTTTCTGGATGCGTTTAGTTATGTGCTTGAGATGTTTTGTAGTTGTTGCATGTGCATGTTATATGTTATGGTTTAAAGTTTAAACAGTATATATATGATCCATACAGAAATAAGGAACATCAACCACCCAATAATATGTATTATGAGATTCAAGCATGAAAATACAATGAAATACTAGAAATATAGAAGATAGTCTTCAGTTAGATCTCATGGATCGTCACTGGAATACAAGCAAGTAACATAAAATACCCGTGATCAGAAGATGAAGGCAGATCTGATGGATGCACAGATAGATCGACAAAATCGGCGGTTTCGGAGAAGCATGGTAACCGCTACAAACTAGAAAACTCATCCAGAAGGTTATACCAGTCGGAATGAGCTGGAAATTGTCCCAATAGAAGTGCCATGGCCTCTAGAATGATATTGGTGACTGTCGGATGACAGATCTGGCCTCTGATACTCTGGATCTCATCCCCTGGGGGTCTATGCACCTCCTGGCTCTCTGGATGCGCCCCAAATGATTCCACCAACGGAATCGGCTGCTATAGGACTCAAAACGATCGCCTCACCAAATGCGGAACTGGGTCGGAAGGGTTTCCCCAAATCTTCTCTGATGCTCCATCTATCACATCAATTGTCCTTCCAAAAGAGTTGCGCCCTAAATGGTTGAATGATGCGCTCTGAAGGATTCCAACGTCCGAATCTGATGGAAAGTGGCTCAATCTATGCGCCTTGGCTGGATCTCAATTGGGTCTGAAGGAAACTGCAATCCGAGCTCTGATCTTGTGCAGCTACACAAACCCTCTATCTGACTTGCACCCCCACTGGCTAAGCTGCGCAACACTGATAACTGGATACTCCTTAATAGCATGGTGAAATACCTGAATGGTATCTCCGATGGGCTAGGGTGTGTCTCTCAACACCGAAACCTATCAATGATGGTGGTTTCCTCCAGAAATCCAAAAAACAGTAGAAGTCGAATCTCTTCCTCCTCTAGGAACTCTCAACATCAAATCATAACAATGAATGAGGAGGAATTAGGTCAAATTCCTTCCTTTATACTCTTCCCGATCTAATTCACGATTGACCTCACTTAAGTTAGGCGCTTTTCGTCCTAAGGTGAATAATTAATTAATTAAGTCCCCCTTTAGC
This sequence comes from Picea engelmannii, assembly GCA_009831015.1. Classification (NCBI taxonomy): domain Eukaryota; kingdom Viridiplantae; phylum Streptophyta; class Pinopsida; order Pinales; family Pinaceae; genus Picea; species Picea engelmannii. The sequence continues at coordinate 43,177 of ML803281.1, forward strand.
ACCTTTTCGTTCTAATTCTTCATTGACTTAGGCTTAAGTGACTTTTCCTATGCTTTTTGGCTTAATTCATCGTTTAGCCACCAAATCACCCTTATTTCTCCATTTTGTTCCTATTTGTGTACCTTGGGAGGTGTTCCCCTATTTGTGTACCTTGGGAGGTGTTCCCCATGTGTTATCCCTCCTTAGCACATGTGGGAAAGTCATTTGGCACTTTGTCCTATGTCCTTTATGTCTATTTTGTACTTGACTTTGGTTAAAGTGCAAAATGTCACTTTTTGGTAA
>ML803281.1:71077-99668 GCA_009831015.1 Picea engelmannii
TATATATATGTATATATTGAATGAATAATAATCAATTTAGATCTTCCAATTCGGGTGTCATCCGGAGGACCATCTAGCAGCCCAAACCCATCACAAATCTTGATGTCTTTCGTCTTGAATGTCCATGGGACACAAGGCACCTCTACATCCCACTCGCATACCAAGCATTGACTCGAAGTTAATTCAAGACAAGTGGTCTATGTTGGCAACCAAACAAATAACCCTCCCTATTTCTTGTAAAGGGTTTAAGAGTACAATGGCCATGAATTACAGCCTCCGGCATATGTTGCAACTGTAGTTCGAGCTCCAATTGACGGCAGCTTGTCCCAGTAACTTAATTCCCTCCTCATACGCCATTGCTCCTCAATCTCACCTCGATGCAGAACTTCGTGCGAAAGATTTCAATGTTGGGTGTATGGTGGGCTCGACCCCCCTTCTCAGGTATCAATCATTGCTCAGGATCAAGAGCTCCCACCAAATTTTGAAAGAGCATTGAGTCGAGCTCACTAGCACCCTTAGCACTCATTGTTGTTCCATCTTTCAACCACGCATTAAAATCCTCGATGCCAGCATGGACAATGTCAAACCCAGAGGTAGAGAAAGAACCTCTTGATTTCAGCCATTTCCATGAATTCAGCAGGAAGCATCAGTTGTTATGGAGGATTACTATGGGAATATAGCACAGGAAACTCAAGAGGATGTGGAGAACTTGAAAGTCGAGGCTCACCGTGAGAGGATCATCACCCAAGACGTTGTTGTGGATGTTGAATTCAAGCCCCTTATCCCTCATATTGGATCGACAAAAGCCAGATGCACCAAATACCTCTGCACCATTGACCTGCAATGGCACATGAAAACCATGCTTGCCAAAGCTATCACTGCCAGGGATGTTGCACAAATAGAGATGGCTATGCATATTGAATTTATTCAGTTGCAGAACCAGCTGACAAACAAGAAGCTCGACATCAGGGTTGTCAAGCAAGGGATTACCTCCAACAACGATGGAGAGGACATATCCCAGGTTCCTCAAGATTCTCCTTCCTCTTCTACTTAATTTATTTGTTATGAATTCTCCCTTCCTAAGTCTTTTTGGCCATGGCATAAAGAACATTAAGCCTCAGTCTTATGATAAATATTGGAACAGTTTTTTGTACTCACTTTTGGGAAAATTTTGTAACAAGCATATAGACAGCTCCATCTTTGATATATTTTGAGTCGCAAGCCCGATGAAGCATTTGTACTATTGTTGGACTAGTTTCCCATGTGGTAGCTCAGTAGTAGAACATCTGTAATTATATTTTTTCCTTTTATTAATATAGTGTAGATAGTTTACAAAAAAAAAATAACCAACCTAGATCCATCTTAACTCTGAATCTATAAAGAGCCGGCATGAATCAAATATCTCAAAGTGCAAACCTTTTTTAGAGTGCAAAATTTAAGGAAATAATAATTATATAATTTTAAGGTCAAATTATATAAGAACATGTGTTTCCTCTTAAGAGGTCACAGGTTCAAAACCAGAGGGGGGTAAGGTATGTATATTTTCGTAGACTTTACCAGTCAAATCATTGGACGGAGGGGGGTCCCTTGTCCCACAAGCAAGGGGGTCTCATACACCAATTTGGTGTGTTGGCTTGGTCGTGACCTTAAAAATAGATTATTATTATATATTATTGAAATGTTATATATATACATAAATTATCATTGAATTGAATTAATATGTGGGTTAATTTTACATTTTATCATTATTAATATATATATAAATATATATATATATATTGAATTAGCATGTGGGATAATTTTACATTTTGTCTTTATCGAAGATAAGTGGAGAATATATATATTCGTTGAATTAGTATGTAAAATATCCATGATCCAGCTGATCTAGATAACTACTATTGAACTATGGTTTTGTCACCGATGTCTAATACTCTGGGGGTTTCTGGATGCATTTGAGTTAATGTGTGACATGCTTGGTGATTTTCGCATGTGTGTTTCATTCATTAAGTGTTTTAGCAATATAAAGATAATGCATGTGAAAGAAGGGACAACACAACTCATTGATATATATAATGAGGAAAAAGCAGGAAATACAATAATAAGTTGGAAGAAGATATACTAATCACCAATTAGATCTCATTGATCGTCACTGGAATACAAATCAACTAACAAGAAATACCCGTGATCAGAAGAATGAAGGTTGATCTATGCGTGCACGGATAGATCGACAAAAAGTAGTTTGGAAGCTCATGGTAACTGCTGCAAACTCTGGAAAACTCGCCCTGATGGTGATACTCATCGGAATGGACTGGAAATTGTCTCAAAAGAAGCGCCTTGGCCTCTAGGCTGATCCTGGTGACTATCAGACTGAAGATTCGACCTCTAGAGCTATGGATGTCACCCCCTGGAAGTTTGCGCACCTCCTGGGTTATGAGAGTGTGCCCTAGTGATCCCACTAATGGAATCTGACGATGTATGAATCGAAACGATCGTCCTTGCCTTCTCTATAATGGGTCAGAAGGGTTTCCTCAAAACTACTCCAGAATACCCCCTAAAACCCCAAATGTGCTTCCTCAAGAGTTTCACCCTAACTGAATGTTTGTTGTGTTTTGGGAGATTCCACCATCGAAAACTCATGACATGTGGCTCAAAAGGTGAGCCCTTGCTAGATTTCTAATGGGTCAGAAGGGATTTGCAAAATATTGAACTGTCTCGTGCGACCACACAAGCCTTCTCTCTAATCCTTGCGCCCTCCTTGGCTGAGCTGCACAATCACTAAACTAGATACCTATAATGCACGGTGAAATACCTGGATGGTATCTTTAATAGGATAGGGTGTGTCTCTCAACACCAAAACTGATCAATGGTGGTGGTTTCCTCCAAAAATCCACAAAACAACAAGGGGGATGATTTCCTCCTCCTCTGCAAATATCTCAACATCAAATCATAACATAATGAGGAATTAGGTCAAATTCCTCCCTTTATACTCTTCCCAATCTAATTCACCATTGACATCACTTAAGCTAGGTGTTTTTCCTCCTAAGGCGAGTAATTAATTAATTAAGTTACCCTTTAACACCTTTTTGCTCTATTTCTTCGTTGACTTAGGCTTAAGTGACTGTTCCTATGCTTTTTGGCTTAACTCATCGTTTAGCCACAAAATCACCCTTATTTCTCATATTGTTCCATGTGTGTGCATGACTATAGTCTACGGGAACAAATAGACTACTAAGTCACTCCATGGTGGCCTACTCTTGGGAACGAGACATCATAGTCCTCCCTTCCCGAGATTGCTTGTCCTCAAGAAACATCAATCTCGGATGCTGCAAAATATGATCTCCCTCCCATGTGGAATCCTCCATTGGAAGACCCCTCCATCTAACCAAGCACTCCCTGATGACCCTGCTCCTCAACCTGTGCTCTCTCTGCTCGAGCACCACCTCCAACACTAGTTCCAACTTGCCCTCCTCATCCAAGGGTGGAAAATCCTCTGAAATGTTGACCTATTATCCCACTTCCTTTTTAAGGCAAGAAACGTGAAAGACATTATGAATCTTGCTGCCCTATGGTAGCTCTAGCTTGTATGTCACCTCGCCTACCCTCCTGATAACTCTGTATGGCCCATAAAATTTTGGCTTCATCTTCTTTGCTCCGCTCCTCTTCAAGGAGGATTGTTTGTATGGTTGTAATCACAGAAAAACCAAATCTCCTACCTCGAAACTGCACTCGACTCTCTTCTTGTCTGTGTAGATCTTATGTTGGTTTTGAGTTGTTTGCAAGTTTTCCCTCACTGCCTGCAAAATCCTCTGACTCTCCTCCACCCAATCTTTGCCCCCCTGGACCCTCCTATCCCCAAACGCGGTCTCCACAAAAGAGGGTGCATTGTATCAATACAATGCTCTGAATGGTGACATCCTGATAGACATATGGTAAGTCGTGTTGCAGCAATACTCACCCATGTGTGTTGTTTCCCTCCCACATAGTTCCTCAGATACCCCTCCACCCATCTGCTGACAATCTTTGTATGTCCATCTGTCTATGGGTGGTAGTTAGTACTCGTAGCTAGCTCGGTGTCTACCAACCGAAAAATCTCCTACCAAAATGCATTGATGAAGCGCCCATCTCTATCACTGACTAACTGCTTGGGTAAACCGTGCAACCGAAATACCTCTCTGAAAAACAATTATTCTACCTGTATGGCCTTGTAGTCTATGGGTATGGAAAAGAAATGTGCAAATTTGGTTAGCCTGTCGACCACCACAAATATACAGTCCTTGCCCTACACTTGAGGAAGGCCTCTAATGAAATCCATAGAAATGCTCTCCCATTTATGCTCTAGAATGAGTAGAGGTTGAAGCAACCCCGCGGGGTGTGTCTGCTCAGACTTTCTCTACTGACAAGTTGTGCACTCTCGAATGTGTTTCAATACATCATCCTTGAGACCCTTCCAAGAGAATCTCTCCCTGATTTGCCTATATGTTTTGAAATACCCTCGATGCCCTATTGTAGGTGAATACTGACACATATTCATAATTTTCCCCTTCAGGGTAGATTCTGGAACCAAGTAGATCCAGTCCTTGTATAAAATGATGTCATCTAAAACCCAGTACCTATCATCAATTGCATGTCCATCCATCACCTCACAAGAAAAAAAAAAATTCGAGTACTCCACCAACAAATGAGCTTTCCAATCTGTGTAAACGTCCATCATCGAACATCCCGGTGGCCTCTTGGACAAGGCATCTACTACAACATTCCTATTTCCTTTGACATACTCAATGTTAAAGTCGAAGGATTGGATCTTTGAGACCCACTTCTGCTTTCTCTTACCGAGATCTTTCTGATCCAGGAAATACTTGAGACTATTGTGATCAGTCTTCACTACAAATATGTTTCCTACCAGATACTGCATGAATTTGGTTAAGGCATGCATGATTGCTAGCATTTCCTTTTCATAAATAGGATAAAGTCTCTCCAACTCGTTGAGCTTCCTGCTCTCAAACACAATGGGGTGGCCCCCCTGCATCAAAACTGCTCCAATTCCTACCCCTGATGCGTCACACTCTAAGACGAAGGGTTGTAAGAAATCCGAGAGTGCTAGAGCAAGGCATGTCCTCATAACCTCCTTCATTTTCTCAAATGTCTATTGTGCCTCCTCTGTCCACTGAAAGACGCCCTTCTTGGTCAAATCTGTGAGTGATGCTCCCAACTGTGAAAAGCCTATGATGAACCACCTGTAGTAACTGCATAACCCAAAGAATCCTCTCAGCTCCGTGAGGTTCTTGGGTGTTGGCCAATCCGAAATGGCCCTGATTTTCTCCCTATGAACCTGTACTCCCTGATTACTGATGATATGCCCCAAGTACAATATTTCTCTCATGCCAAACTCACATTTGGACTCCTTGGCATATAATGATTGTGCCTGCATAATATCCAAGACCTCCTCCAAATGTACCAGATGTTCATCCCATGTCCCGATGTAGATCAATATGTCATCGAAGAATACCAGAAGGTATTTCCTCAACTCCCCTCTGAAGATGTGGTTCATGCAAGAATGGAAAGTGGTCAGTGCGTTGGTCAATCCAAACGACATGACCAAGAACTCAAAGTGTCTGAAATGGCATATGAATGTTGTCTTCTCAATATCCTACTCCTTGATGTTGATCTGATGATATCCTGACCACAGATCAATATTGGTGAAGAAAATTGCCCCATGTAACTCGTTCATCAACTCATCTATGTGTGAAATGGGGTACCTATTCTTGATCGTTTTCTTATCGAGCACTTTGTAATTGATGCACATCTGCAACGTCTCATCCTTCTTCAGTACCAGAACAACTAAAGATGCAAAATGACTCATGTTGGGCCTGATGTGCTTTCTCAATCTCGTCCTTGAATTTCTTGGGGTGTATATAGAGCGCGGTGATCACTGGTGTAGCCCCTGCTTCCAACTCGATCGTGTGCTCAAATCCACTGTCTGGTGGTCTCCCTGGTGGTATCGGCCCAAACACTGGCTCATACTTACCCATAATCTCTTTGATCTGTGGATGGTAATGCTCTCTACCCTCTGAATCCTTCTGTGTGGTGATCAAACACTCTGTTGCATAGGCCACATCACCGTGACGGAAGATCCACTCCATCCTTTTTGTCGATACTTCTCATGGTGCTCCTGTAGACATGTCTCTCAGCCCCACTCTCGATCCACTGGCATCTCTAAATCTCATGGTCAACGTCTGATAGTTGAACCCAATCTCCCTGAATGAATATAACCATTGTATCCCCAATACAACACCAATATTTGATAGGTCAACTACATAGAAGGTATTTGTCATGGTGTAGTTGCCTAGTTTGACCTCTAGGTCTGGGATCATGTCCAAACATGTCATCGTGTATCCATCTACCACTGCCACATGGAATACCTCAAACTCCTCAATGTGTAACCCCCTCCTGGATACCAAGGATGCATATATGAAATTGTGGGTGGCCCCACCGTAAACTAAACTGACCATGTGATGCCCTTATACAAGGCCCTTGAGCCTGAGAGTGTTGTACCTAGGTATTAGTGAAAGGGTTGTTATGGTTCCCCCTTTCACCTCTCTACGAGGTCTGGTCTCCTCCTTGGGTGGTGCCCCTGTTGGTATCTGAGGTTTCTTCAGCTGTTGCTCTGGCCCATGTGTGGTCTCATCCTCTGAGTCACTGCCTGCATGTGCCCCGATATTCTCATCCTCCTCCTCATTGCCTGATTCCACTTCAATGTAATGGATCTGTCCCTTTCCCATGCATCTATGCCCTAGGACCCAAGGGTCTTTGCAATAGAAGCAAAGCTTCTTCCTCATCAACTCTCATCTTGTGTCATCATCCAATTTGGACTTACCCTTCCATTCCCTTTGAGGATTTCTCTTATCCTTGTCTCTATGTGGTACAAAGGGTTTGGTAAAGGTTTTAGGTTTTAATGTTGAGTCCCCCATGTCTCTTGTGTGCATAATGGCCTCCTGTAAGGTGTGAGGCTTGAAATCTTTAACCCAACCCCTCAATGGTTTTGTCAATGCCTCGGTGAATAACATCACCAATCTGTTCTCTGATATATCGGATACGACCACTACCTTCCACTGGAACTCTAAGATGAAGGACTCAACTGATCCGGTCTGCCTCAACTGTGTAAGGTTCCTGAAGTGGAGCTATGGATCTCTCCTATCAAATCTCTCCATCAACCTCTCAGTGAACTCCAAATATGAAGTAATGTGGTTGTGACCCTACGTCACGAGCCCATGGCACCACCACTCGTGGGCCTCCCCCTCCAAGTGCAATGTGGTGAAGCTGATAGCCCCTAACTCTGTCATTGGGTTAAGCTTGAAGTACGTGTCAAGCTTCTTAACTCATGTTTTAGCTGAGCAATGTGATGATCTGTCGAAAGTAAGAATGTTCAACTTTCCCACTTTCTTGATGAAATCCTTGTTGTGAGTTTTCTTGTTGCCTCTTTGGGCCTCTCGGGGTCTGTTTCGATATATGATCGAACAATAGTCCATCAAACTCATGTATGCATGGAACTTCGGTCCTAGTGCCAAGTAGTCTATCATGTACTCCTCGAATGGAACTTGTGGCACCACCTGTCCCTGACCCGGCTGTCCTCCTGTCTACCCTGGTTGTCCCAATGGTTCTCCTGCCTGGAATTGTGGGTATAAAGGTCGAGGAATCCTCCTAGATGATTTGTAAGCTCAGATTGGTGAAGGGTTTGGACTAGCCCCGCCCTGAGATCCATTGGAGCCACTGGCCCCACCTCCCTGGTGTCCTCCTGAACCACTTGATCCTCCTCTGGCACTGGTGCCTATAGTGCTCATGCTATGGTGGAGCATCTATGCACTAATATCCATTTGTTGTATGGTGTTCATCATGTCTCTATGTCCCCTAGCTAGATCATTCAACATGGCTTGTGTACTGTCAATATGTCTCTTGGGGCCTTTGCCCCTACCCTTGGGTGTCTCACGCCTATTCCTGGAATCATGGGGTCATAAGAAGCACTTCTTCACAGGCTAGCAGGAAGAAGGCTTTAATACCACTGAAATATCCCTGATCCAACTGATCTGGATATCTACTGTTGAACTATGGTTTTGTCATTGAAGTCGAATACTATGGGGGTTTCTAGATGAGTTTGAGTTAATGTGTGACATGCTTGGTGATTTTCACATGTGTGTTTCATTCATTAAGTGTTTTAGCAGTATAAATATAATGCATGCGAAAGAAGGGACAACACAACTCACTGATATATATAATGAGGAAAAAGCAGGAAATACAATAATAAGTTGGAAGCAGATATACTAATCATCAGTTAGATCTCATGGATCGTCACTGGAATACAAATCAACTAACAAGAGATACTTGTGATAAGAAGAATGAAGGTTGATCTGTGCGTGCACGGATAGATTGACAAAAACCAATCTGGAATCTCATGGTAACTGTTGCAGACTTTGGAAAACTCGCCTTGATGGCGATACCCATTATAATGGACTGGAAACTGTCTCAAAAGAAGCGCCCTGACCTATAGGCTGATCCTGGTGACTATCAGACTAAAGATCCGACCTCTGGAGCTCCGGATGTCACCCCTGGGGGTTTGCACACTTCTTGGGCTATGAGAGTGTGCCCTAGTGATCCCACCGGTGGGATTTGACGATGTATGACTCAAAATGATCGTCCTGGCCTCCTCAGTTATGGGTCAGAAGGGTTTCCTTGAAACTACTCCAGAATACCCCTTGGAACACCAAATGTGCTTCCTCAAGAGTTGTGCCCTAACTAATTGTATGTTACATTCTGGGAGATTCCACCATCGGAAGCTGACGACATGTGGCTCAAAAGGTTAGCCCTTGCTAGCTCTCTAATGGGTCAGAAGGGATCTGCAAAATACTGAACTGACTCGTGCAGCCACACAAACCCTCTCTCTAACCCTTGCACCCTCACTGACTGAGCTACACAATCACTGAATTGGATATCTGTAATGCATGGTGAAATACCTGGATGGTATCTCCGATAGGCTAGGGTGTGTCTCTCAACACTGAAACCGATCATTGGTGGTGGTTTTCTCCATAAATCCACAAAACAACAAGGGGGTTGATTTCCTCCTCCTTTGCAAATATCTCAACATTAAATCATAACATAATGAGGAAGTAGGTCGAATTCCTCCCTTTATAATCTTCCCGATCTAATTCACCATTGACATCACTTAAGCTAGGTTCTTTTCCTCCTAAGGTGAGTAATTATTTAATTAAGTCCCCCTTTAACACATTTTCGTTCTATTTCTTCGTTGACTTATGCTTAAGTGACTTTTCCTATGCTTTTTGGCTTAATTCATCATTTAGCCACCAAATCACCCTTATTTCTCCTCTTGTTCCATGTTTGTGCCTGACTATAGTCTACGGGAACAAATAGACTACTAAGTCAGTCCCTGTTGGCCTACTCTTGGGAACAGGACATCACATTATGTGGGCTAATTTTACATTTTGTCTTTATCAAAGATAATTGGAGAAGTTGAATTTTTAAATGGCTACTTAGCCCAAGTAATGAAATTGGAATTGCAGATCACTTGGTTTCTATTTACCAATCACCAACTTTCTAGATCACTGAGTTTCTACTTACCACCAACCAAGACTGGAAAGTTTAACTCTTAAATGTCGTGATTTACAATGATCTTATAGAATACTCATGAGGGTTGCCTCCCTTTCCCTATAGTTAATACTCATCATTGTTTCCTTAATAGCCACAGAGTGTAGGGTTTATATGTGATGCTTCTTTATTCTAAGCCCAACCATTGTTTTCCTCGTACTTTATTATATCTTAGAATTTCATTTGTCTTTATATCTAAGATGTTGACCAATTCACAAATATCATCATATAACTTCTCCACGATAGTTAGTTTAATTGGTAAGACGTGCGCACACTCTCATTGAGAAGGGAGAGGTCACGAGTTCGAGTGTTGATTCCTTTGGGGTTAGGCCTCTGTTCGATGGCCGAGCGATTTACCATCCTTACCATCCACGAAAGTGGGGAAGTATTGGTGGGTTCCTCGTGCCAATTTCCTAGTGAAAAAAAAGGTCTTTGGAGATGATAAACGCTAGGCCATTAGATCCCTAACCCGTTCAAACAATTCCTCTTATTAAGCTTCAACTTTTGCCACAATTCTTCTTTGTAGATGCACCCTCTTACCTAAAATATTCATGTTAAAATATGCATATATATTTGTTTAAGAATATATGTTAAAATACTATTTAAGTTTATTTTTGTGTCGAAATGTGTTTTCTACAACTTAGTATGAGGGAGATGTGTAATATCTTCCATACTCAACATGGAGTTGACACATTGCATTTAAAAAAATATTAATAACAAAAAAATTATTTCAGTTTCGACTATAAATAAATTATTTCAATGTTAAGAACATGTGTTTCCTCCTTGGGGGTTAGGCCTCTGTTAGGTGGTCAAGCGATTTACCATCCTTACCATTCACGAAAGTGGGGAAGTATTGGTGGGTTCCCATGCCAATTTCCTGGTGAAAAAAAGGTCTTTGGAGATGATAAACACTAGGCCATTAGATCCCTAACACGTTCAAACAATTCCTCATATTAAGCTTCAACTTTTGCCACAATTCTTCTTTGTAGATGCACCATCTTACCTAAAATATTCATGTTAAAATATGCATATACATTTGTTTAAGAATATATGTTAAAATATTATTTAAGTTTATTTTTGTGTCGAAAGGTGTTTTCTACAACTTAGTATGAGGGAGATGTGTAATATCTTCCATACTAAACATGGAGTTGGCACGTTGCATTTAAAAAAATATTAATAACAAAAAAATTATTTCAGCTTCGACTATAAATAAATTATTTCAATGTTAAGAACATGTGTTTCCTCCTTGGAGGTCACAGGTTCAAATCCAGAATGGGGTAGGGTATGTATACCTCCATAGACTTTAGTAGTCAAATCGTTGCGTGGAGGGGGTCCCTTGTCCCACAAACAAGGGGGTCTCATACACCCAATTCGTGTCTAGCTTGGTCGTGGCCTTAAAAATAGATTATTATTATTATTATTAAAATAATTTTATATCAACCTTATATAGAGAGATAAAGTAATTGAAAGTAAAAAAAATTATTATTGTGTTTATAAGTTTTTATACTTTCGAGTATGAAAAAGATGTGTAATTCCTTCAATGTTTAATAAGAAGTTGACAAGTGACATTTAAAGAAATATTAATAACAAAATAATACTTCATTGTGGGCCATAAATAAAATATTTCAATATCAACTTCATATATATATATATATAACAATTGAAAATAAAAAAAATATTATTGAAAAGTTGTTTTCTATAATGCAGTATGAGGGAGATGTGTAGTTCCTTTCGAGCTCAACATGGAGTTGACACATGGCATTTGAAAAAATATTAACAACAAACAAATATTTTAATGTTGGAAATAAAATGTTTCAATGTCCACCTTAACTAAAATAATTTTATATAACTTTATATACAAAGAGAGAGAGAGAGGAAAAATAATTGAAACTAAAAAAAATCATATTTTGCATATAGGTGCTTTCTACTTCCCATAATGAGGGAGATATGTACTTCCTTCGATGCTTGATATGAACTTAGCATGTCATGGGTGGTAAGTTCATCTCTGACCCTCAGGGAAATCAGGTATATACCTATGCTTAGGGGATAGGAATTGCGGAAAATAATCAAGTGGAGGCATACGCCCTTCTTCAAGGCACGTCCATTGCCATCATATAAAGGAATTGATAATCATCGGAGACTCGCAGATCATCATCAAGTCCCTCGCATTCAAGGAACCCCTAAAGGACTTCCAATTGGCTTCAACTCTTTCCAGAGTGGAAAATCTCACTTAGAAGATGAACAAACACTCTCTTTACGATGTCTTACGAGAAAACAATGTCAAGGCGAACACTCTGGCTAGAGAATCCTTGGGCTTGTCTCAAGGAATATTGAGGAAAAATGGGGGTGTTAATTATTTCTTCATACCCTAAGTTTAAGATATGCATCGATGTCCACTAAGCGTGATGTGTCTAGATCACAAAGATTGCATTAAAGGAACAAATGAATCAAGCGAGCGGGGTATATATTCACAATCACAACCCAACCAAACCATCATGAGCCAGTTAATGGGGCATTCACTATTTATTCCCTCTACACTCACTCCTCATTGGGAAGGTAGGATAAACCCACTCGAAATCGAGAAATTTATGATTGTTGGGGGACCTCTTGGAGTGCAGAGCTTCCCTATCATGGCTAGCACTTTGGAGAAAATGTCAAAGAACTGGACAAGGTTTTCTCCCTCGACCGCAAAGCTTCAACAACCAACAACCTCGGTTAGCACCAAACTCTTCTACATTTTCCCTTTAGCATTCTTATACCATTCCTCTTTCAGTTAGATTTAGCTTCATTGGTATGGGACCATGTCTTTTGGTGGAAGGAGGTACCTGGGAAGTTCTTTCCAATTCCCATTGTAAGGCTTTTTATTTATTGTTGGGTTTGTAATTTTGGCACATCGACCTGTCAGTTGGATTTACATGGTAACTAGGGATACGAGATTTTTTTCCCTTACCTAATAGAGAACTTGTTTCGAATGCTTGAAACATTACTCAAATTTAGGATTCTTGTTATGATGACATAATCTAGGTTTGGTGGCTCTATCCCTCTATTTCTATTCTCAAACATTTTCATCTCAGTTCAACTTTATCCCTATGGGGAAGGTCTAACCTATGGTGGGAGAATTATGGGAAATCCCCTTTCAACCCCTATGTTTAGTCCATCTTTTACACATTTTTTTGGGCATGATGTTGTGGCGCTTTGATTAGTTGGTTGGATTTTCTAGGTGACCTAGGATGGGGGATGTATGTGGATATTCTTTGGTATAAAGGTGATCTTGTCTATATAGATTATGTTCGAACCTCTTTTAAAAACTAGGATAGATAAATTAACTCGGAGTTGGAGGCTTCGCCTCTTTGCATTGATTCTCAATCTTCTCATTCTTCACAAGGGGACACTTGGTCCCTCTCTGGGCATATAGGCATATAGAAGATTCTGAAGGGTAGATAGTGTCCATTTCTAGTTTTGGATCAATGTGGAACCAAGAGGACTTGAAGGTATTCACAGAAAACTATAGATGCATGAAGAGCTCTTACAATACAATGACATTTCATTGAGAACCCTCTCACAACCTGGGAGTGCAACAAAAAGCACAATATGCAAGACAATGGGTATCCTTGAAGCACACCAGGAAATTCAAATCTTGAAATGGATTGTTATAAGCTAAATCTCTCTCTCTCNCATTCATCTTAACTCGAGATCTATCATGCACCAAGAGGGATCAAGTCCCTTGAGGTGAAAACTTTTTTTAGATTGAAAAAAACTTGAGGAAATGTTTGCACCTTGAGGGATTTGATTTCTCTCGATGCATGATAGATATGGAGTTAATATGAATCTACGTTGGTATATGTGAAAATATCAAATCATCCACAGGCATCAATAAGGCATTACATTCTTAGAATCCATACAATGATCAATATTATTTACTGATCATATCAACAAGATAAATAATAATTAATTTTCCCATAAAATTGAATAATCTATGACAAAATGTAATCTATTATATGGTAGAATATTTTGTATGTAGATCAAAAATATGTGGGAATCCAAACATGATCATGGGTATGACAATGCCATTAAAATCACATCATCCAATATCTCAACCACTAAAATGAACAAAGTATATTTACTCACAAACAATGAACATAAGAAGGACAAATAACAAAATCCATAAAAGATAAATTAATATAATTGAATAATATAGAATGAATGAAATATCAAATGAGTTCTGATACCAACTTCCTTCCCGAGATACCAACAAAACTCTGATACCAATTCAGCCCAATTTTCTTTAGATGTCAATTAGTTCATAAGTACACATTAAACATCCGACCAGATTCAAGAAATGAAGATTGTCATGACTATTTGCAAAATATCGTGTGAAAACACTTACTTATCCATAAACTTCATCAACTGATAAATATAACCTACAAAAATAAGAATGTTGAACTGAAGTAAAATAAGATCAACAATAATTCAAATGGCACATAAAGAATTTTTTAACGAGGTTCGCTCATCTTGGGCTATGTCTTCGGATCCCTTTCCAAATAGTGAGACCGCTCGATTAATGCTCAAATGCCAACATTACAATGAATAGACTTACAAATGCCAAAATTCTGAGGACACCTTTAAAGTTTGTTACTCCAACTCAGAAACAAAGGTCACCATTGAATTCCTCGCGAAATTTTTAGAAGAACAAGTATAAACTTGACTATGTTCTGAACATGTGCCTAAAGACCCCCTTTTGCATGCATAACAAGACTATGAGTCTCATACATGACAAACTAGACTAAGACATTCATACACAACACTTTTACACAGAACTAACATCACCATCATATTTCTCTCGAAATTATGAGAACAAATGAGTATAATCACTTTATACTTCTCTCAAAGAAATCAATAGCACGCAAAACAAGGCAAATCCAAAATAGGAACACATATTGCATGCAAAATAAGGAAAATTATGAACTTGACATGAATTTATATGTAAAACCCACTTCTTGGCATGCATTACCATGTCATGCATAGGCTCAATGCTAGGTTTATATAGGCCAAAAACCGGATCTAAATCCGTTGGCATTGTTACAACATAAATTAATTATACAACAAGCCCAATTAAATGTCATAAATGAACATAACCAAAGTGGTTGGAATAATGGTTAAACAAATTTGTAATATATCTCGGAGGTTCCATGTTCGATCCACCAAAATGGCATAGTCGTTGGTTTGTTGAAACAATATATATATATATATATATATATATATATATATATATATATATATATATATATATATATATTAAAAACCAAGGAATTATATATTAATATATAATAATACCAACGAATTAACCCATGCACAAAAATTGTGGAGGTTAGCATGCCCTTTGAGGCCATGTTGGATATGCCACGTGTCAATTGTTCATTGACACATGTGGCGCCAAGTCACATGTCTACGTCAACACTAGATCATTGGTTCAGTCACCTTCCACATTTGTATGGATCTGCCACCTCAGCATCTAATTGCCTGCGAATTGTATTGTATGGTCATGCCATATCAGCGCCATGTCACCCGCACAACCTGCCATGTGTCACTTCTGGATAGGTCCAATTTGACCCCAACAATGCCAAATCTAAGTGACATGTGGCAGCCTCTTGTGTTGCCACAACATCTTGTTGACGTTATCCTATGCCTTGTCAGTAGTACAAATGGTCACATGGCAGCCTGTGGGCCTGCCACGTGGCACACCCATTTTGCCTTTTGCCTTGTTTTCTTGAAAACTTCAAATGACGTTAACTTTCTCATACGACGTCCATTTGAGGTGATTCATGTATCGTTGGAAAGCTCTCGTCAAGCTCTACGCCATGAAGTCATTTTCAAGAGAAGTTGAGATGATCATTTTTATTTTTTTGGATCCTCCTGGATCTCTTTTAGCATTCTAGACCCTCTTTTACATGCATAACGAGACTATGAGTCTCATAAATGAAAAAATGGACTAAGAATTTCATTCACAACACTTTTACACAGAACTAACATCACCATTAGATTCCTCTAAATTTTTTGAGAAAAATGAGTATAAACACTCTATACTTCTCTCAAAGGACTCAATAGCACACAAAACGAGGCAAATAAAAAATAGGAACACATCTCGCATGAAAAATGAGGAAAATTCTGAAATTGACATGAATTTCTATGCAAACCCACTTTTTGGCATGCATTAGCATGTTGTGCATAGGCTCGATACTAGGTTTATATAGGCCAAAAACTGGATCTAAATATGTTGGCATTGTTACAACATAAATTAATTATACATCAAAACCAATTAAATGTCATAAATTAACATAACCAAGGTGGTTGGCATAATGGTTAAAAATTTTGGAATATATATCCCGGAGGTTCCGGGTTCGATCCACCAAAATAGCAGTCATTGGTTTGTTGAAACAATATATATATATATATATATATATATATATATAGTCATATGGTATATAACTATATATTAATATATATAACAAAAACCAACAAATTAACCCATGCATGAAAATTGTGGAGGTTAGCACGCCTTTTGAGGCCATGTTGGAGATGCCATGTGTCATTTTTTCATCGGTCTATGTGGCACCAAGTCACCTGCTTGCGTCAACACCACAACACTGGTCCAGTCACCTTCCACCTCTGTATGGATTTTCCACCTTGGCATCTAGCCACCTTCCAGTTGTACTGTATGGCCATTCAATGTCAGTGCCATGTCACTTGTATGGCCTACCATATGTCACTTCTGGATAGGTCCAACTGGACCCTAAAAATGCCAAATATGAGTGACACATGGTAGCCTCTCATGTTGCGACATCAACTTGTTGATGTCATCCTTTTCCCTGATAGTTGTATGGATGGTCACATGGAAGCCTGTGGGCCTGCCACATGGCACCCCCATTTTGCCTTTTGCCATGTTTTCTTGAAAACTTGAAATGGCCATAACTTTCTCATACGACGTTCGTTTGAGGCAATTCACGCATCGTTGGAAAGATCTCGTCGAGCTCTATGCAATGAAGTCATTTTCAAGAGCATTTGTTGGAAATATTGTCATTGATGTCAACAGTCGAAGTGATGATCTTATATTGTAATGATGAAGAATATAAGATGAGATTGTCATTGATGTCAACAAGTATATCAATCAGCAGATGATGTCAAACAGTGTGCAAAGATAGATAACGTAATCTCAGAAGGGAAAATGTAGTACAAGAGAAGATTCGTGATTATTCTTGATCACGATAGGATCAACAATGTTCCTATGATCAAAGCTCAGGAGAATTAGTGACTGACTATCAGTGCATAAAAGAATGCACAAACATTTATTAAAGATCGGGAGAGTTAGCGAATGAATATCTCTTTGCAGTAGTATCGTTGGGATCGAAGGAAATATTGAGAGGCCTCAACAGTCGTTTGATTAGAGTGAGAAGTTCAGAAGCCGTCCGATCAAGAGGTTGACTGTGAGCTTGAGGATTGTAAAAGGATCGTGATCGGAGCATGAAGGACCAACAACGGTTAGATCCAGTGGAGCTGCAAGGAGGATAAGCCCAGGAGTCAGCCAACACTCCAAAGCTGTGAAATGATCCTAGCCGTTGGATCGAAAGGACACATGTCGAGTGATTGTCATTTCGCTGACTTGCAGATCAGGAAATTCAAAGACAGTGTTACATGAACTCGTGAAACGCAAAATCACGATATGATCTGGACCATTGGATCAAAGAGCATCGTGGACCATCCATCCAACGTAAGTGGATATCGAGAAATAAAGAATGGAAGAAGGGAGGTGAGTAGTCCTCCAAACTTGCGAAACGCGAAATCATGATAAGATCTGGACCATTGGATCATGGAGGGTCGTGGACCGTCGATCCAACGTAAGAGGATATCAGGAAATCAGGAATGGAAGAAGGGAGGTGAGTAGTCCTCCAAACTTGTGAAACATGAAATTCCGATAAGCTCTAGTCCGTTAGATCACAAATGTATGAGGACCGTTAGATCTGGGAGAAGTTGCACAACGATTAGCTGTGAGTTCCTTCGAAACTCTGGACTCAGATAATTTGGAGTGACAACGACTCAAGGATCTCGAACTCACGAAGTCTGAAATTCCGAAGAGATCCTAGCCATCGATTGGAAGGTGAGCACGTGGCATAAGATCAGCAATTCAGGGATTTGTGATTCGGAGAATCAACGACGAGAGTTATTCAAAACCTCGAAAGTCGAAGCTCTGAAGTCAAGGAGGAAGACACGTATCAAGGTCCATGTCATATTGAGTGATGTCAATGACAGACCACATCAGCAAGGACACGTGGCTCAATCAGAAAGTGACAAGTGTCAAGTTGAAATTGGCATTTTAGGCACATGTAATTCACGAATCAGAGTGACACGTGGCAACTACTCGACACGTGCCAATTCATCATGTAATGTCAGCAGGTTTACGTCACGTCGAGAGTTTCTACTTTGGGAGTTTTGCATAGCAAGAAAATACTCTAATATCTCGAAGTCTCGAACGTCGAAATTTCAAAAGGGACACGTGTCAGTAGAGTTACAACTTTGGGAGATTTGACATTCTGGATGTCACAAAAACTCCGAAGGGAAAAAGTGCCGAAATTATGGTGGCCATCCATCTCGATGAATGATTAAATCATGGCCGTCGGATTTTGCAGTAAAAGTATGAATGCAAGGTTAAAATGGATCATTGATGTATCTCCGCGAGATAAACGTGAATCATCCGATTGTATCGGCGATATCATAATCGGGAATTTTGCAATGTACTAAGTCACGAAGACCCAATGGGAAAAACCTCAAAACTTTGTCAGACGTCCATCCCATCAGTGATTGAATCACGACCGTTGATTCTAATAAAGCGCTCAAAGCGTGCGTTTGGTCTAGCACCTGGTCACCATAGTTGGTCATATGGTTCCAAGAAGTAATCGACAATATCATAATCGAGAGTTTTGAAAGGTTGGAGGTAACAAAGACCCGAAGGGAAAAGTGTCGGAATCCCGTCGACCATCGATCTCTTCAGAAGAATGAATCATGACCGTTTAATCTATAAACGCTCAGGCGCTCGTCTCACTTAGCTCTTGATCACCGCCGTTGGTCATATGTTATAAAGAGGTTTTAAAGGAAATGATAATATGTCTCTATAGTTGTTATAGCCCGTGGTTCTACGCCATTGGTCATATGTGATGGTTTGAAGGAAGCGCCATCACGAAATCTGGTCTCTGTAAATATAACAAAGATTAGGGATTGAGTTTGAAGGATTAAATTGATCCATGATTGTGATCAATTTATGGAAAGCCTCCACAGTAAAATAAATAAACAATAATTAAGATTGATTAATCAAAGAGGCGCGATGGTCGAAGAATAAACCGATTCACAGTCATGATTAAAATAGAATAAATCATGAAAATATGAATAAAGAATAAAAAGAAAAATGATATTAATTAAACTTTAGATTATCATTTTAAATGAAAAGGTACAATGGTTCAAATAAAGGGACACATTGTTTTAAATTTCACACCTGTTTGAAGAGTATATAAACGAGAAAAAGTGGTGAGAAGAATGTGTCTCTGCACTTCAGAATAGAAGATCAAAAGCCGAAGCAGATTCCAAGAAGATATAAGAGGAAATAAAATGTGAATTACAGAGAAGATGAAATGCGGTGATGAGTGTTTTATGATATACCTCTGATCATAAGATTGAGTTGATTCTATAATGGATCGCTACTACTGGAGTTGAATAAACTCTAGTTGGATAGACTGGGTTTTATCAACAAGCTAGGTCTTGGCTGAGAGTTGGTTCTCTCTGAGGGGTTGGTGCTAAAATAAAATCCTCTTTCACATATATTCATGTTACCATGTTCATATTTATTATAAAAAATCTTATACAAACATCTTGTGTCTTTGTGTTCATTGTAATTATGATGTGATTGTTCTTAATCTGTGAAGTAAAAGAAATTGTTAAAATAGTCCACACACTGATTCACCCCCCCCCTCTTAGTGTGGGTCGTGTGTTCTTCAATTGGTATCAGAGGAAGGTTCCTTCAAACAGAGTTTAAACACTAGAAGGCAGATCCTGAAGAAATGGGTGGACACGTGGCTCTCTTTGCAATTGAAGCTCCTATATTCGATGGAACAGATTATTCCTCATGGAGAGAAAATACGAAACAATATCTGAAGTCAAAAGGATCTGAAGTTTGGAATTTAGTAGTAAGCAAGCCCTGGGACTTAACTACATCAAAGAATCTATCCAAGATTACAGTCCAAAGAAGGGCAAGGAAGAATAATGAAGTAGCATTGAAGATTCTTTTCAATGGATTATCAAATACAATCAAGACAAGAATAGGACTATGCACATCCGCCAAGGACTTATGGTTGAAGTTAGACAATATGTATCAAATAAAAAATGAAGAGACAAAAGACATTCCTATCAAGAATGAATATGAAGACTCAACCATCAATAAAGTCAAGGACTCTCCGCAATATTTCCATTGCAATAGCAGTGATATTGAATCCTCCTTTGCAAGTGAAGAAGAAGACTCAGATACAATAACATAATTTTCTGTTAGCATTTATCCCGTGGAAGAAGAAGAATAAGAAGAACTATCAAAGGCCAAAGAAAAGGTTGATTGGAGTCTCTCTAAATACCTCTATCACCATAATGAATCAGACTATAGCTATCTTCATGACTACACTCAAGAATTCCTTGAAAAGAGTAAAAAACATGTCTTGAAAATAAAGAAAATGCTCAAGGACAGTGATAAGGTAATATATGAACAGGACAATCAATTAGAAGAGAAAGAAGAGGAGATCGAGAAGTTGAAGAAAGAAATTAGTCAAGTAAAAGAAAAGGAGAAGGAAGATGATGAGCTTGGCGATCATAAGCATATCCTGGAAATAAAAGAAAAGCTCAAATACAATAAAGAAATCATATTTGAGCAAAAAATTCAGTTAGGAAACAAAGAAGATGAGATCAAAAGATTGAAAACAAAAGTTGTTGATCTAACAAAAGAAAATGAAGAGAAAATCAACAGACTGAAAAATGAGATCAGTCCAACAAAAGAAGAAAAGAAGGAAGATGATGTCTCAAGAAAAAACTTTGCAGATCTAAAAGAACTAAGGGAAGGCTATGTCAATCTTAAAATCCAACTTGAAGAAGCCAAAAGGAGAGAAGAGGTAGTAAGGAATGAGTTGGATAAAAAGAAATAATCATGTCATGAGCTGGAAGCATAAGTTGTGAATCTTAGAAAGAAGGCTGAGAAGTCAGACACCCAAAACAAGTTCTTGAACAACTCCATAACCCTGGATGAGATCTTGGATAGTCAAAGATCACCAAATGACAAATCTGGCCTTGGATACAATAAGGAAAAGATCAGTACCCCTAAAAAATCTGATGCAAGTCCTTCATTTGTAAAAAGTGAAAACAAGTCTGACACAAGTCATTAATTTGCAAAAGATGAAAACATGTTTGACACAAGTCCTCCATTTGCAAAAGATGAAAACGGGTCTAACACAACTCCTTCATTTGAAAAAAGTGAAAGTAGATATGACTCAGGTTCTTCACGTTCAAACAATAAAAGAAACGCTACAAAATTTAGAAGATCAGATCAAGGAAGACATCCATAAGCTATTCATATACCTCAAAGCAAGTTCAGAAGAGAAACACCTTCATGGATGAATCAAAGAAGGTATGATAGTGTTTTTAATGGTTATTGTTTTTCTTGTAATGTATATGGTCATAAAGCCTTGGATTGTAGGCATCATGGAAGAAAACAAGTCGGTAGGTTCAACAACAATATAAGGTGTTGGAACTGCAATCATGTCGGACATATTGCTACACATTGTTACACTATGAGATTCTATAGTTGCGGTGGATATGGCCACAAAGCCTATAACTGTTGGAGCTCAAGAAAACAATCAATAAGAAATGCATCATACAATATAACAACAAGAGTAAATAAGAAAACATGGAAAAGAAAATCCGAAGTATCAAATAAGAAAGATGAGGAAAATATTGTTCATGAATTTGATGAAGTTAATAATAGGAGTTTGAAGGATGAAACTTCTAATAAGGAATATTCTCAAAACAAGGATAAAGAAGCTTCTGGTGCACTTAATAATGACGTTGAAGATGAATCTTCAAAGCTAGAACAACAAGAAGAAGTTACAGATAAACTCATTGTGCAAAAAATCTTAAGGTCATTAGCTATAAGATATGATGCAAAGATTTCTTCAATTTCAGATAGATCCGATCTAACTACACTCACAGTTGATTAGCTCCATGGAATCTTTAAACATATAAAATGAGAACAGGGCATGATAAATCAACAAAAGATGAAACAACTTTCAAAGCATCCGAGACAAAGATAAATCAAGAGAAAAAACCTCAATCTAGCCATCATGAAGAATCTGATGTGGAAGAATCCAATATCATTAGAAAACTTCAGAAAGGATCAGGGAAGTACAAAGGCAAGCTTGTTTTCAAATGTTTTAACTATGGAAAAGTTGGTCATTTTGCATCCAAGTGTCCCTATCCCAAGGAGGACCCTGAAGATGAAGAAAATAAAAACAATTGGTATCCTAGTTAGAGATCGAAGAGAATCAATGGATAGAACCAAGGGTTGTTTGAATAAAGATGAGCTACAATTGCGTAGTGTTCCAGTAGGACAACGACATTCACAGAAGCAACATTTTTATGTACAAAATGAGGTACATGACATCCTGCAGAAATAACAAGAGGAGAAACCCTCGCAAAAAAAGCTACCCTTTTTAGAAACAAAGGGGGAGAACAGTCCATAAAAGTTCAGGGGAAGTATTAAATAAGAAAGTAATTGGATTAAGTTTTGAAAAGACTCGATCATTACAAAAATTTGTATCAAGAAGACTACTCATATGAAACACAAAAAATGCCAATCAACTGAGATAGGAAGTTAGTAAATTAACAGGGAAGAAACCTTGTCAGGAAGAGTTACCTTTTCAAAAACAAAGGGGGAGAATAGTCAGAAGCAGAGAGATAACATATTGACAGAGGGAGTCATTCAGCTATGACTGGCAGAACATGTCTATAGGAAGAGTTACCCAAGTTCAGTTTGGTGAGTAACATACAGAGTTACCAGCGGTCAGACAAGTACTTATACTGATAGATCATAGGAGAAGAAACCCTTTGCCATTGATGTCAAAGGGGGAGAGAAAATTCATAAAAGGAAAACTTCATAAGAGGAAAGCATCAACATAGGGGGAGTTTTGTATATGAAGTTAGTGTGTTGACCTCAATGACAAAGGGGGAGATTGTTGGAAATATTGTCATTGATGTCAACAGTCGAAGTGATGATCTGTAATGATGAAGAATATAAGATGAGATTTTCATTAATGTCAACAAGTATATCAGTCAGCAGATGATGTCAAACAATGTGCAGAGATCGATAACGTAATCTCAGAAGGGAAAACGTAGTACAAAAGCATATTCGTGATTATTGTTGATCACGATAGGATCAACAATGTTTCTATGATCAAAGCTCAGAAGAATTAGCCACTGACTATCAGTGCATAAAAGAATGCACAAACATTTATTAAAGATCAGAAGAGTTAGCGAATGAAGATATCTTTGTAGTAGTATCATTGGGATCGAAGGAAATATTGAGAGGCCTCAACAGTCGTCTGATTAGAGTGAGAATTTCAGAAGCCGTCCGATCAAGAGGTTGACTGTGAGCTTGGGGATTGTAAAAGGATCGTGATCAGAGCATGAAGGACCAACAACGGTTAGATTTAGTGGAGCTGCAAGGAGGATAAGCCCAGGAGTCAACCAACACTCCAAAAATGCGAAATGATCTAGTCGTTGGATCAAAAGGACACATGTCGAGCGATTGGCATTTCGCTGACTCACAGATCAGGAAAATCAAAGACAGTGTTGCATGAACTCGTGAAACGTGAAATTGCGATATGATCTGGACCATTGGATCATAGAGGGTCATGGACCATCGATCCAACGTAAGCGGATATAGGGAAATCAATAATGGAAGAAGGGAGGTGAGTAGTCCTCCAAACTCACGAAACGCGAAATCGCGATATGAACTGGACCATTGGATCATGGAGGGTTGTGGACCGTCGATCCAACGTAAGAGGATATCAGGAAATCATGAATGGAAGAAGGGAGGTGAGTAGTCCTCCAAACTCGCGAAACGTGAAATCCCGATAATCTCTGGGCCATCAGATCACAAAGGTACGAGGACCGTTAGATCTGGGAGAAGTTGCACAACAGTTAGCTGGGAGTTCCTTCGGAACTCTGGACTCGGATAATTTGGAGTGACAACGACTCAAGGATCCCGAACTCGCGAAGTCCAAAATTCCAAAGAGATCCTAGCCGTCGGTTGGAAGGCGGGAACATGGCATAAGATCAACAATTCAAGGATTTGTGATTCGGAGAATCAGCGACGAGAGTTGTTCAAAACCCCGAAAGCCAAAGCTCTGAAGTCAAGGAGGAAGACATGTATCAAGGTCCACATCATATTGAGTGATGTCAATGACAGACCACGTCAGCAGAGCACGTTAGCAAGGACACGTGGCTCAGTCAGAAAATGACAAGTGTCAAGTTGAAATTAGCATTTTAGGCACATGTAAGTCACAAATCAGAGTGACACGTGGCAGCTACTCGGCACGTTCCAAGTCATCATGTAATGTCATGTCGGGAGTTTCCACTTCGGGAGTTTTGCATAGCAAGAAAATACTCTAATATCTCGAATTCCCAAATGCCAAAATTTTGAACGGGACACGCGTTAGTAGAGTTACATCTTCGAGAGATTTGACATGATGGATGTCACGAAAACTCTGAAGGGAAAAAGTGTCTAAATTATGGTGGCCATCCATCTCGATGAATGATTAAATCGTGGCCGTCAGATTTTGCAGTAAAAGTGTGAGTGCAAGGTTAAAATGGACTGTTGATGTATCTCTGCGAGATAAACGTGAATCGTCCGATTGTATCGGTGATATCATAATCAAGAATTTTGCAATGTAGTAAGTCACGAAGACCCGATGGACAAAACGCCGAAACTCTGTCAGACGTCCATCCCATCAGTGATTGAATCACGACCGTTGATTCTAATAAAGCG
Source organism: Picea engelmannii (assembly GCA_009831015.1). Taxonomy (NCBI): domain Eukaryota; kingdom Viridiplantae; phylum Streptophyta; class Pinopsida; order Pinales; family Pinaceae; genus Picea; species Picea engelmannii. Next base: position 95,856 of record ML803281.1, read on the forward strand.
CTGAAAGCATGTGTTTGGTCTAGCACCTGGTCACTGCAGTTGGTCGTATGGTTCCAAGAAGTAATCGACAATATCATAATCGAGAGTTTTGAAAGGTTGGAGGTAACGAAGACCCGAAGGGAAAAGTCCCGAAATCCCGTCAGTCGTCCATCTTTTCAGAAGAATGAATCATGATAGTTTAATCTATAAACGCTTAGACGCTCGTCTCACTTAGCTCTTGATCACCGTCATTGGTCAAATGTTCTCAATGAAAAAGAATATAACACCTACCCAACGATCTCCCACTTCTTGTTTTCTTTGCATATAGGGGGTCATGGGATTACATAGTCAACAATCCAGGGCAGTAATGCCCTTTGTTTATCTACACCAGGAGAACTTCTCGAAGCTCACCGACTTTGTCAATGAATCTGCAACATTCTTCAAAGTGTCTACCTTCTCCATCCACACCTTTTTTTCTTCAACCATGTCTCTCACAAAGTGATATTGAACATCAATATGCTTTGTTGTTGAAGAAAGACCTAAGTATTGTGGTCTTGGATATGAACGAAAAGATGGAGCATATTCCAAAGTCGAGGAAACAAGGGAAAAAGTTCCAAGCATAAAATTTGTTTCAAGTTCACCTCCTCAGGAAGGCGATAAAGGTGAATGTTCAAGGTATAATTTTGCTTATCATTCAGTTGCATTTGATTATGTTAAGCATGATAAATTTGGAAGAAAGAATCCTTGTACATATTGTGGTTTGTACAACCATCATGTTTCAAAGTGTTGGAAAAGATTAAACGCTTTCAGGAAACTCTCTAAGCAAAGGCAACGTGAAAGGAGGATGCAAAAGGTTTGCACTCATTGTCAGAAGCGGGGTCATCTTGTTGACCAATGTTGGACGTTGCATCCAACTATTCGTCCATAGCCTCAGAAGCAGTTGGATAAGAAGATTGGCAAGAATGGAAGTGGAGATTCCATCATTGATGTGAGTCAAGATGATTCACAAGAGGACGATGTTCTGCAGAAAAAGTCACCGTTCAGTTGGTTTGGTAAGAAATGGTTGGATTTCTTAAGCAAGTAACGCTTGCATTTTTCTGATTGTAAATGCACTTTTCCGCGTTATGTGTGCATTTATGGGAAGCATGATAAGTTGCAGCCATTTATATTTTTCGTATTCAACTCTTAAGTACCCATATGTTTTGGGGATGTACTTATGTTTATACGGGAAGGAGAGTTGAAGATTCATGAACATGCATTTGTTTTTATGTATGTGTAAGCAGTGAACCTGGTGATGGTTCATCATGAGTGATTCATGATTGTTACATGATTATGTATCATGTTTTTCGACTTGTCAGTTTGGGAAGGTTGATGTTTCAATGAGTCTCGACTGATGTTGATGATTTTCTGACGACTATGTTGTGTCAATCGTGTTGTTCGACTTGTGTTTAGTCGATGGTGTTTATTGACTTGAAAGTTGATTTTGAAAACGCCATGTGCTTTGATAAATTACGAGATGCGACAGTTTGTTGAAGAACAAAAGACTTTGTTAGCATCATTTTTCAATCTTGTATGATTTTTTTTCAAGATTGATGGTTTTCTTGACTTGTGACAAGATGTCGCAGGAATTTTTTGCATCCATTGGAGAGTTGATTTTGTTGACGCCAAAGAGTTTGAAAGAGGGACTTGATTCTCAGTGGGAAGGTTGGCAGTCTTCCAAGCACAGAGAGAGCAGTGGGTCAGCAGCAGCCAGAGAGCAGTGGTTGAAGGACATAGCCAGATGCAGTGCACGACATGTCAACGTATTCAGGTGATTGTCGAAAAGATTTTGATATGACTTGAAAGCAGACAGATAAGCTTTTGTGGGTCCAAAAGCCTTTCAGTGGGAAGGTGTGATCAAAATTTGGACCAGGGGTCTAAATTTTGCTCAATTTTCAAAGTGCTCGGAATGTGACGAAAATGGTGCCATTGCGTCCGTCTCGTCTTCCTGATTCCAGCGGTATATTTACTTTCTCAAACAGAGTTCGTATGGAGAAGATATCGCGATCTATTTGCCAAGCCAAACAGGGAAAAAATTTGATGCTGACTGTACCTGTCCGTACAGTCCGTACAATGGTGACATGGCAGGGCCGTACAGTCCATGCGATGACCGTACAATGCTGACGTGGCAGGAATTTACTGGTTAGCGTGGCCGAATAAGGTGTTGACACGTGGCATTTAATGGTCGAATGGAAAGGTGCCACGTGGCCCAATCATGGGCCGCCACGTGGCACCCGTTTATTGGCTAATGGTCTATTATTTTGTTGTGCAAAATTTTGTTAGTCCACCGGATTCGAACCATGGACCTCTCCTTCGCGCAAAACCTTAACATAGTCCGCCCGACCAACGTACCATCGTTTAATTCTTATTATATATATGAATTGAATTGTATTTAAGTTTGATTAATGTTGCAAACGACGGAAGTTCGGGCCGGGGCTTAGCCCCGACCCACGGGCATATCACCTTTCATATGACCTAACCGTCCAATGGTTTGTGCGCGGGGGATTGTTAAAATATATAACCTGGTTCTATGTTTTAATATGTGACCCGGACTATGGTTCAAACTTATTGCGCGGGGGGCCTAATACCATGACCATTTATAACGCGCGGGAATTTTATATTGGCCCACGGTTCCATTGGTTTAACATATGACCATTATATTTATTGTGTGGGCGCGTTTATTGTGTCCAGCCCATGGTTTTGGGCACCACACCATGTGACCATTATGTTAAAGGTGCGCGGGGTTTTGAAATTGCGGTTGGCACGGTTTTAAAATCGTTAGCCCTTTTTGCCTTAGAGCGCAGTCACATGGACCATGTGCCCAGGTGCTAGGCGGTTGGGCGCTGGAGGCGCCCTAACCATTCTATGGTTTGCATCGTTGGCATGGTTGCGCCCGGTGCTAGGTTTTAACGCGTTTTGGGAGCGTGTTCTTGGTTCATGCACACAGAGGTGCGTTTTGTAGAGCCAGTTCCAGCAAAGTGGAAGGAGGAAAATGGAGGAGGCCTAACTTCTTCATCGCTTGGCCGATTGAGGTGCCGTAAAAGCCCAGCTAGGGGTTTTTGGACGTGCTGGATCCATTGGTGCCATTTTCAAAGCCATTTGAAGACTTATTCTACAATTTTTTCACTATTGAAGTTTCAACAAGCTCTAGGGAGCTTGAAGCCCTCTTTGATGGAAGACATGGTTTGGTGAGCCTATATTTGTTTTATGTGATTGAATAATCATTTTTGGCTAATTGATATGCTATGAACACATTGGGACATGTTTCAGAGGCTGTTGAGGACTTTTACAGGTGTTTTTTCCAAAGAGAAGCTCAGGGAAGCTTTTGGCCACATGTAGAAGAGGTCATGCCCGGATGAGCCATGATCTGTTTTCAGAGTTCTATTAGTCGTTTTTGGGGTTTTTATGTGTTCTGATCTCAATGGTACAGTTTTTTTTTTCCATTGGAGTTGATAAGAAGCTTGTAAAAGAACTTTTGACTAATTAATCCCAGAGAGCCAAGTCCATTATGGAGGCTCAAGGAGATGTAGCCTGGAGGGGGGTGAACTCCTTTATCATGTTGTGATTGTTCTGAGTTTGATGGTTTGTTTGCTGCAAGTTGTGTTACTGTGTATTTATTGCAAGTACATATATAAACCATTTAAAAGAACATTTTTCTCACACATAAGCATTTACAAGAAGAAGCACGAACTTAACACATAAGTTTATTTTGCATATTTTAACACATGAAGCAAGGTCCTGTAAAGTTTATTTTAATGAAGTAGGGGTGCTTGCATAGCATAACAAGTCAGCCTT
>ML803282.1:17089-43333 GCA_009831015.1 Picea engelmannii
TCATCACTTTACATAAAAATTATATGATATTTATTGCTCCTTTGAAGAATATATCTTTCAAGCGTCAAAATAAGTGTTGTTGGCACAGGGGCAGACCCAGGGTTCAATGCTTAACAATGCACCAACAAAAACCCGACTACTGGCCCTTTTGGCAACACCTACGAAGCAGGTGAAGTCTCACCTGAGGTAGAAACATGGGGGGTTATAGGATGCAGGTGTCTATAAACAGGATGGGACACAAATCTATGATAAGAGCACTTTACAGAATATTATGTTAATGCTTAGGAAGTGAACATGCATTAGTTTATTAACCTAATTAACACCGCAGATCATAATAGAAGACAGATAAGGGAAGTAACCACAAGTAATTATGTACCCTAATCACTTAGCACTTAACACTGTGAGTTAAGTCTAGCATTCATTTACCATTTAATCTAAGTAAAGTATTTAAACAATCAAACTATATATTCATTACACATCATAATCAAAGAACTAAGCAAAAACATAACAGAAAAGACACTTTACCAAGCAAACCATGAGACACCAGATCTACATGGTTCACCCCAGGGTGGGGCTACGTCCACAAACCGCTTCACATCTTTATTATTCACCAATATCTTATATCCAGTCACTCCTATGCACTAAGTCACAGATTCGAACTTTGCACAAGACAGGAGATCTGTGCACTAAGAACTAGATCCTCCTTCTTTCCCTTCCAAAACTAGGTCAAATGAACAGAGCCACAATCTCTTCTCACGATACTTAGCACCTTCTAAAAAATCACAATCGAGCACAAAGCCTCGACCACATACATCCTTTGCACAAATCACTTGGGACTACTACTTCTACAATAGATTCCTCTTATTTATACTTTACAAAATCTTACAATAGGGCCTAAACATGGGGAGAACCCATGGGTCGACATCCCATCCCCTTACTAGGTCCACATAACCCTCAAAATAGGTGATATACACAATCTTAGCTCCGCCTGGGAGCTCCTACTTCGATCAGCATGTCGAAGTCCAAAAGTGGGCCAAAACTGACCAAAGTTTCCCCAAAACTTGGTCGAGGGCCAACAAGGGCATTTGCAACAAGAGGATCCATGGGTGATGTGTTATTTCTGAAGATAAAGAAATTGTTGATGAAAAAAAAATAACAACCTTATAGTTCTCCACAATTGTTCAGTATAAATTCATCATTGCAACCTCACCATGGAAACATGATCATTGCATGGAGGAGGAATCATTCCAAGACATTTATTATGAATCAAAAATCTTGGATGTGGTCAATGATAACGACAAAGATGAAATTATTATCAAATTGGAAACTTATCATCCAACCAAAGACAACAACAATATTGAGCAACCAAGAGTTGATTAATTGAAACATGGTTCCAAATGATTGTTGGCAAAGCAATGCAATAAGGTTTCAAACACATATTTCTCAGTTTTTCCTCGACATACTTTGTACATGCCCTTGACTCTTTGGTACTAGCCTCAATAAGTTCCAATATTCTAGAACTCATTAAAAATATCAGTTGGATTGATTATGAAGATGAATCCATAGCCAAATGTAGAAGGAATTTTTTCTTTATATTCTAGTGTTCTCAGCAACCCACAAGGGGTCACTGTCTCAAAGTTGGAGCCAATTGTTGATAAAAAATTTGGTCACCTCTATTCTTTCTCTCTTGGAATAATAAAAAAAATTGATATAAGAAGAATAAAAGTTTGAATGATTATAACTTCATGTAATATCCTTTAGTCTCAGCTTCGTCACACATTTTTCAGATTCAAAATACGATTTTGTATGCTCAAGATATCCAGTTGTTTATCTAACTAGCAAAAGAGCACTTCCTCAATATGAAGCAAAGCTAATTTTCTTGGAACCATTCATAATTTCTTGGAACCCTATCCATTTTTCTTGGAATTACACTACTATATTTTTCCTCTATTCCTCTCCTCTTCCATACTTGTATTTTTTCGAATTTTTGTCACGCTCCCCTTTCCCCTTATTTCTTATTCCCTAGCCTTACTTAGAATATTTTCTTGATTTTATTCCCTCTCCTTATCTCTCCATACCCCCTCACTCTCTCAAAGCAATCCACAATCCTTATATTTCCTCCCACCTCTCCTCACTCACTCACTCGTTCATCCACTTCACTTGACTTAGTTTTATTTTTGAATTTTCCCATCCCCTTCACTCCACTCCACTCCCCTCTTTCCTCACCACCATGGGTACACGGATTCAGATACATCTCCCTCCCCCTTATCCTTCCATATTCATCTATGTGACCCTAATTTTCCTCCACCTTACTCCACTATCCTCATACCCCCCCACCTTATGTCACCCTCACCTCACCCCTCTCTCATCCTCCCATTCCCTTAACTTAACCATTTTACTAAGTTTTATGCCTCCAATCATTTGATGACACACAAAAACTAGTAATATCATGAAATGTGGAATTTTTGTCAACCAATAAGTCCATGACACATTTCAACCAATGAGACTACGCCATGTGGCAACTGATGGAATGATGATGGAATGATGAGCAGTAAATGGAATCATGACATGTGGATGTTGACTCACCAATGATGTGGATGCTAACTTGTTGTTGACTAGGCATAGAATTGGCATTAAGAATATGATGACTCAATGATGATGTGGATGCTTACTTGTTGTTGACTGGAAATTTACTTGGCATTAGGACGATGATGACTAAGAAATCAAAATTTTAATTATTTCATTAATTTTCTAAGGGGTCAAATCTCTAAGTTTCCATAGTCTCCATATGCTTCACATGAAATGAATGGATCCTTTTTCTTTATAAAGACTTAAAACCAAACACCAAAAATGCATGTGGGATATATATTAAAAAGGAAAATTCRAATTTTTAAATGGAAGAATTCAATTTTAATGGAGGGCTAAGATTAACCCATGAGTTGAATGGACGATTGGTGAGCATCGATTTTYCGAGAGTCATAATGTGAGATACGAGAGTCAGATTTGGACAAATGATACCTCGTAGGAAATTTAATTTGATGAGGAACATTATTGAGTGGTTTTCAAGACTTTAAATTGATCATGATGCGCTCAGAAATTAAAAAAAATAATCAACTATATTTTCATGCTTTGCTGATAAATTTTCTTGGTACCTCAACTTCACGAGCTTATATCTTGAGATCCATAACTCAAAATATCACTCAGAAGGACTTGTTGGAAATATGAGATGATGAATATTTCATTTGAAATGGTTTCCATGGATGAAAAGTTAAATATATTTCCTATAAAATTAAAATGCATTCCTCTCTTTAAAAAGGCATCCAGTTAAAATTTTCAAAATAAAAGTTTTTTAAAAACTTTTATTAAAGATGAAAAGGGGCCCACTTCAAGAAACAAATATCAACGAGATAAATTCATTAATTAGGATTAAATGAGGTATTAATTGAATTTATTATTTCAAGAAGAAAAGCGTATGAAAAAATCTGGAAGAGAAAACCCTAATTACCTCAAGGAGTTAGAAGAATAGATTTTAAAAAGAAAGAAAAGGATACATCAAATGGTTAGAAGAAAGAAATCAAAAGATCAGAATAGAAGGGTCCATCCATAAACATGCAGCCAAGCTTCTGACTAGCAAGCAAAGATATTCATATTCTCCATTCTTATTCTTCTTCTACACCATTTTCTCAAAGCTCCATGTATTATTTCTAAACATAACGTTGAGTTCTTGAGTGTTTCTCTTCTATTCTTTCAAGACTTTTCTTTATATTCTCATGGAGTATTTACAGCCATGTATGTGATTTATAGATGTAATCCATGATTGTCTATTTGATTCATTTATATTTAGTCTTGTGTTTGACAAGATTCATTTGTGTACACTTAGTCAATTGGTTTGCAGAGGTGTTTTGTATTGTTGAATAATTTTTATGAACAAAACTCCACAAAGAACTATTTTGGGGAATTACTTTAATGAATTATCAGATATTGGGATTTCTAAGTGTGATATTTTTGAAGTATTCCCATCAAATTCTTTCAATTTATGAATGCATAACTCATTTAAAGTTCTTTGAAATGATCAAAATTATTTCCTCCTTTTTCTTGAGAGAAGATATAGATGTGTCATCTACTTGCATGTGATTTAGAGGGATGCATAAATCATGTTGAGTATACATATATTATGATATTCAAGCTCTTCTTCAATCTTTTTATTGTAAATAAGCCACTTCTTACACATAAAGATCAGATCAGGTTATGAAGAACCATTCCATGTACAAATCAAACCAATACAGATCGGGATTTTGTTGTCTAGGATTCTCCTTAATCCAAGATATTAAAGATATATCTTTTATCCAAAGAGGAGTACCACCTCTATAAAAATGAAAGGGGATTCATATCCTTGTGAGGTTGTTGTTTGGACCTTAACCGATCTAGACATCAACAAGCACCACGTCAATATAACAATTTGTAAATAAAATGTTTTTTAGTTCATAATATCATTGTAATCATATATTGGTGCATATAATATGTTTAACACACTGGTGCATACTATTTTATTATATGCATTGAAATCTTATTTTGTAAAAAATATTTCATAATTTTTATATCTGATGATCCCTAACTTTTTATTTATAAAAGATGGATGATATAAGTTTAAGGAAAACAATTTATTGTAGAAATCACGATGGTAGCTCATCCCAACAACAGAACAAGGGAAGTTCTTTATTTTTTTATTGAAAATTTAATATATTTGAATTATCTATATGTTTAAATTAATTATGTGGATTGGTTAAGGTGTTTCATGTAGAGGAAAAACTGGAAGAAACACGATAAGAATGTTCACAATCTAAGTGAAAAATATCATAAAATATTTATGGAAATGTTGCAAAGAGAGGAATTAGGTGGATGAAAATGTAATCAACATGATTTTTTTCTTTGACTTTTTACTAAAAATGAATTTCCTAACATTATTTTCTAACATGTTTTAAACACTGGATTTCACATTTTTTTAATGTTGTGAAGGAACTGACATAGATGGAAGGAAATGTTGTCCTAAGAAGAAAAAAGTTATGAAGGATGTAAATGATGATGACTTGGTACTTGGTTCATCTGAAGTTGTGCTAGAAGTTAACAAGAGGGGGGGATTTTTTTTACAAAACTATGAGGGATATAGTGAAAATAATGTATAGATGTAATTTCCACTTATGATAAAAAAAAAATCAACCCAATGAATCCAAGAATCAAGTTACATATAAAATACACGAAGTGTTTCCATAGCAATGGTCAATGAGACCCATGAGACTTGCAATAGAAAAAACTTACAATAACAAAAAATAATCATTTAAAAAATATTATTACTAAACATGTTTTTCTATAATATGTCCCAGAAATTACCAAATTAATTTGTTTTGCTATATTTACTTTCACATCGATTTAAAAATAAAATTATTGTTCTTTTCATTTTCAGGAATATTATGAAAATTCCAAGGGATAAATGAGGTAAAACTAATACATGCCTGTAGGGATGTCCAAAAAGGTGTACAAGGAATCAGGACATAGTAAAAGAAATGAACATAATTGCATCGTAGGAGGAGCCATCCCATCAACAACGTGCATCAAAGGTATGTAATCATTTATTTATTCTTTTATGTACATAAAATTTAAGTATCGCATGAAATACTAATTTTCAATTGTTTGTTGTAGAAAAGAAAAAGAAAAAGGAACCCATTCAACACATAAGTCATGACAGCAAGGAAGAAAGGGATTGATCTCAAAGTTTGTGAGTACTCACATTTCCAACCTTACTTAAGATTTCATGTGTTGTGATTTTTATATTTAAGTAATTTTTTTACACTCATCTATGGATGTCTTCTAATGTATTATAACATACAAATAAGATCCAACTAAAGAATTGATTGACATTGGGTTAAGTATGGGATGTGAGAATATTGAAGTATCAAGGTTTAATTAAACAATTTGCAAGTAGCTATGTTGTTTAAATTCCCTTGTTTTATAATTAATGAACAACAAGAAACATTTATATTAATTATATCAACTATTATTTGTCATGGCATATTAAATATGTAGGAAATAAAGTACAAAGTGTATCAATAGAAGATAATTTGAGAGATGGCATGCATCATGGCTTTGAGAGAATGTGTATTTTTGTGAAATAGTCGTTTCTATGGTACACATTTTGATTTACATAATCATGTGTATTCTACTATATAAATATAAATATACTTATTACACTTTATTTCTATGTTTGTATATGGAACATGAAGAGGCGGAACATAAAAAAAAAAGTTGATCAAGAAAACATTAGGTTAAATAACCAAACTACAATATCTCCTACAAGTGATGAATAAATGAGACATGCACGCAACTCGAGTGGTGACACTAGTTCAAGTGATGAATGACAATAAATATAATTGAATGTTACTACAAGTTGTATGTTTTGGAATATTTGTCTATGAAAATCAGGGATTTTGTTTAATGTACTTGACATATTGTCTCAATTACATGAGGACATGTTACCAATAATTGTAATAATTACATATTGGTTTCATTTTTATTATTGTGGAAATTTACATTATTCCATTTTGTATGATGATGGGTCTCTAATTCGTATATAATAAGATGAGTTTCTCATTTTATTTCATTGTCGAATGTTGTAAAATGTTTTGTTGTTGATTAATTATTATATGGATGATTTACATTCTTACAAATAACAGAGGTGTAATATGTTGGATAATGTGTTATTACAATAATTATATCAAAGAACACTAAAAAAATATAAAAATCATTTTATTATAAAAAAAAAAATCGATTTTGAGTCAAGATTAACTGAAAAATTGTAAAAAGAACAATTAATTAAAACATATTCATATTGGTGAATTGTATTATTTTTAACTCATTAAACGTTCCATTCCGTAAAATAGACATCGATGCATTTTTATGAGTCATATGCACTGGTGCATATCAATTACATTAAAGCATTAGTGCTAAAAAATGTGAAAAAAAAATTGTTACTTTAAATGACATAACGTACAATTATATTTATCATTTCAAAATATTACGGTGTGCATGATTACAATACACATTGGTGTTTTACATATAATATATGTATTGGTGCTTAGTAGCAAAGAATGGCTCTCACATCCCACCTCAAATGTTTGAAATTTCACTTCCCTCCAATGCACATGGTAATATAGGCACCAATGCATACAATTTGTACAAGCACCGGTGTGCCATAAAAAAAATGACTTGTGTAATGTCCCCAAGGCCGAGCCCTGATGTAAATCATGTTGATGAAATGAATTGTAATTATGTTGTATAGGCTAGTGAGCCAAGTTATATAATCTGGTAGGCTTATGTGATTATTAGACCAGAGAGGCTATGTGTTGAAGGCCAAGAGCCTGATTTTGTACATGTATCTATGTAGAAAATTAATAAAAATATAAACATCGTCGTGTGCAGACAGACCACGATGAATGAGTGATGGGGGACTAAGATTCCACAGAGTGGGAAAGGGATTAGGAGCTAGAAGGTAGGAAGAGGGGCTAAGTGTTGAGCCTAGGGGCTTAAGTCCTTGGGAATAATATTTTAATATTATTCCAAAAGACATGTGAATAATATGTTTTATTCTAAGTTCTTTTGGAAGGACAAGCAACGTCCAACTGGAAGGAACGTATGCTAAAGGAATGCATGCAGTTGTATGGGTGGCAAGTGTCAACCGAGGCACATGCAAATAAAATGGTTGAGATGAGTCGTGTTGAGGGTTCCTCCACCATTCCACCCGACTGCCTGAGTGTGAATCGTCTGACCCCTGCAGAGATACCTTCATGCATCCTCTGAACTGGGAGAAAGGCCTGTGGTTTTTCTGAGATAGCCCGTACATCCTGTTGTGAACCGTGGAGTCTAAATTTACCCCTGCATGGACAAATCGTCATGCATCCCTGAGAAGTCTATGTGTTGATTTTGAGGATAGCATGTGTTGATTTCTGGAAAAGTCGAGACATCCTTTGTTTGAACAGATCGAGCCTGTGTGTGGAATCTCTGTCCCCAAGCCATAACCGCGAGACCATCCTGTCATTTCTAAGCCTGTTGGAAATCCCATGTATGTTTTCCCCATTGGCTTTTGTGGCCACATAGTGTTGGATTGCATGTGGCTTGTTGGCCAATTGTACAACACTCTCTCCAAGTGAGAGGGGTGATTGAAGGTGGAAGAATAGGTTGCTTGACCTGTGAGCGACTCTCTCCAGGCGAGAGAGTACGCAGAGGAAGGAGAGAACTCCTAGAAGGAACCCTGTAGCTGCCACAAACCTCCGAGAATTTTGGTCCAGTCTGTTGCTGAAACCCAAGGCAAGGGAGGTTAGCAGTCGAAGGATTGTCTAGGTGACAGAGAAGGTGTATACTCCTAGGGTGGAACAGGCATGTGGGCAAGAAGAGTCTGTGGGCAGTGAGTATGAGTGGTTCCTGGGAGAGAATTCCTTCCTTGTGACTGTGTGTTTTCCCTGTAACCTCAGCCTAGCCTAGGATTCCTTGCCTTGGGGGTGGAGCTTAGTCCCAGCTCGGGGGTGACCCACTGCTGAGCTTGATGAGAAGTGTGGTCTAATGCTGGGAGGTTCGTGGAAGGCCTGCACCTGGTTGGTGGAATTACCATAGTTTCAAGATAAGTATCATCTTATGTTAAATGTTATGTTTTGCATGCCTGTGATGCTTATATTTTATCATGTATTATGTTGTGTAGATGAATTATTGTTAATGCCGGGGAATATTTGTGTTATCAGTAATTCTTATGTTACTCTGAGTTTAAATGTGTTTCATTTGCTTAAATGCATGTCATATATATATAATTAAGTATGAGATTGTTATTCAGTGAAGTAGCACCTGCCCATGAGTGAAAGGGGGCGTTACAGTATGGTATCAGAGCGTTACAGTAACAAAAGGGTGTTACAACTTGGTTCTTAGTATTTATCTGAGCACCAGTGCAACATATAACAAAGAAAAGATGGAATTGGTGTGTAATAATTATACGACCACTGATGTTTTTAGGTTTATGTATGCATTGATGCATGTTACCAATACAAGCACCAAAAAACCAACAAACATGATAAAATATCCCCCTACCTAATGTTTTTTAGTTATAGGGAACATTTGTTAAAACATCCACTATAACAGAGGTCTTTTTGAAAAAAAATCTCAATGTTGTAACTCTAAAAACCTCCACAAAAACCTCTGGTGCAAGGTGTTTTCCTTGTAGTAGCTTTCTCTTTTTTCAAAATATAATGTATATGTTCTTTCTAAAAAAATATTTTCTAACAACCACTTATTTTTTTTCAAGAAAACAAATATAATGTATATTCCCATGTAGGTGTGGGAGTTTGGATCAAATGATGGTATTTATGTAAAACAAATGATAGAGATTTAGAGGACACTTTTTTCGCAAAAAAATCATGATGTTTTAATATAATATTTAATTAACAATTTCAAGAGAGTGCTACAATTATAATGACTAGCATAAGTGAAATACTTAAGGGGCTTAAACTGAAAATTATTTTATTTCTTTTAGTGTGTAGAGCTTGGTTTGTAGTAGTGGGGGATATAAACTGTTTTTGAAATGCTGAGAAAATCAAAAGTTAAAGGACATATACACTTATATTTTTCATTTTCTTTTATATGTCACAAGAAAATAATGAGACCTTGACATTTATTTATATAAATGGAATTTAAATACTTTAATACCTTGTAGTTTCATGTGATATAAATATGTTTAGCATATTTAAAATTGTAGTCAGAAATATAGATATTGACAATAATTTGTAGAAAATGGATTCGATTTAATGCAGTGGTGCTTTTCATTCAAAAGGAGTCTCTTCCAAAGGTCTCGACCCTACTTTAATAGGAGTTGGCACTTTTCTACTTTTATGTTCCATGTACCTTTCAAATCTAGTTATTTTTTAGTCCACTCTAGTTCTACATGAGGGGATTTCCCATATTAACAAAATTAATCGTTTCCATTTGAACCTCAAATGCAACTTTTTGTATGTTGTGCATGAAATGACACATGAAAACTATGTGTAGTTTACTCTTATAATCTCAAGTACTAATTATTTTTATTGGCATTTCTTCCTCATTAATCCAAGATATCATTCCATATGTTTTCTCTAATATTTTTTCTCGCCCTCATATGAGGGGTGGGGGGTAATATTAGAGAAAACATAAAATGTTTTTTCTAATATTATCCTCCATTCCCACCCTCACCCTCATATAATTGAGGGGTAATATTAGAGAAAACATAATATATCATTCCACTAATACATGAAGGATATGATAAAAAATTCTTCACACACCAAATTCAACTAAGTTGGATTTGGGAATTCAATCATTCATGTTCTAATGAAAATTTGCTTCACTAGAAAACAAACACTAAGTCAATTCTTCTCCTCAACCATTCTACTAATACATAATATTTATTATTAAAATTTCTTCATTATCCAAATAACACTTAATCAATTTTTCTCCTTGACCATTCCTATAGTACATGGTTTATATAACCAAAATTCCTTTGTTGAATTTATTTCTACTCCTTAATCATTCCTCTAGTACATGATTACTATAATCCAAAACTCTTCATTCTATTGAATATTCTATTACTATTTTGACATCAAAGACTACATGTTATATTATTCGACATTTAATATGTTGTATATATATAGATTGATCTTCTCATTGTTTCTCCAATATTTTTGAGGTTTTGTTTTAACCTATTGTATTTGATATCATCAATTTTAAATTTGCATATCATGTAATATTAAAGTGGACACTCATCCTTTCAATATCCTTATATCACAATTTTATTTTATTTTTACAGAAACTGAATTTTTTTTATAATAAAAGGCACGGTCGAGACCGTTAAGGAGTTACAAAATCTTGCAAACTTCGAGCCATATTGGGGTTTCAAGTAGGAAACTATTACATACTAATAATGACACTTTCAAATACTCAAATGAAATTTTCACAAAGAAAAATCTTAATGAGTACACTCGAAAAAAGACTCTGAGAATAAAGGTGAAGAGACATTGCATATAAATTAACTTGATAGGGAAGAGCTTGTCTTTTTTCCTGACTTGCGGGCCTGAATTCATGTTACCATTGATTGTGGTGTTTCATGTACTTTCTTCTTCTTTCTGACTACCGTACAAACTTCGTTTGCAGATGTTGGACCATTTGTACAGTCTAAGTTACCTGGGATTTCTTGATCTGAATGTTCTTGATTTTCTTGATCCAAAACCTCATCAACATCAATCGAATATTCTCGGCTTGATGGTGGCTAAGGGGATTGTTGTATCTGAATTCCATTATTTGAATCCTGAAGGTAAGATGCCTCTTTCTCTACCTTTTTAGTGGAGTTCTAGCACGGGTCTTGAGATAATGAAGGAGGCTTTTCATTGTCTTGTAGAGACTCTTTGCAGGATTTTGAAATTACTTTATGGTCGTCATTATAACCAACCCACCAAGTGGATTTTCGGTGCTTTCTGAACTTTTTTTTTCCCTTTGGGGCAATGGGAAGCAAGATGACATGTTTCAAAACAAGATCTACAATGCAAGGAGACTCTCTCAAAGTCAAGTTTCTGAGGCCAAGAGTAATTTTTACCAGTAAGAATAACTTCAGTTGAGAATTATTTACTGAAATCCATCTCCATGAAAATGCGGGAAAAGGTAGAGGTGTTGTGCCTTGTAGTTTCACGACTTGCGAAATGGAAATTTCCTAAAGCCAAGTGTTACGAGGAAAATCTCTCTATGTCTAGGGGTAAACCACAACAGATGGAAATGACTGCAGAAATCAAATCTAATCTCAGATATGATATATAAGAAAATATGCTAACAATAGAAGATAAAGAACCTACCTCATCCAGACATTTGATGAATTCCACCATTGAGTACTTGACTCGAAGAAAAACACCTGCAACTTGTCCTCAACAACCAAGAAATGAAAGAATATGGTGATAATATATAAAGTTAGCACATTCAATAGCATAATACATCAATATTCATAACAAATATGCCCATGGAATAATAATTCAAATATTTGCAAGACATTAATTGGACGAGAAAATAGTATTTCTATTAAAATGTAATCAGCAGAAGTGAATGAATTACAAACTTTCATGTCGGCACGGTCCAGAACCGAGAAAATAAGTCCCTTCTAGTTGGGCCTCCACCACTTTAATTCTCGACCAAAGGCAAGCTCATATAAGAGAGACAATGAGGTTCTCTATCAAGTAGGGAAGATCTTTGGGGCTGAACAATGTGTTCATAGTTACAAGGACAAAGGGATACAGACTCAATATGAAGTGATAATTTCTCCAAAGTAACTTTGCTCTCAAAGTTTAATTCTTTCTCCTCCTTTTACGCAGCTTGGATATGGCCTATTTATAGCCTTCAAATGGAACTGAAGGGCCAAGTCAGAACATTTCTAGTATATGGAAGGTCAAGGATCATGGATCTCGTGACATGACATGGAAACCCAACACCATTTTTTAATTTTGAGCAAAAAACTCAATGTACGCGGTCTATAGTGGTGCACCTACATATACACATGTTGTATAATAGGTAGGGTGCATATATGTGGAAAACTAATATTTTTATCTCTGGGATTTGCAAAAAGTGACTTCAAGTCTGCATAGGGAAATGGAAAAAGGCCTTCTAAGAAAATTTGCATAAGGTGAGGCAAATCTTTCTATAACAGATGCCCCCTAATGTGTGAGTTCAGAGGAGTATCCATCATGGACGAAATACATTATAATACCCAGAAGTGGAGTAATGGAGATCCATCTGGACTAACTAGTTTCTCATGAGAATATTGCAATCTGTACTAACTTTGCACACATGGCTTCCAATTTGAATTACACTCTAGATCCATGTGAAAATATACCAAACAATTTTTCATGGCCATGAGTAGGCAATACAAAGGTGGCTATATTCCAAAGGTTTTCATAGTCACGAATAAAAACCAGTCTCAAAACCAATATGAAGATATCTGTATACAATGGAGTACAATCTGATCTCCCGTGGTCACTGAAGTCACATAGGTATTGGTCCAATGAAAGATAGTAACAACTCAGGAAAGTTGTGACTATGAACTGATTTCTTCAAGTCTTCTACACGATCCGCCAAAGGTGAAAGTCTACATCGTGTGAATAAGGGAGTTGAGGTCGAACACAATAAGACTTTGTTTGATTACTGGTCATAATTAAGGTATATCGTTAACAAACATGAAACAACCTATCGATAATCAAAGTAGGTATCAAGGCACTGAGTACATTCTTACATGTGTGAATAAAGGTGTCGAGGTCAAACACTTGAAGAATCCATCGATCAGGGTACATTGATGTATTCCCAATTGTCGATGGTGGGAGAACATACCACTAATCACTGCAAGCCCTTAGGTACTCATAGGACTCTAAGTCTTGTTTCCAGAATATATGGGTTGAAGTCGATGGAAGGAGACCCACTGAAAGGAGATCATTGAGGCATATCTCATCATTTAGCATGAGGTACAAAGCAGGATCTTGATGATTTGGAGGAAATCAGACGAAGAAAATTTTCACGAACCAACAACCCGATGTGTCTTTCACATGTTCCAGATGCAAGTGGTACACAAAAAAGACCCTCTGAATAGAATCCAATAAGAAAAACTGCCAACAAAGGTGAGGAAACCACCAATAAGGCTAATGGAATCCAAGACACTGCACGAATCCCAATGTGTGAATAGATTTATTGCCATCAAACACAAGGGAAGCCACCTAGTTAGCGACCAATGATGAAATGTCAATTGTTGGGTTTAAGGTTACCTACCAATGAGGAAAGTAGGACCAGGGTGCATAATAGGACTACAGCTTCATGTGATTCTTAGAAAAACTAAGGGTATGGCCGACATGCAAAGTCAAGAGTTCCGAGGAATGGCCGACACAGTTTGATATACATCATTTGAACAAGATCATGAGACATATGGAAGACTCTGGAAGCATAGACTCAATGATGAAACTTTGAGATGCAGGAGGCATCAATCAAACTCTCCATAGGGACTAGAAGAGTAACCAGTCGTGGGATTAAACTCCCTGTAACAATCTCAGCTTCATAAGGTCATGCTAAACCCAAAATTTTGATGATAAGTGGACTCAAAAATGTTTTGCTCTATTCAAAGGCAACACGACTGCTACAATATAAGATAATACTCTTTTCTCGCCCGTCTTTTTTTGTTTTTTCATAGTCAAATGAATGTTATGATATAGAGGAGAAAACGAGTGTCGCAAGTAAGCAATCCAGTTCCAATAGTGGAACTTACCTATGCTCAATGTAAGGAGGTGCATGCGGGAGATGGACACTCGAGGGAATTTTTCCTCTTGGGTATAGGGTGTCAAGCTACAAAGGATATAAATGAGGCTCTTCTTGGTTGATGATGAAAACTGCTGAGGTGAAAGGATTATAACGAAAAAGAGAGAACCGACAATAGGCTCAATACTGTAAGAAAGAGAATGAGACATAATTACAACTTAACGCCAAATTTTTTTATTTCTCATAATATTAGTCTACTTGGTTTGAAAAAGGGGTAAAATTGTACCAAATAGACTTCCTTTCCAATCCAATTTACGAGTATGAAAGAGACAAGTTCACTCGACAATATTTTATCTTTTTGAGAGAGTCGAAAAAGATATTAAACTAGACTCGTGGATGTTGTTCTAAGAAGCATATGATGGGGGAGGCCAAGGCTCCTATGCAGGACTTCTGTCGAAAGTCAAAAACTCACAGATAGTTGACACAAGCTCGGGAAAACCCAAATCTTTCCAAGTCGATTTGGATAAAATACTTGTGGAGGTTACCTTATCTACAATAAATCGAATAATGTCCCTTATCTGGAAGGGTGTAGAAGAAGGAATTCGATGTTCTAAAAGATCAGTCCAATCAAAGGAAACCACCCTGGGACTTGGAGGGAGCATACTCAAAGAGATCGGAATGATCCATTGTGCAGAAGGTAAAAAACTAGAAATGCTAAGGACATGGTTGAAAGACTCATCACCCTCCAAAAGAAGAGTGGGATTGACTGAAGATTGCATTGGCAATGTCACTTCCTTAGACTTGTCACTCTCCAAGAGAAGAGTGGGATCGACTGAAGATTTCATTGGCACGACCACTTCTTCAACCATTGGTTGAATAGGATGTGAGACAACAAGTTCAAGAGATTCATCACCCCTAAAAATAGGAGCGGTGTCGGTCAAATATTGCATCGACATGACTGTTGGTTGAATAGGATGCAAGACAACAAGGTCAAGAGACACATCATCCCCTAAAGGAAGAGGGGTGTCAGTTGAAGATTGCATCGGCACAACTGTTGTATCAACCAAATAAGGACTATAATGTTGGGAAACCAAAGATGACTTAGAACCCGAAGGGCCCCTAGGAAAGGACCACACTTCTTGTACCACAACAATAGTAGGGCACAAATGAGTAAGGTGATCTCCTTTACAAATTATACAAAGGAACTTAGGCTTACGTATTACACGTCTAGGCTTCTCAATCGTATGAATTCCCCCAGCATGACTTGCACTGGCTGGTGAAATGATCCCAGCATGACTTGCAAAGGATAGTAGCAAATCTCCAACATGATTTGCAGAGGTTGGTGATGAATCCCCAACATGACTGGTAGAGGTTGGTGATGAATCCCCAACATGACTAGCAGAGGTTGGTGATGTATATGCAGTGTGACTAGAAATGACTATATTTTTTCCCCCAACATGACTTGTAGCGACTAGTTGTTGGTCTTCAACATGACTTTAAAAGGTTGTCAACCAATCTCCAACACGACTAGCAGAGGTTGGTGATATAATTCCAGTATGACTTCAGTAACTGGACTTGTGGTGGCAGTTGGTTGCGACATTTGAGACCAAGGTTATGAGAAAGATTGATTTTGAGAAATTGCAGACCAAGAAGGGTTTTGGTATACACCATGGCCCTGTCCACAGGATAGTATCCTCCTCCATATTGATTCATAAAAGGGTGTAAGGGCATCAACACTGAGGAGGTCGCTTGCGAAGAGAAAGTGACATGACAAGGGTTACTCATGTGAGGATATATGTTTACCCTAGATGAAGGAAATTCAAGAAGGGGGTTTCCCATACTATAAAACTGACTCCCCCCAGATGAAACACTGAAGGACAGATGGAGGTCCACCATGGGTAAAGCATTCGTAGGAACCGACATAGCGGATGAAGGATATATTGATGGAGTGTAATAAGTAGAATGACTACCCATTTGAGCAATTGCTCCTGGAAAAGTGGATCCGTAGGAAGGAACATTCCAACCTCCTACCGTAAGATTTGTTTGAGGGATATGACTCCCACCAAATGAAAAGGGAGAATAATAAGGCATCATGCCCCTAGACCAAGAACTAGGATTCACATAAGGAGACGAGACAGAGGATGGAAAGTGAGAAGACATGTCTAGAATACCACGAGGAAAATGATTAGAGACCCAAGGCATTGACTAAGTGTCATAATTTTTCATACCATTATGAAACATGGATGGATTCATCCCCATGAAATGAGCAAATGTCATGGAGGAGGTAGTGTTAAATGAGGGAGCCAAAGGGACTCCACTATCCATGATAATGACAACTCACAGTGCAATACAAAATCCTAAGGCCAAATAACAATCAATGAGCACACCAAAATAAACAAAAGGCCAATATGCACACAAACAGGATAAAGTGGTTGAAGGGAGCCTCCCTCACTAAAGTAGGTATGTCTCTCCCAAGAGGGGCCTGATACTCCCTGCTAAAGATCGTAGGTATCAGAATCAATTATAAGGGCCCTCGTGGGCTTAACAACCAGTCGGTTAGATCCCCCCGGAGAGGTAATCCTCCATAAAGGTTGTGTGTTTTCCGACCCTTATCTAAACTAGGGTACCTGCAAAATAGCCCCTACAAGTAACCTATGTGGTACCTATTTCAAGAAACTAAGCAACCACGATATAACCGATGCACAGACGAACAGTTGTAAGTTAGGTCCACCATATGGGTAGGGTAACAAAGCCCGAAACCTCAAAAGCATCACCTCTCATAGAGGTAAAGGTACTATCAAGATCCCCATATACGAATAGATCCACATAAATATATCTAACGCTAAGAAGGTATTGGGGGGATATCCCCACAACAAACCTCATGCGACTTCGTGTTTAAATCCGGTGTAAGCAGAGCCTCCTGATGTCACCAATTATACAATGGATTTCTCCACTCCCCTAGTTAGACACATATGTTGATTTAATATCCTTGGAGAAGTTTACTCACAAAATCCTATTCCAAGTCTCTAAATCCTAAGCTAGTTTGTGCACCCTAGAAAATAAAATTGTTTCTAATCAATTTTAAATTATCAGCGTTTCTTTTAGTGGCCTTGCTTACAAAAAAAGGGTGTGGTCGTGAAACTAATGATGTTATGACTCAGCAAGTAAAATAAATGAATATGAATAAAATGAAAAGTACTAACTTCAATTCCCAATAAATGATAAGCTTTTCAAAATGCAATTTTCAATTTAGTTCAGAAATTCCAAATAAGATGCAATCTTTCCATACATGTACTAAGATCAAAGATAAGGACCTAAAATATCCAATTCCATCAATGTAAAATTCTTAATATTTTTGTATTTTCAATATAAAATAATGAAAATGCAAGGACTGAACAACAACTTGATATAAAAATTCTACTATATGTAAACAAAGAAAAACCAAGTAGGATATCAAGAAGAAAACACCCAACCCAAGATGCAAGGACAATCAAAATCAAAAAATTTATGAGAAAAGAATCACCCAAAAATTCAACCAAAGAAAGGTTTCCTATCATTTCACAAACACATAGAAATCATAACAGAGACCCAAGAAGACTCAGAAACCATCAAAACTTACCCAGCAAACATCAAACCCAGCAACGAAGAAGAAAAGGATGATGTACGTGATTGTTCAGGAGAAAAGAACATATATACGCTTCTTGCAGAAGGAAAACTCACGTATGTACGTGACTGTCAGGTAAAAACTCATGTATATGTGTTAAAACACAACCAGGCTAAGGATAAGGCTAAGGAAATCAAACCTATAATGAACAAAGTCTCTCAAGCAATCAGAAGACAAGAAACTCAATACAAACGAGAGAAATCAAAGGAGAAAAACACTCCAAACCCAGAAAAGAAGATTTTATCTCCAGTATGTTCACCAATTATGTTACGAGGAAAATCTCTCTATGGCTGGGGTTAAATCACAACAAATGAAAAATGACAACAGAAACCAACTCTAATATCATATATGATATATAAGAAAATATGCTAAAAAGACAAGATAAAGAGGCTACCTCGTCCAGATGTTCGATAAAGTCCACCATTGAGCACTTGACTCAAAGAAAAACACCTGCAACTTGTCCTCAACAACCAAGAAACACAATAATATGGTGATAATATATAAATTTATCACATTCAATAGCATAATCCATCAATATTCATAACAAATATGTCCATGGAATAACAATTCAAATATTTGCAAGACACTAATTGGACGAGAAAAGAGTATTTCTATTAAAATGTAATCAGCAGAAGTGAATGAATTACAAAATTTCATGTCTACATGGTCCGGAACCGAGAAACTAAGTCCCTTCCAACTGGTCCTCCACCACTTCAATCCTCCACCAAAGCCAAGCTCATATAAGAGAGACAATGAGGTTCTGAATCAATTAGGGAAGACCTTGGGGGATGAACAATGTGTTCAGACTTAAAAGGATAAAGGGATGCAGACTCAATATGAAGTGATAATTTCTCCAGAGTAACTTTACTCTCAAAGTTGAATTATTTATCCTCATTTTCCACATCTTAGATATGGCCCATTTATAGCCTTCAAATGGAAATGAAGGGTCAATTAGGAAGCCTCACCCAAACTAGGGCCGAGGAGAGAATGTTAGTAGCTGGATTGAAAGAAGGAGACCAGGGTTTCATGAACAAACCTGAGTTTCCCCAAAACCATGGCCCTGAGTTGAAGATCAAATCACAATCTTCCTGAAGGTCAAACTCGACAATGAAGAAATCCTTTTTCACAAGGGTGAATGAAAGCTTCTTGTTGTGTGACAGGAATCCAAGTAACAGAGATCCAACTATTAAGATCGACTAACTTTGGCCAAAGGCCATTGAAGTGGTAAACCAAAATCATGGATCTGTAATATTCATCCTCTTCTTTAGCATCTTTTCCCATGGGAATGAAAAGGGATGGGGCTTCTTGCAGCAAAAAATATGAAGACGAGGGAGAAGAAATTTCTTGAACAATATCACTGAAAGAGGCACCAGACTGAAGAACAGGACAGAGCTTTAGCTTGGAAATGGTAGAAAATTCCCCACAAACTAGGACACCAGCAACAGAGTTGACCTCCATGGTCGTCGAATGAATCTGGGGCGAGGCCGCCAGGGCCAGTATGTGGAGTTCACGAGTGGTCAGGGTTAAACCCTAACCACCACAAGAAAGCACCAGAGTGGCTCCATCGTTCTAAACCTTATATCACAATTTTTACATAAAATGTGATTCTTCTTTTAGATATGGTTCCCATATTTAATTCTTTCACTAATTTCAACAATCCATTTCTTACAAACTTTGAGATAAACACTCATCTTCTTCCTTGTGTTATTTTGTTCTCTACTTCTTACATTTTATCCTAGGTTGCTTTGTAGTTCTTCGGAAAATTAGTGCAGTAACATTTATTTTGTTATATATGTACTTAACCTTGGTCTAACCTTATTATTAATCTAAGTATTCTTCTTTGATATTTTTTTACTATTTTGAGCTTTAGTTTCCTTATATTGTTAAAATTAAGGGTGTAATTTTCAGATTTGACCACAAACAACATTATTTGTAATTTTATATTATATTTCTAGGTTTGGTTAAGGTCAACCTAGTCAACTCAATATAATCTCAATATATAAATAATATTTGAGAAAGTTCCCTAGCTCTTGGAGAAAGCACCCTACCTCTTAACTTGTGTATAAATGCACAATACTTATTTATATTTGATATATCACGATCATTCATTCATTCTTATAAAAGTAATTTATTCTAAGGGAACCATAAATTGTCGCATTAACTTGTTTTTGGTTTATCTATTTTGTGCTTGGTTCATTTCTCTCTACCACACTTGTGCTAGGGTTTTATTCTCTCTCTAGGATTGAACATCTCTTGGTCACCCTTGTGTTAACATTTTTCTTCATTAAATAATGTGGTTAGGTTTTTCTTCTATGTGATCCTCTTGCTAACATGTTTGAATGTCAACATGGTATAAAGGAGGGTGTGAACCTCCCTCACTAAATCTAGGAATAGGTCCAAAAAATATTTTGTCTACTTGCATCCCTCAAGCTTATTTGTGACTACAAAACTGGGGTTTCTTGGATCTTTATTTTTTTAAGGTTTAAAAACCTCACTAAAGGCCAACACCTCCTTTTTTAGGGGTTTTACTAATATTCTTTAAGGACTGTGAACCTATTTTAGGGCCATTACCTATTTTTATGGTTTTCTATCATTTTGACCTTCCTTTAATACTAATGCCCTCTTATTCCTTTTGTTCTACCATAATAGCATAATGTAATTTTTTTTATAAAAGGTTGTTTCCTTTATTTACTTGGGTCTATAAAGGAAATTTCAACCTAATGGAATCATTATACAATTTACATATGATCATGAACGTTGCATATTGGTCCTCCATTTTACATATATGGATTCTTGACACTAGAGTTACCAAACATATGACCATAAGGACTTCCTTTCTTATTATCAACAACAACATAGTGGAGAGAAAGTCATCATTAGTGACAACTCAACCTTACCAATTCAGGTTCTGGAAATTTCATCATTGACGCTAGTCATTTTGGAGGATTCCTTCATTTTTAAGGAGTTGGACCCAATATTTTTTATATTTACTACATCACTCATACTAAAAAAAGGTGTAATTTTGGATAGATTGATGGAAAATAAATGACATAGATAATTAAATAAGAGGCTCAAGAAATCTGAACAAGCGGATTGAACTAGGTAGCAATATGGAATATTTCTCAATGGAAGATAGTAATGGTGGATTGTAGTGGAGGAATGGTTCCAAGGGCCATAATGATGCATTCAATACTAGAGATGGAGTTATGGAGGATAGTATGGGAGGAATAGGATTTGATCTATCATGGAGTGAGGAGGAATACCCATGTGCTAGGGAAAATAGAGGTGTCCCATAGTTGATAGAGAAATAGGTCCTATGGAAGGGAGGAAAAGGGGATTTAGGGAAGGAATAATTTACCGTGGTAGGTAATTTTGATAAATGAAACCATGAAACTAAATAAATTCACAAAAAACATGAAAGAACTGAGTTATATAGTAGCTATACCAATGTTGATTGTATGAATGGGATCCATACAAATATCAATACTATTGCAAGAGACTTTGTAGGGTGTGCGAGTTTCCATAGTGTGAGAGATCATTCTCCCATATTTATTTGTTTTGAAGGAATCACATTTGAAAGGGGTCATTATGTAGTTAATCCTCTCTATGAACAAAAAGTGTATTCCTTGTGTAGAAAATCACAACATCCCAACTCGATTCAATAGTTTATCCCATAAAATGACTTGTAACCTAAGAAAGATATGGTTTGTTATATAAATAGAATCTTTTATCCTCATTCTTGACCTTTTTCAATGGATATGGTTTTGTAGAATGAATATCCCTTGCAAATTGTGTCCTTCTATGATCATGTTTCATGTTTTGGATTCGAAGTCGCATTGGAGGAAATTACCCAAATTGCATGGAAATTATAGTGAAACCCCTAAAGGGTGTGGGATACTATATTGATTATTGACTAAGGATTTGGGGAAGTAATCCCTGTTGGAAATATTTTTTAATTGATTTCAAAGACATGGGGAGACTACAGATGTCCAAGATAAATATTGCAAGATGGAGATTGTTGGAAACATTGTTTTTGGATTATTAATGCTTAGTTTAGATACCTTATCTTTCAAGGAAGTTTTACCCTATATACCTAAATAAAATGGGAGAATAGGTTATATGGTTCTAAATTTTATTCTGAGACATTTCCAAAGGTATATGGAATTCCCTCTAACTCCCTAGGAATGAGGAGATATGAATTTTTCTGTTTGAAAACCCAGCTAGAAAATTTAGGTCAGCTCAACTAGACTTTACATCTCGTCTAAAGAAAGTGATGGATATGTTTCTAATAATTAAAAAATAAGAATTCATCTTCATATCCATGGATACAAATACTATTGATAAAGAAAAAGGTGACGGTAAGAAAGAAAAATCAGAAGAAGAAGACATTGATGGGGAAGTGAATCTTGAAGTAGAACTCATTAGTGCCTTAGAATAAATTAATAGATAGACTCAAGGAAAAGAATAGAAAGAAGAAAGAGAAATTTCAGAGATATGAATAGAAGGATCATGATATTGAAGAAATAGAGAAGATAATTATCATCCTAAAGAATCAACTAAAATAGGCACAAAGGATAGAAGAAGTGGTGAGAATCCAACTGAAAGAAAGGGAAGAAAATTGCAAGAAGATAGAATATGAAATAGTTTCCTTAAAAAAGGAACTAGAGAAAAAAATTGATCAATTGAATAGAATCTTGAAGTTTGGAAAGATTACTAAAATATTAGATAATATTTTTAGTTTCCAAAGGTCACCATTCATCAAGACAGGTCTTCACTACGACGAAAAACAAAATACCTCCAAGGGAGATGAAAGCACTAAGCTCACAAAGCCATCAGAAAAGGAAAATAAAGAAAAACATAAAAGCTATGCTAATATTCTCAAAGGCTCCATCAACAATGAAAGAAACAATAGGAAAGGAAATGATTACCAACAAAAATATTATTCTTACCACAAGGATGATTCCAGAAGAGTTGTTCCATCAAGAAGACCTTTCACAAACTAGTACCAGAATCATTTTTTTGGCTATTGTTTTTCTTGCAATAATGTTGGTCATAAGGAAATATATTGTAGATCTTATACAAGAAGTGATCATGTGAGAGATATAAATAGAGTTTCTTATAATACCTCAAAGGATGATTATGTGAGCAACAAAAATAGAATTTCTCATGTGTTTGCTAATAGAAAATACTATTCATTTTCTCCTCTACTTGATTTCAATATTGAATGCTATTTGTGTAATAACTATGAGCACATAACACATTACTATAGAATAAGCATATTAGGACCTCCTAAACAAAAAAGGTAATAATATGTTCTTTCCAAACATAAAGAAGAATACTCAAAGGTTTGGAAAAGGAAGCAAAAGAAAAAAAACAAAGTGAGATGAAGTTGTTCATTATGAGAAAGGCTGTGATAAGCTAGATGAAGATGGCAGGGAGATTCATTGTTTTGTTTCTCATTCAAAACATGTACACCCCATTTCTAGAAAAGGAAAGGATGGGACATTTCCTTGTGAAAATGGAAATTCAAGTTTAGAGTATTCTTTTGGACAAGAGAAGTCATCGGATTGGTCCTTGAAAGAAAAGGAATTTGGAGGCAGAAACACATTCAAACAAAGTCAATACTAAAGATTCACCTCGTTCAGAAGATCAATGTCATGACTTTGGAATGGAAGGTTTGATCAATACAAATAATCAAATAGAAGGATTGGTGTTGGATACTTGTAGAAGAGACAAGATCTCTAGGGCATGAAGGCTAAATGTGACTAGGGTTTGAAGCTATGTCTAAAGTATGAAGCATGTACGTGAAGTCAAAAGTACTTTGTGCATGAAGATCTTGGATTGGTGTCTATACAATTCTTACTGAGTTGGTTCTCAGTCGAGGATATTAGTGTCTCTAGTAGGTTGGTTCCTACACAATATATTTTTGAGTTGTTTCTCAAGTGAAGGAAATGGTGCCTCCAACAAGTTGGTGCCTACAAATATTGTAACAATAGGTTGGTGCCTATATGTTTTGTTGAGTTGGTGCTTAGTTGAGGATCTTGGTCTCTCTAATATGTTGGTTCCTACATTTTGTTGTGTTGGTGCTTAGTTAATGATATTGGTGTCTCCAGTAGGTTGGTTCCTAAACTGTTTGTAACAATAAATTGGTTCCTACAAACATTTATAAAGATAAGTTGATGGTTTTCTCCTAATTGGGTTTCCATGTTAAGCTATGTGCATTATTATTTGATTTTATATATGATTATTGTTTCTCAGATAATGAATGATTGAGGAATGGTTAAATAAAGTAAAATGTATCGTATCATGTGCTATCGCTCTGTAAATTACCATAGGTCGTCGGGAGGTAGAAGAAATTTATCAGAGGAAACTTTATCCAACCACTTTGAAACTGGGATCTAGCCCTGCTAGTTTCAGAGAGGGATCTCTCTGTAATATTTAGATATGTTTTGGGTTTCAGATATTAGGCTAGTTAAATAAATAGGACGGTGTTGTTTGTTTTATAAAAATGGCTGAAATATTTCTTACACATCCATTGGGCTATGGGGTATGTGTTAAGGTTTGAGATCAAAGAACAGATTTTATTAGGTTTCTTCACAGGGCGAGATAATGAAAATGTTGGATCCTTGAGAATTAAAGTGATGGATAGTAGAAATAGATGAGATAATCAACTATAATAAAGAAGCATTCAAGAATTTATTTATCGTAATATCAGAAGACAAACATTCAGATATTTAAAAGATAGAAACAGAGTATACGAAGATAAATTTTGCAACTTTAACATCTTTTAAATGATCAGATATAGAAAAAAAAATGGTAACGAAGTAAGATAAATCATTCAACGAAGAGGAGTAAACATCACCAACACTAACATGCAGGAATCATGTGAATCATCTTTTTTATTACTGGTAGATCTCTTCAAAAATATTACAATTTACAGCTTGCTTGGGCATAAAGATAAACCCTCAATACTTTGAAGTCTGAAGTATTTATAGAGAAAATTACAATTCGGTCCTGTCATTAATGATCAAGACATGGTAGAATCCAAATCTAACTAACTAGATAACAAAATATAGAATTATAGGAAATGCTAATGATCTGTCGAATTATTTATACTAATTTTGGGGAAAGTTGTTGGTGAGTCATCAACTTGACTTTAACTGCTCTGCATGATGACTTGGATGTACACCTCATCTTCTTAGTCGATCAAGTCACATAGGTCTTCCCATATCTATTGACTGGGAATAGTGACTTTGAGAAGCCTTCAGTATACCTCATATGTCTCTATATACTTAGAGAAGGTGGGCTTGGTGATGAAAAGATACTTTATCTCGTGATGAATACTGAGGTCTAATTGCAGAGTTTCCAAGAAGGCTTTTCCTGTGATGCTACCCTATATGCCTGCAAACTTGGACCCATCCTCTGCCACTATGAGGATATTTTGTTTGTAATATGAGAGAGTAATCATCTTGTTATTGATCACAAATAAACTTGGAAGACCTTTCTTCTGCAAAGATTCGGCCTTGTTGAAAAACCTTTGTACTGCAACATCCATTGTCTAAAATCTCTCCTCGAGTTGTAGCATTAACCCCCTCTTGATCAAGACTTTCTTGACTTCGAGAATAGTTTCAGTCTTGTCCTCAATTTGTAGGGCTTCCAGCTCTTCTTTTGATTCAGAATTTAAGAATCTGATTATCTCGTTTGCCTTTGTAGGCATTTCTCCCAATAATCCCTTTATCTTGTCAATGGCATGTCTAGCTCTCTGCACCAGCTCATGTTGTTCAAACATAATTTGTATAAGGGGCCATATCTTTGTCACTAATTGACAGTTGTCCATCCAAATATTTTCTTTAGCCTCTGACAGTGTCTTTTCCATGACTGTTTCCTTCTGCAGTTGTTGCAGTTCCTGTTTGAGCCTCTCTAATTTATGTATCTCAATGTTGTAGCTGGCCTGGAATGTAGACTTCAAATTTTGGAGATTGTGAATCTCTTCATGCAGTTTTCTTATTTGTCCCCTTGCAAAGTCACGTCTTCCATCGCTTTTTCCAATTTCTCTACTGCATCTGGAGTTGTCACCGCGGTTGCTGTTGTAATTTCCCCGGTGGTGGTTGATGTTGTCATTGTTGTACTAACCCCTATGATAGGAACTGCATTCAATGGTATGAATTCCATTGGCACATTCTTCTCCTTTTCCTTAACTAGATTGTCCAACTCGGCTTCCATTTCTTTAATCTGAGTGTTCT
>ML803282.1:43689-56939 GCA_009831015.1 Picea engelmannii
TCTGGTTGTTAATGTGGTATCACCCTACTTCTTCGACGAGGAGGTAGACATCATCGGCTAGATTCTTGAGGAAAATAGAGAATTTTCACCTTCCATGATTGTAGTAGACTGAGTCTCTTCTCCACGAGACCTGTCAAGTGTATGACTAGTCTTGAGCCTTTTTCTGTAAACCTGGAAATCATCTTCTAAGACTTCAGTGACCGAGGGAGATACATCTTTCCTGGGTATTTTCTCTGCTGGTGCCTGAGGGTTATTAGTCTATGAAATACTGGTATAAGGGGGCTATTGTTTTTTGTCCATTAGAGTGTTCTCCTCCCACTATGTTTGGTTCATGAACTTCTCAACTTTTGGTTTGGGAACATGAGCATATGGGGAGGTTTTATTCCTTAGTCTGGTTTCTGTGATGACACAACAAAGATCGTAATTTCATGGGAAACTTTGGTTGAAATTCATCTCCAGTAACAACTTATTTGCTTCTTCTCTTGATGCTCTTTTATTGCAGATGAAAGAACCTATTTGAAATTTAATCCTGAGTTGTTGTTTCTTTTTAAAGGCCACAAAATGAATGTCAACAAAGTTGATCATCTGCCTGATATACTCCAGGGAAAATATTCTGACAGGTAGGAACATTGAAAGCTTGTAGGGGGCCATCTCACATCCGTAGAATCTAATCTCTGTGTGATCCTAGTACAAATACCAATCCCTTGTTTTAGCAAGGTCTGATAGGTGCAAGATCCTTTGAATCTCTTCATTTATTCTAGGTTCTTTCCATCCAGTTAACATGCTTACCACTGGGTGGTAAAAATGGTTGATGAAATGCTTAAAACCAAAATCAGGCGAGTTCCTTCTTAACAAGGATGTCTAGGTTGTAATTGGTTGTGGATTACCATCTTTGTCGAGCTTTTGTAGGAAGAAAGAAAACTTCTCTGACTGAAAAAATAAGAACATGTAGACCAATATTGATGAATACCTGAACATGCCTTCGGTGGGAAATTTGAAAAATTGCTAGTGAATGTTATCGGCCAGAAACTGGTTGAAATTGAACTGGGTGGTGTCCTTTTCTTTGGTGGAGAAAATGGATAAGAAACCCAGGATGGGTTCATCCACCCACTCGTCTGAATAATACTCGAGCACGCAACACAAGGATGAAATGACTTGGTTACCTTTTGCTGAGAACATGGAGGAATGGTAGGGGGGGTTTTCTTGGGAAATTGGGCACTCTTAGGGAGGAAAAGCTCAAATATCTGTTCTCCCTGGGGAAAATATAACTTCTGGTACATTTCAATTAGAATATCAATGGTAAAAGGAGAATAGGATTCATCTCTGGGTATTAGCATCATCTGGTCAACGACTTTGGGTTTAATGTTAAAAATGGTCTCTCTGGATGATGACATGATGGATATTTGATTGGGGAGATAGTGCGCCTGGCACTTGAGGGAAAACTCGGGGAAATGATGAATTTGGGGAAAAAGATATAGTGCGAGATTGGACTCCTAGATTCCAATCTTGTCACTTTGTTCTAGGATGGTGTCTCTGAACCATAAGTGTAATTCAACAAAATCAAATTCGCATTTGGGTTCTGAAATTAGGTAATCTTTGTCGTCCAGAGGGATCCGGTCGAGGTCGATGGGAGGTGGGAGGAATGGGTTTTCATCGATCTTTGAATGTTTGGACTTTGGCGCCATCAATTCGACTGATACCTGAAAAATATGAAAGAATGGTTCTAACGGTAAATACTATTGGAGAAATTTCTATTTTTGACACGCTAGTTCAGTGGGAGTTAACTGACTAGTTCTATTTTAGAATTTCTATTTTTACCATCACTATTATGCATGTATGCATTCCTAAGGAAAGATAACTGCTTGATTGTTTTTCTTAATTATGGAATGTTTTTCCCTATATATGAGTGTATTCCACTCATTCATTGTATCATATTGATCATGATCTATGTATCAATCATTATCTCATTGGAGTACTGTGAATATATTTTCTCATTCTTCCATATTGAATCTCTCTTCCTTTCTTGATAAGATTTGTTTGTACATGCTTTATCTAGATCTCCTATGTAGGTTTCCATGAAAAACTGACAAATATTAGGCGTTAATGGTAGCCATAGAGGTAAAAAGCAGAGAGGATGAAGGTTTCAGCGGCATCTCGGTCATGAATAATGAAGAAATGGTGAAAAATGGGATTAATTGAGCGGACGGGTGTCCATTGGGGATCAGTTGACAAGTCAGCAGGAGAACGGATATGTTTTCCCGCATTGATTGGCCAATCGATATTTCGAGGATGAGGTGGAAGATAACATATGGGTAACAGGTGTGTGAGGATGATGTGAAGGATAGTGAATGGTCGACAAGCAAATGGGATGTGACATGTGATGGGTGAGTGGGAAAAAGTACACTAGCCGAGTAATGACACATGACTTACAAGCGGTGGTTGTGGAGCATGACATCATGGGATGATGGTGGTATGGGAATATGGTATGGCAGTTTATCAAAGGGGGGGGTATGCGGTAACTAGTTTAGAGCAAGGGGGGTCCGAGTTAACAAAATTTTTTCACGTTAGGATGGGGCCTGTCGAGGAATACCACCAAATCAGAACCCCCCCCCATCATTAAAGGTAGAATGGTCAGGGGGGTCCGATATCACTTGTCGGTCGTAGATCTGAGCATTGTTTTCTCAACCATTGATCTAGGCACACCCTTTAATCACAAAGCGTGAATCATATTACATTGAGGAAAACTTAGGATAGCACCATTTTGTGGGTTTTTTGCGCTACTCCCTTTTCATTTTGTCACCAAGGGGTTAGAACACAACCTTCTAACATCAAAACAAAGAATCTCAGCCAACTTTATGCTTGTGTTATTGAAAGAAAAGTCAACTAACGTATGTATTAATCTATTTAACTAACACATTTAACCCATATTAGACTGATGGATTAAAAATTACTCTATCCTGGGACTATTTGATCAATTTTAAACTGTTTGATCAAATTTATTCACTAACTAACCTATCTAACTTGGCTAAGATTAAATAGTTTAGCCAAGTTGTATTCACTAATCCTATCAGTATAAATTCAAAAGACTTGACCATGATTAGACTGTATGAATCAAGACATTATTTTTTCATGGGGTTCATCATTTTTCTTTCCATACCCTCTTTTATCCTTTCTTTCTTTTTCTTTTCTTTTTTCTTTTTCCTTTCTTTTTCTTTTCTTTTTCTTTTCTTTTTTCTTTTTCCTTTCTTTTTCTTTTCTTTTCTTTTTCTTTTTCTTTTCTTTTGTAAATCATTTGCAGAATGAAATATTATTTACTACCAAAAATACAACAAGAGTAAAAAAATTCTAGTCACCAGTTGATCCTACGAAAAATAGGGTTATAACAGTGGCTCCACCTGGGGATGGTGCTCTCCTTGCAAGGTGCCAAGAACCGTCTTTCTGATGTCTTGAAATATTTTCTCCATTGCTTCTTGTGCTACTTGATTTGTTTTATTTTGAAAATTTGGTGGCACTAGTCAGTGGCTTAGGGCCTTCTTTGCGGGCTTCAACCATATCACACGTAACCTGAATGTAAAATAAATGGTTTGTACAGTGGAAATGGATGGCTAGGGTCTTTATTGGGGTGGTAAATAATTCTTCAGCATCCTGCCATTTACAGGTCCAGCTGGCAAGTCTTTTCCATCACTGTCTTTGAGAAAAAATGTGTTATTTCCTCTATATGCCTGAATGGTGTAAGGGCCTTTCCACAAGCTATCGAACTTTCCATGTTTACCCTTATCCTCATTTCTGGAATCCCACTTCAACACAAAATCAACCAACTCAAAATCATCCTCTTTAGTTCTCTTGTCATAAATCTTTTTGATACCTTCCTGGATAACCTGAGTCTTGTTATACACCTCTTCTCTACACTATTGCAACTGGATCATCTGATTTATTCTTCTTTGGGTATCATTTGGCTCCTCTTGCACTTCCTACAACAATTTCATAACAGGGACCCCCAAAGAGGAAGGGAAAACTGCCTCAGTACCATATACCAACTGGTATGGGGACATACCAATTGATCTTTTGGTGGTCAGTCTATCAGCCTAGAGCGCATGAACTGACTTATTATGCAAGGATTTCTTGTTCTATTGTAGCATTTTCTTATTGATATTCACCAGAATTTTATTTGAACAATGAAGACTTAGCTAGTCCATTTCCCTAAGGGTAATAAGTTGTGGAGTGTCCCAAAGTAATGTGGTACTGGCTACAAAACTCTATAATATTTTTGGATCTGAAGGTCGTTGCATTGTCAGTTATGATTTTGCTAGGACATCCAAAACGAGACAGAATATTAGTTTCCAATAATTTAATGATGACATAGTCAGTGGCTTGCCTGCATGGTACAACTTTGATCCACTTTGTGAAGTATTCTGTGGCTGTGACGATCCACTTGTGTTGGCCCAAAGATGGTGGATGTATCTCTCCAATAAATTCCAAACCCCATTGTTGGAATGGAGCTTCAACTGAGATGGGTTTCAGGGGTAAAGGAAGGAGCTTATTTTTACCTTCGAAAACTTGGCATTTGTGGCATGAGGTGACTTTTTGATGCACATCAGCAAACAATGTGGGCCGGTAAAAACTAGCTCTGAGAATCTTGTTAGTCGTGGTCTTCCAACTTAGATGCTCGCTACAGTCTCCTGCATGGAAATCCTGCAATACCTTGTCAGCCTCATCTTTTAATAGGAAATTAAGCAAGATAACTCTAGGATATTTCCATTAAAGTTTTCCATCTAGAATACAAAATTTCAATGCTTTCAGTTTCAAAAATCTAGCTTTAGTTTTAGTTAAACCAAGGGGAGCTTGTAAATTATGTAGGACAAATATGAGGTCTGCGTACCATGGAKATTTTAGGAATACCTCTTTTACATTTGGATTTTCTTTCTCTCCCTTCTCATCAACTGAAACCAAGAAGTTAATATCTAAAGCATGGAAATCAGATTCAGCCATCAACTTTGCTAAACCCTGACCTTTRATCAATTTAGTAGGTTTAATTTCTATATCATATTCCAKAATAACAACAATCCACTTTCCTCTCCTACCATATGGATTATCCTGAGTCGGGATATCTTTTACCRCTACATTTGGAACATAGGAAATTGTGTGAGAATGGAGAATATAGACTCTAAAATCTTTTATATCATTTACCAGGGAAAAATCTTGTTTCTCCATTATATTGTAGTTCAGCGCAACATCTCTCAAAGACTTGCTAAAAAAGGCTATGGGTTGTTCATACCCTTCACTGTTTTTCTGCAATAGTATTGTTATGATGGTGTGTTCAGATGCGAAAGAGAACAAATAAAGTATTTGGTGTAATCTGGACTAATCAAAATGGGGGCTTGTGTAAGTGCATGTTTTACTTTCTCAAAAGACTATTTAGATTTGACGTTCCATTTTGTTTTGGTGTCTTTTTTCAGCATATTTGTGATGTTCCTGAGAAGTTCAGCCAAGTTGGGTATGAATATTCTTAGAAAAATTATTTTACCAATGAATGATTGCAATTCTTTAATGTTCCTAGGGTGTTCCACTTTCTGGATGGCCTCTATTCTACTGGGATCTATTTTAATTCCATATTTAGAGATTATATGTCCCAACATCTTGCCTTCCTCTAAACCGAAAATGGTTTTCTTGGGATTCAATGAAATCTCAAATTTTCTACACTTATCAAACACTCGTCTGAGATGTTGTAAATGTTCCTCGTCAGATTTGGAGTAGACAGTCACATTGTCTAGATATATGACTATAAACCTACCAAGCTCGTCCATAAAATAAATATCCATTTCTCTTTGGAAAGTGGCACCAGCGTTCATCAAACCAAAGGGCATTTTCACATACATGAAAGTTTCCCAAGGTGTGGTGAAGGTTATTTTCTCTTGGTCATCTAGGTGGACAAGGACTTCGTTATAGCCCAAGAAACTGTCTAGTAATGAGATCCTACTAGCCCCAA
Organism: Picea engelmannii; assembly: GCA_009831015.1. Taxonomy (NCBI): domain Eukaryota; kingdom Viridiplantae; phylum Streptophyta; class Pinopsida; order Pinales; family Pinaceae; genus Picea; species Picea engelmannii. Next base: position 49,676 of record ML803282.1, read on the forward strand.
CTACCTTTTGTAATATGTGGTCCATTTTAGGCAACGAGTAATTGTCTTTGAGGGAAACCTTGTTCATGTTTCGGAAATCAATGCAAAGCCTGATTTCGCCAGTCTTCTTTTTGGTAGGAACCAGATTAGAAACCCATTTAGAAAATCTTAAGGGGACTATAATTTTGACATCATACATATTTTTAATCTCCTTTTCTATCAGGGGAAGTAAATTGGGATTGATTCTCCTAAGTTTCTTCCTGAAAGGTTTGTGTTCTTCTTTTATTGGGATCCTATGTTGTATGATACTTGTGTCATAATATTTTAAACCCTCATAACCCCAAGAAAAAAAATCTGCATATTCCTTAAACAGTTCAATGTATTTGCATTTTTTCTCAGGGGGTAAAGATTTGGAAAGTTTTATCATCTTGGGTTTTTCCTTTGTTCCTATGTTACACTCTTTGACCTCTTTACCACTACCTTCAATCTTTTGCTTTTTCACTACATTGTTAAAATCAAACAGGTCTTATAACGAACCAAACCTCTAGGTAAAACATTGTTTTTCAAATGTAAAATATCATAGTCTACCTCATTTTCATTTATTTCATCTGAATCTACTTTATTTACACTATCACTTTCAAAAAATAATTTATTTACATTACATCATCATTCTCTACATCTATATTTGTACATTCGAAATCATTCTTACACTGCAGGAAGTCTTCAATTTGATCCTTGATGTCAAATACCTACCAGTATCTGATGTTATCTGGATCATTTGGTCTGCACTTCACCTCTATTGTGTATTGGCGATTTGTTTTGAAAGGTATTTTTCATGTGGCTGCCGAAGAAGCCAATCCATCTGCCAGTATGTTCTAGCCTTTGGGCATTACCTGCAAGTCGATTTCAATGAAACATTCTAAAAATTCTAAAACAACATTTCTATAGGATATGAGTATAGGATTCTTAGCTGAATACTCACCTTTAACTTGTTTAATGACCAGTTCAGAATCACCTCTTACCATAATATTTTTGGCACCAACCTTCTTCATTAGTTTTAGGTCGAGCATTAAATCTTCATACTCAGCTATGTTGTTAATGCATTGGAAATTCAGTTTGTAAGAGTGGCTTTATGAATACCTTGATTTGTGATTATGCAACCTAACTCCAGCTCCAGCTCCCTCTTTTCTCATAGCTCCATCAAAATCCATACTCCAAAAATCATTTGGTAGCTCATCACTTTCTATTTTTGCAATGTTCTTTACCTCAGTGATTGCTTTATCTTCTTGCATGTCAGATGCATCATCTTCCAACTGAGCAATTCGATTATCCAAGTCACCATCATTGTACAATAAGAATGAATCTAGATCAAAGTGTGCAGAGTATAATGGGTAGTTATGTGGTTTTTCCTAACTGTTGACCATATACTTCATCAGAGTTTCTCTGTACAGTCTTCTTTGTTGTCCAAATACCGCGATGGTAGCATAAGACATATCTAATTGCAAAGTGCCTTTCAACTTAGCTCCCCAAGATCTAGATAACAACATACCATATTTTGGAGGAATTTCTGCAACCACGATATCCATCACCATAATTTTTGTTGGGATTTGATCCAGGGTGATACATAAATCTTTAATTAGCCCTATACATTTTACCTTGCTAGAGTCAAAAGAATTCAAGTCCTTGTAGGGTCTAGTGACATCAAGCCCCAACTTATCCATCACATCTTTGGGCATCATGTTGTGAGAGGCACCAGAATCAAGCATAGCATTGTGTAAGATTTTTTCATGGATATTCAGAATGATATAGAAAGGGGGAACAACACAGTTATCGGTTTCTCCATCAAATTTGGGGCCGAACAACAGCTTGGGTTGATCATCAGTAATATTTATGATGTCTGAGTGCGTTCCTGATCCAATATTCAATGCTTTTGTACCTATCTCTAGTTCAATGCTTAATGCTTTGATCACCTGGGACCTATAAGAATTTTTTCTCATTAGTTCAGACAGGGGAATAGGAATCTTCAATTTGGCTAGTTCCCCTTCAAGGCTGAAGGTAGTGGAAGATTTGCTTAGGCCCTGCACTTTTGGTTTGTCTGTCATAGTTATTTGGGTAGAAGTATGTGGTTGACTAGTAGATGTAACCTCAGTTTGATTTGATCTTTGAAAAAATTTAGGATTTATTTTCACAGAAGATTCGACATTATTCTTCTCAGGGAATTTCTTGAGAGAAGTATCTGATGTTTACTTTGCCTCAGTTGTTTTATTCGTTTCAGTAGCCTTTTTGTTTCAACAGCCTTCTTTTTAGGATTGACATTAGTCTTCTTGCTTCTCAAGTTATATTGTCTGTGAACCTTCATTATAGCATTCAAAAAGGCTTGTTGTTCTATTTCCTCTTCTTCCTCATTTACCTCTATTTGTGAAAGGAGAAAAATCTCATGTTCTTCACGAGTGAGGAAAATGGATTCATCATCGTGGATACCCATGAGGTTTATGTGAGTGTCATCCAAATCTTCAATTATCTCCTCCCCATCATCAATGTAATTTTCCTGAAGAGGTGGTCTAATATGTTGATCAGGCCCCCTCTGCTCTCTTTGATCTCTCGGATATCTTTGCCTGATCTGGGTGGGATTCCTTCTGAAGTTTGGATTTCGAATCTAAGGAGTAGCTTGGTTTTCCTTAGGTGTATTTATGTCGGCAATGGTTAGCCTCTCCATCATTCTCTCCATAGTTCTAGCTATGACATCTATTTTATAATCTAAAGAGGAAGTGGAAGGCTCTTCTTTGATTGTAACCGTTATTTATGTTCTTTGCCTGGCTCTTCTGGCTAAGAGATTTTCTTCCACGCTCACTGCACTTTTATGCATGTCTTCTAGGGTGACACAATTTCTCTCCCTTAGATGGTATGACATATCAGCATCAAATCTGTTAGGGAATTTGATTAATGCCAAACCTAGAGGAGACTTGATATCAGCTGGAATTGCGTTGTACAGGTTGTTGAAATGAATGCAGTAATCCTACACTGTTTCTCCTTGGTTCCTTCTGATATTCTCATATTCTGATAAAATCTAGAGAGGATATTTCTTTACCTCCCATATGTTGAGAAAACTTCACTGAAAAGCAACAATGTAAACTATGGTAGCAGGGCATAAAGCTTTGAACCATTTTTTGACTTCTCCTGTTAAACTCTGTGAAAAAAGTCTCATTTGGGGGTCTGCCTCATTGACTTCCTGCAAATCAAAGTAGTCATTCATCTTATCATTTTTTATTGTAATCAACTCATAGAGCCATAGTTCATCAGTCCAATTATACAATTGCAGCAGTTACACAATTCATGTGTCAATCTTGGTGGTGAAGTGTTTTCTTCCATTGTAATTTGTTTCCATTGTGATCATTATGTTTTCATTTTCTAATCATTAAAGGGAAGTTAATGAACATAATTTGTCTTGTGCACTATGTTTTTGGTCTTTTGATGATATATATGTTCTTAATTTGATGTTAAGTAAAGAAATTCTTGATTTCTTCTTTGCTCAACGGACCCTCACATATCTTTCTATCTTTTCATCTCATTTGATCTTAAAAGAATCCAACAGTAGTGCCTACCTTTCCCTATAGGGATGTCTTTATAACCGACCCTTGATTGAATTTGGCCTCTTTGAATCCATTTCCCAATGGCCTTTCTTTCTTGTTCCATCGAACCAATTTGAAAAACCCAAACCCTGTACTATCATAAATATCTTAAGATTCCCAACAAACAAAGCTAGATCAGACAGAGAAATCCCTCTCTGAGTCTTGGAGGGATAGATCCAGGACTCCAAGTGGTTTGATGTTACCTCAGTGATTGCCTCCACAGCCTTGGAAAAATTATAGAGTGCTAACACAACCAAGGTAATTCTAGAAGGGTGTAAGCCCTTTTAATCCTCCTAGAAACCTTGAGAAAAAATGACTTATCAAATAAAAATTAAGATGAAACTTGGTGGAGGGTGTATTCCCTTATAATCCTCCAAGGCTTTTAAACAAATATAGCATGAAACAAGTAGAAAATACCAACAAATTCAAAAATATACCCACCAATTCCACAAGATAGCAATATAAAACCCTAGTTTTACCAAGTAAATTCCATCCACATGAAAAGATAAGCCTCGAAGAGAATGTGTGCACCACTTTAGCTCCAACATAGACACACTAAGAATCCAAAAAAAGTTTCAGAAGAGAGAGATATAGATCAAATTCCCAAAGAGGGCGCAAACTTCAGCCAAGTAGTCTTCTCAAGTGAGAGAGCTATGATAAAAATGAAATGAAATGGTCTTTATTTATACAAAAGTGTAATAATAATTGTTCCACATATTATTAGGGTAAACCAAAAAACAAGGGGGTCGAACCACTTATTTTTTCCCCTTTACAAATTTAATTTGATTTTTACTCCAAAGAAAAACCTAAATGTGATGTCAATCCCTAATTGGGTTACATTTTGGCACTTTTGGCAAGTCGTTGATCTTGGAGAGGAATTTTCTAGGCCTCCAAAGGCCAAATATCCATGGTGAAAGGGCTTCACTCCATTAAAATATGTAAATATTCCAACAAGTCATCACCACCACCATCAAACCCTATCCTTAATCAAGACGTCAAGACCAAGAAGTGTAGTGTAAGGCCTCCAAAGTAAAGTTGTTGGGATAGAAAGGGATAGGTTTCAACCTCCAAGGTGTCCTATATTGCCTCCAAAGGTAACATTCATCATCTATCATCTCCCAATGTGTGGATCATGGCATCCAACCTGTGGGATTTGTGCCCCAATGAAGGCCCAAGCTAGGCGTATTCCTCCAAATCATCCACCAAGAAAGGTCTTGCAAAGACAAATGAATGCACCCTCCAAGGGTCTCAATTCAAATGTATCATGGAAAATAAAATCACATTTAATACAAGATCCACCTAAACATGTGCATCAAAACTACCTTCTCAAATTAAACAGGTGCTCAAAGACCCTATGCAACTTGCCAAGTTTAGGTATGAGAGAGTTGTCAAGGTGACCTATGGGTGAGTCTTTCCTCAAGTCAAGGAATGTTTCCTAGCTGGACCCTCTCTAAGTCATGTAAATAATATGGAGTGGATGGGAGTAAGACTTTTTGTTCATGGGGTTCATGACATATAAGGGTTTGTATTGTCTCATATATGGGTGTCTTTGTAGAGGGTGTGTTGCACCTTCATTTTCAATGCAACATTTTTCCAAATCCATTTATTTTCCATTAATTAATTAAAGTATAGAACAATTGGGTAACTTAAAACTTGAAAGGAGTACCACAATGTCACTTGAATCTAGAGGTACACAGAGTTCCATATGCATGTAAATAAAGATACATCACATGCATGTACACACCTCAACAAGTGGGACATTTATATAATGTGAAATTTCTTTTGCAAGTCTTCAATTATTTTAAGAGAAACATTTCATTTTTCTCAAGACCTCTTTGGGCAGAAATCTAGAAGGTTAAAATTTTGGATTTTATCTTTTTCTAGCTACATTCCCTTTGGGCCTTCATCCCCTTCTTCCCATGAAATGAGGTACAATCCCTTCTTGGGTCAGTACATTCGAAAATACCAAAAGATAAGGAGACGAAAATGATGAAGTGTGAAAAATGATAAGTATGATCAGGAATGGTACAATGACTCATCAATGAGACCACCCAATAGAAAATATTTCCCCAAGGGTGTCCACTTACTATGGCACAATGTCAACCACTAAGGTGAAATAGGGAAAATATCATAGTTTCCAAGCAGATGTTCCATAATTCAAAGCATCTTTAAATGAAACATACTCAAATGCCTCAAGTATTAAAGTGGCACTTACCAAAATACATGACTTGTACCTCATGGAGAAAGACCCATTGTCTTTCCGAAATAGGCTGATGTGGTGGATGTCGTCATGATGAAATGGATAAGTGTGGTGGTAAATAAGGTCTTCATCTGTGTAAGTGGTCAATCCATCCCTCATCAATCCATGTCTACAACCTAAGGGCCTCAAGACATCATATCCTTAGTTATCTCGATAAATGGGGGATAACATATTGCTCCTACTCAGGGACATGTGCTCACCATAGAGTGCATGATAACTTCAACATCTCTTGTTCAAACCTATGAATACACTGGAACAACAAACTATAAAATATGGGGTGGCTTACTCATCCTTTTCTCATATAACAAAATCCAAAATTTCAAAATTGACAACTAATCTAGAAGATAAAATTTTATACTTTTTTTATATAATATGATGAAGAAAAATATGTAAATCAATAATGCAAGTAGAGAAAAATGAAAATAAAAATGAAACGCAACTAAACTATCATGAGAAATCAAGATGCAAGTGCAAGAAAGAAACATGACCTACCTACTTACCTGGGGCATGGGCCTTGAAGAAGTCAAGTTCCATTGACGTAGGGTCAGAGAAGATATTCATCCACTGGCAGTGAAATATTTCTCTTGCTCATAGTAAACAAGTAATACTTTCCTTCCTTGGACTTCTTCTTGATGATTTAAGGGCCAAGCCATAAAACATCGTTCCTATGATCTTCAACACGCCCCTCTTCTTATCCCACATAAGCACTAAACTTGTGTAAGGTATATTCTCAATGTAAGGATATGAAGGTGGTTATGTGTTAACCACATCCTTAATGACCTTCTCATGTTCCTTGTTTCCTTTATCTTCCTCTTTCTTTAGTATCTTGATTGACCTTCGATATTTTCCTTGGAATTCTACAGTCTTTTCTGTGTATTTATCTATCTTCGGAAGCAAGGTTTTAATAAAATATTCTTGTAGAAAAGGTATATCTTAGGGGTCATACTCAATGCTATGGTGGGGGATATCAAATTCACGCTCACTATGATAATCAAGGATGAAAATATCCATCACATGTTTCTTAACTACCTTCCTACTATATAAGATCTCAAAAGTGCCATCTCCCATGGGAATGTGTGCATGGGTGAGATCCATGTTGAGAAACCCACCAAGGATGGCATCCCAACTCCTTGACAAAAGCATGGCCCATGCATCTGGGACATCAATGACCACTATGTTCATGACGAGGTTTATATGAGGTAAATCTAGGAAATACACTTCGAAATCTTCTATCAAACCATAGACCTTCACATTCTTTGAATAAATTCCACAAACATTTACATATGGGCGTGTCATATTCAATCCAAGTTGGTTCATGACTTTCAGGGACATCACATTTGGAAAATCTCCTAAATATAGAATGTAATTATTCAAATGGAGACAATTTGTAGCTAGA
>ML803282.1:66609-93557 GCA_009831015.1 Picea engelmannii
AAAAAAATAATCAACTATATTTTCATGCTTTGCTGATAAATTTTCTTGGTACCTCAACTTCACGAGCTTATATCTTGAGATCCATAACTCAAAATATCACTCAGAAGGACTTGTTGGAAATATGAGATGATGAATATTTCATTTGAAATGGTTTCCATGGATGAAAAGTTAAATATATTTCCTATAAAATTAAAATGCATTCCTCTCTTTAAAAAGGCATCCAGTTAAAATTTTCAAAATAAAAGTTTTTTAAAAACTTTTATTAAAGATGAAAAGGGGCCCACTTCAAGAAACAAATATCAACGAGATAAATTCATTAATTAGGATTAAATGAGGTATTAATTGAATTTATTATTTCAAGAAGAAAAGCGTATGAAAAAATCTGGAAGAGAAAACCCTAATTACCTCAAGGAGTTAGAAGAATAGATTTTAAAAAGAAAGAAAAGGATACATCAAATGGTTAGAAGAAAGAAATCAAAAGATCAGAATAGAAGGGTCCATCCATAAACATGCAGCCAAGCTTCTGACTAGCAAGCAAAGATATTCATATTCTCCATTCTTATTCTTCTTCTACACCATTTTCTCAAAGCTCCATGTATTATTTCTAAACATAACGTTGAGTTCTTGAGTGTTTCTCTTCTATTCTTTCAAGACTTTTCTTTATATTCTCATGGAGTATTTACAGCCATGTATGTGATTTATAGATGTAATCCATGATTGTCTATTTGATTCATTTATATTTAGTCTTGTGTTTGACAAGATTCATTTGTGTACACTTAGTCAATTGGTTTGCAGAGGTGTTTTGTATTGTTGAATAATTTTTATGAACAAAACTCCACAAAGAACTATTTTGGGGAATTACTTTAATGAATTATCAGATATTGGGATTTCTAAGTGTGATATTTTTGAAGTATTCCCATCAAATTCTTTCAATTTATGAATGCATAACTCATTTAAAGTTCTTTGAAATGATCAAAATTATTTCCTCCTTTTTCTTGAGAGAAGATATAGATGTGTCATCTACTTGCATGTGATTTAGAGGGATGCATAAATCATGTTGAGTATACATATATTATGATATTCAAGCTCTTCTTCAATCTTTTTATTGTAAATAAGCCACTTCTTACACATAAAGATCAGATCAGGTTATGAAGAACCATTCCATGTACAAATCAAACCAATACAGATCGGGATTTTGTTGTCTAGGATTCTCCTTAATCCAAGATATTAAAGATATATCTTTTATCCAAAGAGGAGTACCACCTCTATAAAAATGAAAGGGGATTCATATCCTTGTGAGGTTGTTGTTTGGACCTTAACCGATCTAGACATCAACAAGCACCACGTCAATATAACAATTTGTAAATAAAATGTTTTTTAGTTCATAATATCATTGTAATCATATATTGGTGCATATAATATGTTTAACACACTGGTGCATACTATTTTATTATATGCATTGAAATCTTATTTTGTAAAAAATATTTCATAATTTTTATATCTGATGATCCCTAACTTTTTATTTATAAAAGATGGATGATATAAGTTTAAGGAAAACAATTTATTGTAGAAATCACGATGGTAGCTCATCCCAACAACAGAACAAGGGAAGTTCTTTATTTTTTTATTGAAAATTTAATATATTTGAATTATCTATATGTTTAAATTAATTATGTGGATTGGTTAAGGTGTTTCATGTAGAGGAAAAACTGGAAGAAACACGATAAGAATGTTCACAATCTAAGTGAAAAATATCATAAAATATTTATGGAAATGTTGCAAAGAGAGGAATTAGGTGGATGAAAATGTAATCAACATGATTTTTTTCTTTGACTTTTTACTAAAAATGAATTTCCTAACATTATTTTCTAACATGTTTTAAACACTGGATTTCACATTTTTTTAATGTTGTGAAGGAACTGACATAGATGGAAGGAAATGTTGTCCTAAGAAGAAAAAAGTTATGAAGGATGTAAATGATGATGACTTGGTACTTGGTTCATCTGAAGTTGTGCTAGAAGTTAACAAGAGGGGGGGATTTTTTTTACAAAACTATGAGGGATATAGTGAAAATAATGTATAGATGTAATTTCCACTTATGATAAAAAAAAAATCAACCCAATGAATCCAAGAATCAAGTTACATATAAAATACACGAAGTGTTTCCATAGCAATGGTCAATGAGACCCATGAGACTTGCAATAGAAAAAACTTACAATAACAAAAAATAATCATTTAAAAAATATTATTACTAAACATGTTTTTCTATAATATGTCCCAGAAATTACCAAATTAATTTGTTTTGCTATATTTACTTTCACATCGATTTAAAAATAAAATTATTGTTCTTTTCATTTTCAGGAATATTATGAAAATTCCAAGGGATAAATGAGGTAAAACTAATACATGCCTGTAGGGATGTCCAAAAAGGTGTACAAGGAATCAGGACATAGTAAAAGAAATGAACATAATTGCATCGTAGGAGGAGCCATCCCATCAACAACGTGCATCAAAGGTATGTAATCATTTATTTATTCTTTTATGTACATAAAATTTAAGTATCGCATGAAATACTAATTTTCAATTGTTTGTTGTAGAAAAGAAAAAGAAAAAGGAACCCATTCAACACATAAGTCATGACAGCAAGGAAGAAAGGGATTGATCTCAAAGTTTGTGAGTACTCACATTTCCAACCTTACTTAAGATTTCATGTGTTGTGATTTTTATATTTAAGTAATTTTTTTACACTCATCTATGGATGTCTTCTAATGTATTATAACATACAAATAAGATCCAACTAAAGAATTGATTGACATTGGGTTAAGTATGGGATGTGAGAATATTGAAGTATCAAGGTTTAATTAAACAATTTGCAAGTAGCTATGTTGTTTAAATTCCCTTGTTTTATAATTAATGAACAACAAGAAACATTTATATTAATTATATCAACTATTATTTGTCATGGCATATTAAATATGTAGGAAATAAAGTACAAAGTGTATCAATAGAAGATAATTTGAGAGATGGCATGCATCATGGCTTTGAGAGAATGTGTATTTTTGTGAAATAGTCGTTTCTATGGTACACATTTTGATTTACATAATCATGTGTATTCTACTATATAAATATAAATATACTTATTACACTTTATTTCTATGTTTGTATATGGAACATGAAGAGGCGGAACATAAAAAAAAAAGTTGATCAAGAAAACATTAGGTTAAATAACCAAACTACAATATCTCCTACAAGTGATGAATAAATGAGACATGCACGCAACTCGAGTGGTGACACTAGTTCAAGTGATGAATGACAATAAATATAATTGAATGTTACTACAAGTTGTATGTTTTGGAATATTTGTCTATGAAAATCAGGGATTTTGTTTAATGTACTTGACATATTGTCTCAATTACATGAGGACATGTTACCAATAATTGTAATAATTACATATTGGTTTCATTTTTATTATTGTGGAAATTTACATTATTCCATTTTGTATGATGATGGGTCTCTAATTCGTATATAATAAGATGAGTTTCTCATTTTATTTCATTGTCGAATGTTGTAAAATGTTTTGTTGTTGATTAATTATTATATGGATGATTTACATTCTTACAAATAACAGAGGTGTAATATGTTGGATAATGTGTTATTACAATAATTATATCAAAGAACACTAAAAAAATATAAAAATCATTTTATTATAAAAAAAAAAATCGATTTTGAGTCAAGATTAACTGAAAAATTGTAAAAAGAACAATTAATTAAAACATATTCATATTGGTGAATTGTATTATTTTTAACTCATTAAACGTTCCATTCCGTAAAATAGACATCGATGCATTTTTATGAGTCATATGCACTGGTGCATATCAATTACATTAAAGCATTAGTGCTAAAAAATGTGAAAAAAAAATTGTTACTTTAAATGACATAACGTACAATTATATTTATCATTTCAAAATATTACGGTGTGCATGATTACAATACACATTGGTGTTTTACATATAATATATGTATTGGTGCTTAGTAGCAAAGAATGGCTCTCACATCCCACCTCAAATGTTTGAAATTTCACTTCCCTCCAATGCACATGGTAATATAGGCACCAATGCATACAATTTGTACAAGCACCGGTGTGCCATAAAAAAAATGACTTGTGTAATGTCCCCAAGGCCGAGCCCTGATGTAAATCATGTTGATGAAATGAATTGTAATTATGTTGTATAGGCTAGTGAGCCAAGTTATATAATCTGGTAGGCTTATGTGATTATTAGACCAGAGAGGCTATGTGTTGAAGGCCAAGAGCCTGATTTTGTACATGTATCTATGTAGAAAATTAATAAAAATATAAACATCGTCGTGTGCAGACAGACCACGATGAATGAGTGATGGGGGACTAAGATTCCACAGAGTGGGAAAGGGATTAGGAGCTAGAAGGTAGGAAGAGGGGCTAAGTGTTGAGCCTAGGGGCTTAAGTCCTTGGGAATAATATTTTAATATTATTCCAAAAGACATGTGAATAATATGTTTTATTCTAAGTTCTTTTGGAAGGACAAGCAACGTCCAACTGGAAGGAACGTATGCTAAAGGAATGCATGCAGTTGTATGGGTGGCAAGTGTCAACCGAGGCACATGCAAATAAAATGGTTGAGATGAGTCGTGTTGAGGGTTCCTCCACCATTCCACCCGACTGCCTGAGTGTGAATCGTCTGACCCCTGCAGAGATACCTTCATGCATCCTCTGAACTGGGAGAAAGGCCTGTGGTTTTTCTGAGATAGCCCGTACATCCTGTTGTGAACCGTGGAGTCTAAATTTACCCCTGCATGGACAAATCGTCATGCATCCCTGAGAAGTCTATGTGTTGATTTTGAGGATAGCATGTGTTGATTTCTGGAAAAGTCGAGACATCCTTTGTTTGAACAGATCGAGCCTGTGTGTGGAATCTCTGTCCCCAAGCCATAACCGCGAGACCATCCTGTCATTTCTAAGCCTGTTGGAAATCCCATGTATGTTTTCCCCATTGGCTTTTGTGGCCACATAGTGTTGGATTGCATGTGGCTTGTTGGCCAATTGTACAACACTCTCTCCAAGTGAGAGGGGTGATTGAAGGTGGAAGAATAGGTTGCTTGACCTGTGAGCGACTCTCTCCAGGCGAGAGAGTACGCAGAGGAAGGAGAGAACTCCTAGAAGGAACCCTGTAGCTGCCACAAACCTCCGAGAATTTTGGTCCAGTCTGTTGCTGAAACCCAAGGCAAGGGAGGTTAGCAGTCGAAGGATTGTCTAGGTGACAGAGAAGGTGTATACTCCTAGGGTGGAACAGGCATGTGGGCAAGAAGAGTCTGTGGGCAGTGAGTATGAGTGGTTCCTGGGAGAGAATTCCTTCCTTGTGACTGTGTGTTTTCCCTGTAACCTCAGCCTAGCCTAGGATTCCTTGCCTTGGGGGTGGAGCTTAGTCCCAGCTCGGGGGTGACCCACTGCTGAGCTTGATGAGAAGTGTGGTCTAATGCTGGGAGGTTCRTSGAAGGCCTGCACCTGGTTGGTGGAATTACCATAGTTTCAAGATAAGTATCATCTTATGTTAAATGTTATGTTTTGCATGCCTGTGATGCTTATATTTTATCATGTATTATGTTGTGTAGATGAATTATTGTTAATGCCRGGGAATATTTGTGTTAKCAGTAATTCTTATGTTACTCYGAGTTTAAATGTGTTTCATTTGCTTAAATGCATGTCATATATATATAATTAAGTATGAGATTGTTATTCAGTGAAGTAGCRCCTGCCCATGAGTGAAAGGGGGCGTTACAGTATGGTATCAGAGCRTTACAGTAACAAAAGGGTGTTACAACTTGGTTCTTAGTATTTATCTGAGCACCAGTGCAACATATAACAAAGAAAAGATGGAATTGGTGTGTAATAATTATACGACCACTGATGTTTTTAGGTTTATGTATGCATTGATGCATGTTACCAATACAAGCACCAAAAAACCAACAAACATGATAAAATATCCCCCTACCTAATGTTTTTTAGTTATAGGGAACATTTGTTAAAACATCCACTATAACAGAGGTCTTTTTGAAAAAAAATCTCAATGTTGTAACTCTAAAAACCTCCACAAAAACCTCTGGTGCAAGGTGTTTTCCTTGTAGTAGCTTTCTCTTTTTTCAAAATATAATGTATATGTTCTTTCTAAAAAAATATTTTCTAACAACCACTTATTTTTTTTCAAGAAAACAAATATAATGTATATTCCCATGTAGGTGTGGGAGTTTGGATCAAATGATGGTATTTATGTAAAACAAATGATAGAGATTTAGAGGACACTTTTTTCGCAAAAAAATCATGATGTTTTAATATAATATTTAATTAACAATTTCAAGAGAGTGCTACAATTATAATGACTAGCATAAGTGAAATACTTAAGGGGCTTAAACTGAAAATTATTTTATTTCTTTTAGTGTGTAGAGCTTGGTTTGTAGTAGTGGGGGATATAAACTGTTTTTGAAATGCTGAGAAAATCAAAAGTTAAAGGACATATACACTTATATTTTTCATTTTCTTTTATATGTCACAAGAAAATAATGAGACCTTGACATTTATTTATATAAATGGAATTTAAATACTTTAATACCTTGTAGTTTCATGTGATATAAATATGTTTAGCATATTTAAAATTGTAGTCAGAAATATAGATATTGACAATAATTTGTAGAAAATGGATTCGATTTAATGCAGTGGTGCTTTTCATTCAAAAGGAGTCTCTTCCAAAGGTCTCGACCCTACTTTAATAGGAGTTGGCACTTTTCTACTTTTATGTTCCATGTACCTTTCAAATCTAGTTATTTTTTAGTCCACTCTAGTTCTACATGAGGGGATTTCCCATATTAACAAAATTAATCGTTTCCATTTGAACCTCAAATGCAACTTTTTGTATGTTGTGCATGAAATGACACATGAAAACTATGTGTAGTTTACTCTTATAATCTCAAGTACTAATTATTTTTATTGGCATTTCTTCCTCATTAATCCAAGATATCATTCCATATGTTTTCTCTAATATTTTTTCTCGCCCTCATATGAGGGGTGGGGGGTAATATTAGAGAAAACATAAAATGTTTTTTCTAATATTATCCTCCATTCCCACCCTCACCCTCATATAATTGAGGGGTAATATTAGAGAAAACATAATATATCATTCCACTAATACATGAAGGATATGATAAAAAATTCTTCACACACCAAATTCAACTAAGTTGGATTTGGGAATTCAATCATTCATGTTCTAATGAAAATTTGCTTCACTAGAAAACAAACACTAAGTCAATTCTTCTCCTCAACCATTCTACTAATACATAATATTTATTATTAAAATTTCTTCATTATCCAAATAACACTTAATCAATTTTTCTCCTTGACCATTCCTATAGTACATGGTTTATATAACCAAAATTCCTTTGTTGAATTTATTTCTACTCCTTAATCATTCCTCTAGTACATGATTACTATAATCCAAAACTCTTCATTCTATTGAATATTCTATTACTATTTTGACATCAAAGACTACATGTTATATTATTCGACATTTAATATGTTGTATATATATAGATTGATCTTCTCATTGTTTCTCCAATATTTTTGAGGTTTTGTTTTAACCTATTGTATTTGATATCATCAATTTTAAATTTGCATATCATGTAATATTAAAGTGGACACTCATCCTTTCAATATCCTTATATCACAATTTTATTTTATTTTTACAGAAACTGAATTTTTTTTATAATAAAAGGCACGGTCGAGACCGTTAAGGAGTTACAAAATCTTGCAAACTTCGAGCCATATTGGGGTTTCAAGTAGGAAACTATTACATACTAATAATGACACTTTCAAATACTCAAATGAAATTTTCACAAAGAAAAATCTTAATGAGTACACTCGAAAAAAGACTCTGAGAATAAAGGTGAAGAGACATTGCATATAAATTAACTTGATAGGGAAGAGCTTGTCTTTTTTCCTGACTTGCGGGCCTGAATTCATGTTACCATTGATTGTGGTGTTTCATGTACTTTCTTCTTCTTTCTGACTACCGTACAAACTTCGTTTGCAGATGTTGGACCATTTGTACAGTCTAAGTTACCTGGGATTTCTTGATCTGAATGTTCTTGATTTTCTTGATCCAAAACCTCATCAACATCAATCGAATATTCTCGGCTTGATGGTGGCTAAGGGGATTGTTGTATCTGAATTCCATTATTTGAATCCTGAAGGTAAGATGCCTCTTTCTCTACCTTTTTAGTGGAGTTCTAGCACGGGTCTTGAGATAATGAAGGAGGCTTTTCATTGTCTTGTAGAGACTCTTTGCAGGATTTTGAAATTACTTTATGGTCGTCATTATAACCAACCCACCAAGTGGATTTTCGGTGCTTTCTGAACTTTTTTTTTCCCTTTGGGGCAATGGGAAGCAAGATGACATGTTTCAAAACAAGATCTACAATGCAAGGAGACTCTCTCAAAGTCAAGTTTCTGAGGCCAAGAGTAATTTTTACCAGTAAGAATAACTTCAGTTGAGAATTATTTACTGAAATCCATCTCCATGAAAATGCGGGAAAAGGTAGAGGTGTTGTGCCTTGTAGTTTCACGACTTGCGAAATGGAAATTTCCTAAAGCCAAGTGTTACGAGGAAAATCTCTCTATGTCTAGGGGTAAACCACAACAGATGGAAATGACTGCAGAAATCAAATCTAATCTCAGATATGATATATAAGAAAATATGCTAACAATAGAAGATAAAGAACCTACCTCATCCAGACATTTGATGAATTCCACCATTGAGTACTTGACTCGAAGAAAAACACCTGCAACTTGTCCTCAACAACCAAGAAATGAAAGAATATGGTGATAATATATAAAGTTAGCACATTCAATAGCATAATACATCAATATTCATAACAAATATGCCCATGGAATAATAATTCAAATATTTGCAAGACATTAATTGGACGAGAAAATAGTATTTCTATTAAAATGTAATCAGCAGAAGTGAATGAATTACAAACTTTCATGTCGGCACGGTCCAGAACCGAGAAAATAAGTCCCTTCTAGTTGGGCCTCCACCACTTTAATTCTCGACCAAAGGCAAGCTCATATAAGAGAGACAATGAGGTTCTCTATCAAGTAGGGAAGATCTTTGGGGCTGAACAATGTGTTCATAGTTACAAGGACAAAGGGATACAGACTCAATATGAAGTGATAATTTCTCCAAAGTAACTTTGCTCTCAAAGTTTAATTCTTTCTCCTCCTTTTACGCAGCTTGGATATGGCCTATTTATAGCCTTCAAATGGAACTGAAGGGCCAAGTCAGAACATTTCTAGTATATGGAAGGTCAAGGATCATGGATCTCGTGACATGACATGGAAACCCAACACCATTTTTTAATTTTGAGCAAAAAACTCAATGTACGCGGTCTATAGTGGTGCACCTACATATACACATGTTGTATAATAGGTAGGGTGCATATATGTGGAAAACTAATATTTTTATCTCTGGGATTTGCAAAAAGTGACTTCAAGTCTGCATAGGGAAATGGAAAAAGGCCTTCTAAGAAAATTTGCATAAGGTGAGGCAAATCTTTCTATAACAGATGCCCCCTAATGTGTGAGTTCAGAGGAGTATCCATCATGGACGAAATACATTATAATACCCAGAAGTGGAGTAATGGAGATCCATCTGGACTAACTAGTTTCTCATGAGAATATTGCAATCTGTACTAACTTTGCACACATGGCTTCCAATTTGAATTACACTCTAGATCCATGTGAAAATATACCAAACAATTTTTCATGGCCATGAGTAGGCAATACAAAGGTGGCTATATTCCAAAGGTTTTCATAGTCACGAATAAAAACCAGTCTCAAAACCAATATGAAGATATCTGTATACAATGGAGTACAATCTGATCTCCCGTGGTCACTGAAGTCACATAGGTATTGGTCCAATGAAAGATAGTAACAACTCAGGAAAGTTGTGACTATGAACTGATTTCTTCAAGTCTTCTACACGATCCGCCAAAGGTGAAAGTCTACATCGTGTGAATAAGGGAGTTGAGGTCGAACACAATAAGACTTTGTTTGATTACTGGTCATAATTAAGGTATATCGTTAACAAACATGAAACAACCTATCGATAATCAAAGTAGGTATCAAGGCACTGAGTACATTCTTACATGTGTGAATAAAGGTGTCGAGGTCAAACACTTGAAGAATCCATCGATCAGGGTACATTGATGTATTCCCAATTGTCGATGGTGGGAGAACATACCACTAATCACTGCAAGCCCTTAGGTACTCATAGGACTCTAAGTCTTGTTTCCAGAATATATGGGTTGAAGTCGATGGAAGGAGACCCACTGAAAGGAGATCATTGAGGCATATCTCATCATTTAGCATGAGGTACAAAGCAGGATCTTGATGATTTGGAGGAAATCAGACGAAGAAAATTTTCACGAACCAACAACCCGATGTGTCTTTCACATGTTCCAGATGCAAGTGGTACACAAAAAAGACCCTCTGAATAGAATCCAATAAGAAAAACTGCCAACAAAGGTGAGGAAACCACCAATAAGGCTAATGGAATCCAAGACACTGCACGAATCCCAATGTGTGAATAGATTTATTGCCATCAAACACAAGGGAAGCCACCTAGTTAGCGACCAATGATGAAATGTCAATTGTTGGGTTTAAGGTTACCTACCAATGAGGAAAGTAGGACCAGGGTGCATAATAGGACTACAGCTTCATGTGATTCTTAGAAAAACTAAGGGTATGGCCGACATGCAAAGTCAAGAGTTCCGAGGAATGGCCGACACAGTTTGATATACATCATTTGAACAAGATCATGAGACATATGGAAGACTCTGGAAGCATAGACTCAATGATGAAACTTTGAGATGCAGGAGGCATCAATCAAACTCTCCATAGGGACTAGAAGAGTAACCAGTCGTGGGATTAAACTCCCTGTAACAATCTCAGCTTCATAAGGTCATGCTAAACCCAAAATTTTGATGATAAGTGGACTCAAAAATGTTTTGCTCTATTCAAAGGCAACACGACTGCTACAATATAAGATAATACTCTTTTCTCGCCCGTCTTTTTTTGTTTTTTCATAGTCAAATGAATGTTATGATATAGAGGAGAAAACGAGTGTCGCAAGTAAGCAATCCAGTTCCAATAGTGGAACTTACCTATGCTCAATGTAAGGAGGTGCATGCGGGAGATGGACACTCGAGGGAATTTTTCCTCTTGGGTATAGGGTGTCAAGCTACAAAGGATATAAATGAGGCTCTTCTTGGTTGATGATGAAAACTGCTGAGGTGAAAGGATTATAACGAAAAAGAGAGAACCGACAATAGGCTCAATACTGTAAGAAAGAGAATGAGACATAATTACAACTTAACGCCAAATTTTTTTATTTCTCATAATATTAGTCTACTTGGTTTGAAAAAGGGGTAAAATTGTACCAAATAGACTTCCTTTCCAATCCAATTTACGAGTATGAAAGAGACAAGTTCACTCGACAATATTTTATCTTTTTGAGAGAGTCGAAAAAGATATTAAACTAGACTCGTGGATGTTGTTCTAAGAAGCATATGATGGGGGAGGCCAAGGCTCCTATGCAGGACTTCTGTCGAAAGTCAAAAACTCACAGATAGTTGACACAAGCTCGGGAAAACCCAAATCTTTCCAAGTCGATTTGGATAAAATACTTGTGGAGGTTACCTTATCTACAATAAATCGAATAATGTCCCTTATCTGGAAGGGTGTAGAAGAAGGAATTCGATGTTCTAAAAGATCAGTCCAATCAAAGGAAACCACCCTGGGACTTGGAGGGAGCATACTCAAAGAGATCGGAATGATCCATTGTGCAGAAGGTAAAAAACTAGAAATGCTAAGGACATGGTTGAAAGACTCATCACCCTCCAAAAGAAGAGTGGGATTGACTGAAGATTGCATTGGCAATGTCACTTCCTTAGACTTGTCACTCTCCAAGAGAAGAGTGGGATCGACTGAAGATTTCATTGGCACGACCACTTCTTCAACCATTGGTTGAATAGGATGTGAGACAACAAGTTCAAGAGATTCATCACCCCTAAAAATAGGAGCGGTGTCGGTCAAATATTGCATCGACATGACTGTTGGTTGAATAGGATGCAAGACAACAAGGTCAAGAGACACATCATCCCCTAAAGGAAGAGGGGTGTCAGTTGAAGATTGCATCGGCACAACTGTTGTATCAACCAAATAAGGACTATAATGTTGGGAAACCAAAGATGACTTAGAACCCGAAGGGCCCCTAGGAAAGGACCACACTTCTTGTACCACAACAATAGTAGGGCACAAATGAGTAAGGTGATCTCCTTTACAAATTATACAAAGGAACTTAGGCTTACGTATTACACGTCTAGGCTTCTCAATCGTATGAATTCCCCCAGCATGACTTGCACTGGCTGGTGAAATGATCCCAGCATGACTTGCAAAGGATAGTAGCAAATCTCCAACATGATTTGCAGAGGTTGGTGATGAATCCCCAACATGACTGGTAGAGGTTGGTGATGAATCCCCAACATGACTAGCAGAGGTTGGTGATGTATATGCAGTGTGACTAGAAATGACTATATTTTTTCCCCCAACATGACTTGTAGCGACTAGTTGTTGGTCTTCAACATGACTTTAAAAGGTTGTCAACCAATCTCCAACACGACTAGCAGAGGTTGGTGATATAATTCCAGTATGACTTCAGTAACTGGACTTGTGGTGGCAGTTGGTTGCGACATTTGAGACCAAGGTTATGAGAAAGATTGATTTTGAGAAATTGCAGACCAAGAAGGGTTTTGGTATACACCATGGCCCTGTCCACAGGATAGTATCCTCCTCCATATTGATTCATAAAAGGGTGTAAGGGCATCAACACTGAGGAGGTCGCTTGCGAAGAGAAAGTGACATGACAAGGGTTACTCATGTGAGGATATATGTTTACCCTAGATGAAGGAAATTCAAGAAGGGGGTTTCCCATACTATAAAACTGACTCCCCCCAGATGAAACACTGAAGGACAGATGGAGGTCCACCATGGGTAAAGCATTCGTAGGAACCGACATAGCGGATGAAGGATATATTGATGGAGTGTAATAAGTAGAATGACTACCCATTTGAGCAATTGCTCCTGGAAAAGTGGATCCGTAGGAAGGAACATTCCAACCTCCTACCGTAAGATTTGTTTGAGGGATATGACTCCCACCAAATGAAAAGGGAGAATAATAAGGCATCATGCCCCTAGACCAAGAACTAGGATTCACATAAGGAGACGAGACAGAGGATGGAAAGTGAGAAGACATGTCTAGAATACCACGAGGAAAATGATTAGAGACCCAAGGCATTGACTAAGTGTCATAATTTTTCATACCATTATGAAACATGGATGGATTCATCCCCATGAAATGAGCAAATGTCATGGAGGAGGTAGTGTTAAATGAGGGAGCCAAAGGGACTCCACTATCCATGATAATGACAACTCACAGTGCAATACAAAATCCTAAGGCCAAATAACAATCAATGAGCACACCAAAATAAACAAAAGGCCAATATGCACACAAACAGGATAAAGTGGTTGAAGGGAGCCTCCCTCACTAAAGTAGGTATGTCTCTCCCAAGAGGGGCCTGATACTCCCTGCTAAAGATCGTAGGTATCAGAATCAATTATAAGGGCCCTCGTGGGCTTAACAACCAGTCGGTTAGATCCCCCCGGAGAGGTAATCCTCCATAAAGGTTGTGTGTTTTCCGACCCTTATCTAAACTAGGGTACCTGCAAAATAGCCCCTACAAGTAACCTATGTGGTACCTATTTCAAGAAACTAAGCAACCACGATATAACCGATGCACAGACGAACAGTTGTAAGTTAGGTCCACCATATGGGTAGGGTAACAAAGCCCGAAACCTCAAAAGCATCACCTCTCATAGAGGTAAAGGTACTATCAAGATCCCCATATACGAATAGATCCACATAAATATATCTAACGCTAAGAAGGTATTGGGGGGATATCCCCACAACAAACCTCATGCGACTTCGTGTTTAAATCCGGTGTAAGCAGAGCCTCCTGATGTCACCAATTATACAATGGATTTCTCCACTCCCCTAGTTAGACACATATGTTGATTTAATATCCTTGGAGAAGTTTACTCACAAAATCCTATTCCAAGTCTCTAAATCCTAAGCTAGTTTGTGCACCCTAGAAAATAAAATTGTTTCTAATCAATTTTAAATTATCAGCGTTTCTTTTAGTGGCCTTGCTTACAAAAAAAGGGTGTGGTCGTGAAACTAATGATGTTATGACTCAGCAAGTAAAATAAATGAATATGAATAAAATGAAAAGTACTAACTTCAATTCCCAATAAATGATAAGCTTTTCAAAATGCAATTTTCAATTTAGTTCAGAAATTCCAAATAAGATGCAATCTTTCCATACATGTACTAAGATCAAAGATAAGGACCTAAAATATCCAATTCCATCAATGTAAAATTCTTAATATTTTTGTATTTTCAATATAAAATAATGAAAATGCAAGGACTGAACAACAACTTGATATAAAAATTCTACTATATGTAAACAAAGAAAAACCAAGTAGGATATCAAGAAGAAAACACCCAACCCAAGATGCAAGGACAATCAAAATCAAAAAATTTATGAGAAAAGAATCACCCAAAAATTCAACCAAAGAAAGGTTTCCTATCATTTCACAAACACATAGAAATCATAACAGAGACCCAAGAAGACTCAGAAACCATCAAAACTTACCCAGCAAACATCAAACCCAGCAACGAAGAAGAAAAGGATGATGTACGTGATTGTTCAGGAGAAAAGAACATATATACGCTTCTTGCAGAAGGAAAACTCACGTATGTACGTGACTGTCAGGTAAAAACTCATGTATATGTGTTAAAACACAACCAGGCTAAGGATAAGGCTAAGGAAATCAAACCTATAATGAACAAAGTCTCTCAAGCAATCAGAAGACAAGAAACTCAATACAAACGAGAGAAATCAAAGGAGAAAAACACTCCAAACCCAGAAAAGAAGATTTTATCTCCAGTATGTTCACCAATTATGTTACGAGGAAAATCTCTCTATGGCTGGGGTTAAATCACAACAAATGAAAAATGACAACAGAAACCAACTCTAATATCATATATGATATATAAGAAAATATGCTAAAAAGACAAGATAAAGAGGCTACCTCGTCCAGATGTTCGATAAAGTCCACCATTGAGCACTTGACTCAAAGAAAAACACCTGCAACTTGTCCTCAACAACCAAGAAACACAATAATATGGTGATAATATATAAATTTATCACATTCAATAGCATAATCCATCAATATTCATAACAAATATGTCCATGGAATAACAATTCAAATATTTGCAAGACACTAATTGGACGAGAAAAGAGTATTTCTATTAAAATGTAATCAGCAGAAGTGAATGAATTACAAAATTTCATGTCTACATGGTCCGGAACCGAGAAACTAAGTCCCTTCCAACTGGTCCTCCACCACTTCAATCCTCCACCAAAGCCAAGCTCATATAAGAGAGACAATGAGGTTCTGAATCAATTAGGGAAGACCTTGGGGGATGAACAATGTGTTCAGACTTAAAAGGATAAAGGGATGCAGACTCAATATGAAGTGATAATTTCTCCAGAGTAACTTTACTCTCAAAGTTGAATTATTTATCCTCATTTTCCACATCTTAGATATGGCCCATTTATAGCCTTCAAATGGAAATGAAGGGTCAATTAGGAAGCCTCACCCAAACTAGGGCCGAGGAGAGAATGTTAGTAGCTGGATTGAAAGAAGGAGACCAGGGTTTCATGAACAAACCTGAGTTTCCCCAAAACCATGGCCCTGAGTTGAAGATCAAATCACAATCTTCCTGAAGGTCAAACTCGACAATGAAGAAATCCTTTTTCACAAGGGTGAATGAAAGCTTCTTGTTGTGTGACAGGAATCCAAGTAACAGAGATCCAACTATTAAGATCGACTAACTTTGGCCAAAGGCCATTGAAGTGGTAAACCAAAATCATGGATCTGTAATATTCATCCTCTTCTTTAGCATCTTTTCCCATGGGAATGAAAAGGGATGGGGCTTCTTGCAGCAAAAAATATGAAGACGAGGGAGAAGAAATTTCCTGAACAATATCACTGAAAGAGGCACCAGACTGAAGAACGGGACAGAGCTTTAGCTTGGAAATGGTAGAAAATTCCCCACAAACTAGGACACCAGCAACAGAGTTGACCTCCATGGTCGTCGAATGAATCTGGGGCGAGGCCGCCAGGGCCAGTATGTGGAGTTCACGAGTGGTCAGGGTTAAACCCTAACCACCACAAGAAAGCACCAGAGTGGCTCCATCGTTCTAAACCTTATATCACAATTTTTACATAAAATGTGATTCTTCTTTTAGATATGGTTCCCATATTTAATTCTTTCACTAATTTCAACAATCCATTTCTTACAAACTTTGAGATAAACACTCATCTTCTTCCTTGTGTTATTTTGTTCTCTACTTCTTACATTTTATCCTAGGTTGCTTTGTAGTTCTTCGGAAAATTAGTGCAGTAACATTTATTTTGTTATATATGTACTTAACCTTGGTCTAACCTTATTATTAATCTAAGTATTCTTCTTTGATATTTTTTTACTATTTTGAGCTTTAGTTTCCTTATATTGTTAAAATTAAGGGTGTAATTTTCAGATTTGACCACAAACAACATTATTTGTAATTTTATATTATATTTCTAGGTTTGGTTAAGGTCAACCTAGTCAACTCAATATAATCTCAATATATAAATAATATTTGAGAAAGTTCCCTAGCTCTTGGAGAAAGCACCCTACCTCTTAACTTGTGTATAAATGCACAATACTTATTTATATTTGATATATCACGATCATTCATTCATTCTTATAAAAGTAATTTATTCTAAGGGAACCATAAATTGTCGCATTAACTTGTTTTTGGTTTATCTATTTTGTGCTTGGTTCATTTCTCTCTACCACACTTGTGCTAGGGTTTTATTCTCTCTCTAGGATTGAACATCTCTTGGTCACCCTTGTGTTAACATTTTTCTTCATTAAATAATGTGGTTAGGTTTTTCTTCTATGTGATCCTCTTGCTAACATGTTTGAATGTCAACATGGTATAAAGGAGGGTGTGAACCTCCCTCACTAAATCTAGGAATAGGTCCAAAAAATATTTTGTCTACTTGCATCCCTCAAGCTTATTTGTGACTACAAAACTGGGGTTTCTTGGATCTTTATTTTTTTAAGGTTTAAAAACCTCACTAAAGGCCAACACCTCCTTTTTTAGGGGTTTTACTAATATTCTTTAAGGACTGTGAACCTATTTTAGGGCCATTACCTATTTTTATGGTTTTCTATCATTTTGACCTTCCTTTAATACTAATGCCCTCTTATTCCTTTTGTTCTACCATAATAGCATAATGTAATTTTTTTTATAAAAGGTTGTTTCCTTTATTTACTTGGGTCTATAAAGGAAATTTCAACCTAATGGAATCATTATACAATTTACATATGATCATGAACGTTGCATATTGGTCCTCCATTTTACATATATGGATTCTTGACACTAGAGTTACCAAACATATGACCATAAGGACTTCCTTTCTTATTATCAACAACAACATAGTGGAGAGAAAGTCATCATTAGTGACAACTCAACCTTACCAATTCAGGTTCTGGAAATTTCATCATTGACGCTAGTCATTTTGGAGGATTCCTTCATTTTTAAGGAGTTGGACCCAATATTTTTTATATTTACTACATCACTCATACTAAAAAAAGGTGTAATTTTGGATAGATTGATGGAAAATAAATGACATAGATAATTAAATAAGAGGCTCAAGAAATCTGAACAAGCGGATTGAACTAGGTAGCAATATGGAATATTTCTCAATGGAAGATAGTAATGGTGGATTGTAGTGGAGGAATGGTTCCAAGGGCCATAATGATGCATTCAATACTAGAGATGGAGTTATGGAGGATAGTATGGGAGGAATAGGATTTGATCTATCATGGAGTGAGGAGGAATACCCATGTGCTAGGGAAAATAGAGGTGTCCCATAGTTGATAGAGAAATAGGTCCTATGGAAGGGAGGAAAAGGGGATTTAGGGAAGGAATAATTTACCGTGGTAGGTAATTTTGATAAATGAAACCATGAAACTAAATAAATTCACAAAAAACATGAAAGAACTGAGTTATATAGTAGCTATACCAATGTTGATTGTATGAATGGGATCCATACAAATATCAATACTATTGCAAGAGACTTTGTAGGGTGTGCGAGTTTCCATAGTGTGAGAGATCATTCTCCCATATTTATTTGTTTTGAAGGAATCACATTTGAAAGGGGTCATTATGTAGTTAATCCTCTCTATGAACAAAAAGTGTATTCCTTGTGTAGAAAATCACAACATCCCAACTCGATTCAATAGTTTATCCCATAAAATGACTTGTAACCTAAGAAAGATATGGTTTGTTATATAAATAGAATCTTTTATCCTCATTCTTGACCTTTTTCAATGGATATGGTTTTGTAGAATGAATATCCCTTGCAAATTGTGTCCTTCTATGATCATGTTTCATGTTTTGGATTCGAAGTCGCATTGGAGGAAATTACCCAAATTGCATGGAAATTATAGTGAAACCCCTAAAGGGTGTGGGATACTATATTGATTATTGACTAAGGATTTGGGGAAGTAATCCCTGTTGGAAATATTTTTTAATTGATTTCAAAGACATGGGGAGACTACAGATGTCCAAGATAAATATTGCAAGATGGAGATTGTTGGAAACATTGTTTTTGGATTATTAATGCTTAGTTTAGATACCTTATCTTTCAAGGAAGTTTTACCCTATATACCTAAATAAAATGGGAGAATAGGTTATATGGTTCTAAATTTTATTCTGAGACATTTCCAAAGGTATATGGAATTCCCTCTAACTCCCTAGGAATGAGGAGATATGAATTTTTCTGTTTGAAAACCCAGCTAGAAAATTTAGGTCAGCTCAACTAGACTTTACATCTCGTCTAAAGAAAGTGATGGATATGTTTCTAATAATTAAAAAATAAGAATTCATCTTCATATCCATGGATACAAATACTATTGATAAAGAAAAAGGTGACGGTAAGAAAGAAAAATCAGAAGAAGAAGACATTGATGGGGAAGTGAATCTTGAAGTAGAACTCATTAGTGCCTTAGAATAAATTAATAGATAGACTCAAGGAAAAGAATAGAAAGAAGAAAGAGAAATTTCAGAGATATGAATAGAAGGATCATGATATTGAAGAAATAGAGAAGATAATTATCATCCTAAAGAATCAACTAAAATAGGCACAAAGGATAGAAGAAGTGGTGAGAATCCAACTGAAAGAAAGGGAAGAAAATTGCAAGAAGATAGAATATGAAATAGTTTCCTTAAAAAAGGAACTAGAGAAAAAAATTGATCAATTGAATAGAATCTTGAAGTTTGGAAAGATTACTAAAATATTAGATAATATTTTTAGTTTCCAAAGGTCACCATTCATCAAGACAGGTCTTCACTACGACGAAAAACAAAATACCTCCAAGGGAGATGAAAGCACTAAGCTCACAAAGCCATCAGAAAAGGAAAATAAAGAAAAACATAAAAGCTATGCTAATATTCTCAAAGGCTCCATCAACAATGAAAGAAACAATAGGAAAGGAAATGATTACCAACAAAAATATTATTCTTACCACAAGGATGATTCCAGAAGAGTTGTTCCATCAAGAAGACCTTTCACAAACTAGTACCAGAATCATTTTTTTGGCTATTGTTTTTCTTGCAATAATGTTGGTCATAAGGAAATATATTGTAGATCTTATACAAGAAGTGATCATGTGAGAGATATAAATAGAGTTTCTTATAATACCTCAAAGGATGATTATGTGAGCAACAAAAATAGAATTTCTCATGTGTTTGCTAATAGAAAATACTATTCATTTTCTCCTCTACTTGATTTCAATATTGAATGCTATTTGTGTAATAACTATGAGCACATAACACATTACTATAGAATAAGCATATTAGGACCTCCTAAACAAAAAAGGTAATAATATGTTCTTTCCAAACATAAAGAAGAATACTCAAAGGTTTGGAAAAGGAAGCAAAAGAAAAAAAACAAAGTGAGATGAAGTTGTTCATTATGAGAAAGGCTGTGATAAGCTAGATGAAGATGGCAGGGAGATTCATTGTTTTGTTTCTCATTCAAAACATGTACACCCCATTTCTAGAAAAGGAAAGGATGGGACATTTCCTTGTGAAAATGGAAATTCAAGTTTAGAGTATTCTTTTGGACAAGAGAAGTCATCGGATTGGTCCTTGAAAGAAAAGGAATTTGGAGGCAGAAACACATTCAAACAAAGTCAATACTAAAGATTCACCTCGTTCAGAAGATCAATGTCATGACTTTGGAATGGAAGGTTTGATCAATACAAATAATCAAATAGAAGGATTGGTGTTGGATACTTGTAGAAGAGACAAGATCTCTAGGGCATGAAGGCTAAATGTGACTAGGGTTTGAAGCTATGTCTAAAGTATGAAGCATGTACGTGAAGTCAAAAGTACTTTGTGCATGAAGATCTTGGATTGGTGTCTATACAATTCTTACTGAGTTGGTTCTCAGTCGAGGATATTAGTGTCTCTAGTAGGTTGGTTCCTACACAATATATTTTTGAGTTGTTTCTCAAGTGAAGGAAATGGTGCCTCCAACAAGTTGGTGCCTACAAATATTGTAACAATAGGTTGGTGCCTATATGTTTTGTTGAGTTGGTGCTTAGTTGAGGATCTTGGTCTCTCTAATATGTTGGTTCCTACATTTTGTTGTGTTGGTGCTTAGTTAATGATATTGGTGTCTCCAGTAGGTTGGTTCCTAAACTGTTTGTAACAATAAATTGGTTCCTACAAACATTTATAAAGATAAGTTGATGGTTTTCTCCTAATTGGGTTTCCATGTTAAGCTATGTGCATTATTATTTGATTTTATATATGATTATTGTTTCTCAGATAATGAATGATTGAGGAATGGTTAAATAAAGTAAAATGTATCGTATCATGTGCTATCGCTCTGTAAATTACCATAGGTCGTCGGGAGGTAGAAGAAATTTATCAGAGGAAACTTTATCCAACCACTTTGAAACTGGGATCTAGCCCTGCTAGTTTCAGAGAGGGATCTCTCTGTAATATTTAGATATGTTTTGGGTTTCAGATATTAGGCTAGTTAAATAAATAGGACGGTGTTGTTTGTTTTATAAAAATGGCTGAAATATTTCTTACACATCCATTGGGCTATGGGGTATGTGTTAAGGTTTGAGATCAAAGAACAGATTTTATTAGGTTTCTTCACAGGGCGAGATAATGAAAATGTTGGATCCTTGAGAATTAAAGTGATGGATAGTAGAAATAGATGAGATAATCAACTATAATAAAGAAGCATTCAAGAATTTATTTATCGTAATATCAGAAGACAAACATTCAGATATTTAAAAGATAGAAACAGAGTATACGAAGATAAATTTTGCAACTTTAACATCTTTTAAATGATCAGATATAGAAAAAAAAATGGTAACGAAGTAAGATAAATCATTCAACGAAGAGGAGTAAACATCACCAACACTAACATGCAGGAATCATGTGAATCATCTTTTTTATTACTGGTAGATCTCTTCAAAAATATTACAATTTACAGCTTGCTTGGGCATAAAGATAAACCCTCAATACTTTGAAGTCTGAAGTATTTATAGAGAAAATTACAATTCGGTCCTGTCATTAATGATCAAGACATGGTAGAATCCAAATCTAACTAACTAGATAACAAAATATAGAATTATAGGAAATGCTAATGATCTGTCGAATTATTTATACTAATTTTGGGGAAAGTTGTTGGTGAGTCATCAACTTGACTTTAACTGCTCTGCATGATGACTTGGATGTACACCTCATCTTCTTAGTCGATCAAGTCACATAGGTCTTCCCATATCTATTGACTGGGAATAGTGACTTTGAGAAGCCTTCAGTATACCTCATATGTCTCTATATACTTAGAGAAGGTGGGCTTGGTGATGAAAAGATACTTTATCTCGTGATGAATACTGAGGTCTAATTGCAGAGTTTCCAAGAAGGCTTTTCCTGTGATGCTACCCTATATGCCTGCAAACTTGGACCCATCCTCTGCCACTATGAGGATATTTTGTTTGTAATATGAGAGAGTAATCATCTTGTTATTGATCACAAATAAACTTGGAAGACCTTTCTTCTGCAAAGATTCGGCCTTGTTGAAAAACCTTTGTACTGCAACATCCATTGTCTAAAATCTCTCCTCGAGTTGTAGCATTAACCCCCTCTTGATCAAGACTTTCTTGACTTCGAGAATAGTTTCAGTCTTGTCCTCAATTTGTAGGGCTTCCAGCTCTTCTTTTGATTCAGAATTTAAGAATCTGATTATCTCGTTTGCCTTTGTAGGCATTTCTCCCAATAATCCCTTTATCTTGTCAATGGCATGTCTAGCTCTCTGCACCAGCTCATGTTGTTCAAACATAATTTGTATAAGGGGCCATATCTTTGTCACTAATTGACAGTTGTCCATCCAAATATTTTCTTTAGCCTCTGACAGTGTCTTTTCCATGACTGTTTCCTTCTGCAGTTGTTGCAGTTCCTGTTTGAGCCTCTCTAATTTATGTATCTCAATGTTGTAGCTGGCCTGGAATGTAGACTTCAAATTTTGGAGATTGTGAATCTCTTCATGCAGTTTTCTTATTTGTCCCCTTGCAAAGTCACGTCTTCCATCGCTTTTTCCAATTTCTCTACTGCATCTGGAGTTGTCACCGCGGTTGCTGTTGTAATTTCCCCGGTGGTGGTTGATGTTGTCATTGTTGTACTAACCCCTATGATAGGAACTGCATTCAATGGTATGAATTCCATTGGCACATTCTTCTCCTTTTCCTTAACTAGATTGTCCAACTCGGCTTCCATTTCTTTAATCTGAGTGTTCTTCTCCATGATTAACTTTAACATGTCCTCTTTTTGGCCTTCAGTCTCTACCATCTCTTTAGCCTATGGGTCTTCAGTAGAAAATATTTTCAATTGTTTCCTCAGGGAGGCTATGTCAGCATTCTTCTTTTTGATAAACTCTTATGCTGCTTTGATATTGGACGGATCATATCCAATTCTGAGTACCAGTTCCTCCAGAGATTTTATTTTTTTATCCTTTTCCAAAGAAAACACCTTCTCCAGCTTCAGATGAGTCTGGAAATTGTTCAAGGAAACCTGTAACTTTGATGCATTAGAGGAGGTGCTCACCAAGGTGGAGAAAATCATTTCTCCAGTCTATCTGTGCAAATCCATCTGATCAGTTGGATGTACTTCTGCAGCATCAAACTCGAATGTTTCCCTTTTATAATTAGAAATTATTCTGGGAGGTGCATGTGCCTACAAGTAGGTCATGTGAATTCTCTCCTTATCCATATCAAAGGAGGATAGTAACCTATCTTGAGCTATGGATGTTTCTTTCCAAAATTGAGCATAGGTACTATTTGTCAGCATCTCGTTTTTCTTCTTAATCGGGTTATATTTCTCAAAAAGGTTCAACCCTGCAGGCTCCTGTGCAGATCTGGTTGTTAATGTGGTATCACCCTACTTCTTCGACGAGGAGGTAGACATCATCGGCTAGATTCTTGAGGAAAATAGAGAATTTTCACCTTCCATGATTGTAGTAGACTGAGTCTCTTCTCCACGAGACCTGTCAAGTGTATGACTAGTCTTGAGCCTTTTTCTGTAAACCTGGAAATCATCTTCTAAGACTTCAGTGACCGAGGGAGATACATCTTTCCTGGGTATTTTCTCTGCTGGTGCCTGAGGGTTATTAGTCTATGAAATACTGGTATAAGGGGGCTATTGTTTTTTGTCCATTAGAGTGTTCTCCTCCCACTATGTTTGGTTCATGAACTTCTCAACTTTTGGTTTGGGAACATGAGCATATGGGGAGGTTTTATTCCTTAGTCTGGTTTCTGTGATGACACAACAAAGATCGTAATTTCATGGGAAACTTTGGTTGAAATTCATCTCCAGTAACAACTTATTTGCTTCTTCTCTTGATGCTCTTTTATTGCAGATGAAAGAACCTATTTGAAATTTAATCCTGAGTTGTTGTTTCTTTTTAAAGGCCACAAAATGAATGTCAACAAAGTTGATCATCTGCCTGATATACTCCAGGGAAAATATTCTGACAGGTAGGAACATTGAAAGCTTGTAGGGGGCCATCTCACATCCGTAGAATCTAATCTCTGTGTGATCCTAGTACAAATACCAATCCCTTGTTTTAGCAAGGTCTGATAGGTGCAAGATCCTTTGAATCTCTTCATTTATTCTAGGTTCTTTCCATCCAGTTAACATGCTTACCACTGGGTGGTAAAAATGGTTGATGAAATGCTTAAAACCAAAATCAGGCGAGTTCCTTCTTAACAAGGATGTCTAGGTTGTAATTGGTTGTGGATTACCATCTTTGTCGAGCTTTTGTAGGAAGAAAGAAAACTTCTCTGACTGAAAAAATAAGAACATGTAGACCAATATTGATGAATACCTGAACATGCCTTCGGTGGGAAATTTGAAAAATTGCTAGTGAATGTTATCGGCCAGAAACTGGTTGAAATTGAACTGGGTGGTGTCCTTTTCTTTGGTGGAGAAAATGGATAAGAAACCCAGGATGGGTTCATCCACCCACTCGTCTGAATAATACTCGAGCACGCAACACAAGGATGAAATGACTTGGTTACCTTTTGCTGAGAACATGGAGGAATGGTAGGGGGGGTTTTCTTGGGAAATTGGGCACTCTTAGGGAGGAAAAGCTCAAATATCTGTGCTCCCTGGGGAAAATATAACTTCTGTTACATTTCAATTAGAATATCAATGGTAAAAGGAGAATAGGATTCATCTCTGGGTATTAGCATCATCTGGTCAATGAATTTGGGTTTAATGTTAAAAATGGTCTCTCTGGATGATGACATGATGGATATCTGATTGGGGAGATAGTGCACCTGGCACTTGAGGGAAAACTCGGGGAAATGATGAATTTGGGGAAAAAGATATAGTGCGAGATTGGACTCCTAGATTCCAATCTTGTCACTTTGTTATAGGATGGTGTCTCTGAACCATAAGTGTAATTCAACAAAATCAAATTCGCATTTGGGTTCTGAAATTAGGTAATCTTTGTCGTCCAGAGGGATCCGGTCGAGGTCGATGGGAGGTGGGAGGAATGGGTTTTCATCTATCTTTGAATGTTTGGACTTTGGCGCCATCAATTCGACTGATACCTGAAAAATATGAAAGAATGGTTCTAACGGTAAATACTATTGGAGAAATTTCTATTTTTGACACGCTAGTTCAGTGGGAGTTAACTGACTAGTTCTATTTTAGAATTTCTATTTTTACCATCACTATTATGCATGTATGCATTCCTAAGGAAAGATAACTGCTTGATTGTTTTTCTTAATTATGGAATGTTTTTCCCTATATATGAGTGTATTCCACTCATTCATTGTATCATATTGATCATGATCTATGTATCAATCATTATCTCATTGGAGTACTGTGAATATATTTTCTCATTCTTCCATATTGAATCTCTCTTCCTTTCTTGATAAGATTTGTTTGTACATGCTTTATCTAGATCTCCTATGTAGGTTTCCATGAAAAACTGACAAATATTAGGCGTTAATGGTAGCCATAGAGGTAAAAAGCAGAGAGGATGAAGGTTTCAGCGGCATCTCGGTCATGAATAATGAAGAAATGGTGAAAAATGGGATTAATTGAGCGGACGAGTGTCCATTGGGGATCAGTTGACAAGTCAGCAGGAGAACAGATATGTTTTCCCGCATTGATTGGCCAATCGATATTTCGAGGATGAGGTGGAAGATAACATATGGGTAACAGGTGCGTGAGGATGATGTGAAGGATAGTGAATGGTCGACAAGCAAATGGGATGTGACATGTGATGGGTGAGTGGGAAAAAGTACACTAGCCGAGTAATGACACATGACTTACAAGCGGCGGTTGTGGAGCATGACATCATGGGATGATGGTGGTATGGGAATATGGTATGGCAGTTTATCAAAGGGGGGGGTATGCGGTAACTAGTTTAGAGCAAGGGGGGTCCGAGTTAACAAAATTTTTTCACGTTAGGATGGGGCCTGTCGAGGAATACCACCAAATCAGAACCCCCCCCCATCATTAAAGGTAGAATGGTCAGGGGGGTCCGATATCACTTGTCGGTCGTAGATCTGAGCATTGTTTTCTCAACCATTGATCTAGGCACACCCTTTAATCACAAAGCGTGAATCATATTACATTGAGGAAAACTTAGGATAGCACCATTTTGTGGGTTTTTTGCGCTACTCCCTTTTCATTTTGTCACCAAGGGGTTAGAACACAACCTTCTAACATCAAAACAAAGAATCTCAGCCAACTTTATGCTTGTGTTATTGAAAGAAAAGTCAACTAACGTATGTATTAATCTATTTAACTAACACATTTAACCCATATTAGACTGATGGATTAAAAATTACTCTATCCTGGGACTATTTGATCAATTTTAAACTGTTTGATCAAATTTATTCACTAACTAACCTATCTAACTTGGCTAAGATTAAATAGTTTAGCCAAGTTGTATTCACTAATCCTATCAGTATAAATTCAAAAGACTTGACCATGATTAGACTGTATGAATCAAGACATTATTTTTTCATGGGGTTCATCATTTTTCTTTCCATACCCTCTTTTATCCTTTCTTTCTTTTTCTTTTC
>ML803282.1:114641-134409 GCA_009831015.1 Picea engelmannii
AATTCCCAAAGAGGATGCAAATTTCAATCAAATAGTCTTCTCAAGTGAGAGAGCTATGATAAAAATGAAATGAAATGGTCTTTATTTATACAAGACATAAAGAATATGTTTGTCCACATAATCTTAGGATAAACCACAAAACAAGGGGTCCGATCCCCTTATGTTTTCCCCTTTAAAAAATTTATTTTATTTTTACACAAAAGAAAACCCTAAATGTTACATCAAGCCCTAATTGGGTGATGTTTTGGCACTTTTGGCAAGTCGTTGAGCTAGGAGAGGAATTCGTTGGGACTCCAAAGGCCATATATCCATGGTGAAAGGGATTCACTCTATCAAAAGGTGTCAATCTTCCAACAATTCATCACCACCACCATCAAACCCTAGCACTATTCAAGACGTCAAGCCCAAGAAGTGTGGTGTAAGGTCTCCAAAGCAAATTTGTTGGGATATAAAGGGATAGGTGTGAAACTCCAAGGTGTCCTCTCTTTCCTCCAAAGGTAACATTCATCATTTTCGAGCTCCCAGTGTGTGGGTCATGGAATCCAACCTGTGGGATTCCTATCCTAATGAAGGCGTAAGCTAGGATTGTTCCTCCAAATCGTCCACCAAGAAAGGTCATGTAAAGACAAATGAGTGCGCCCTCTGAGGGTATCAATTCAAATGTATCATGGAAAATAAAATCACATATAATAAAAGATCCGCCTAAACATGTGCATAAACAATACCTTCTCAAATTAAATAGGTACTCAAATACCCTATGCAACTTACAAAGTTTAGGTATGGGAGGGTTTTCAAGGTGACCTATTCAGTGAGTCTTTCCTCAATTCAAGGAGTGTTTCCTAGGTGGACCCTCTCTAAGTCATGTAAAGAAGATTGAGTGGATGGGGGTAAGAATTTTTGGGCATGAGGTTCATGACATACACGGGTTCTTATTGTCTCATTTATGGGTGCCTTTGTAGAGGGTGTGTTGCACCTTCATTTTCAATGCAACCTTTTTCAAAATACATTTATTTTCCATTAATTAATTAAATTCTAGAACAATTGGGTAACTTAAAACTTGAAAGGAGTATCACAATGTCACTTGAATCTAGGGGTACACAGAGTTCCATATGCATGGAAAGAAAGGGAAACTAAATGCATGTACACACCTCAACAAGTGATACATCTATATAATGTGAAATTGATTTTGCAGGTATTCAATTATTTTAATAGAAATGTTTCATTGTTCTCAATACCTCTTTGGGCAATCATCTAGAAGATTAAAATTTTGTCTTTTATCTTTTTCCAACTACATTCCCTCTAGGACTTCAGCCCCTTCTTCCCATGAAATGAGGTACGATCCCTTCTTAGGTCAGTACACCCAAAAATACAAAAATATAAGGAGATGAAAAGGATGAAGTGTGAAAAATGATAAGTATGATCGAGAATGATACGATGAATCATTAATGAGACCACCCAATAGAAAATCTTTCCCCAAGGGTGACCACTTACTAGCGCACAATGTTAACCAACAAGGTGAAATAGGGAAAAGAGCATAGTTACCAAGTAGACATTCCATAATTCAAAGCATCTTTAAATGCAACATACTCAAATTCCTCAAGTATTAAAGTGACACTTACCACAATACCTGACTTGTACCTCATGGATCAAGACCCATTTTCTTTCAGAAACAAGATGATGTGGTGGATGGCATCATAATGAAATAGATAAGTGTGGTAGTGAAGCGGCTCTTCATCTGCATAAGTGGACATAAGAAGTTAATACATCCTTCGTCACTCCATGTCTGCAACCTAAGGGCATCGAAACATCATCTCCTTAGTTATCCCTAGAAATGGGGGAATAACAAAACCGATAATCAAAAATAGAGAATAGAATTAGAACACCTATCTTTTTAAGAAAATGTGCAACCAACTACAGAGGACGGATGTTATACCCAATAGTAGAATTTGTGTTCCAAATATCAACAGCAAGTCACCCTCGATCTAGGGATATGAATCCACAAGAAAGGATGTCTCCTAAGGGTGCTTATTATCCACTCCTAGACAAAAAAAAACCACAGTAATATAATTTCTTAAAACCATCCCAATCCACCATCTCTATTTCTCCTAAACCCGCACAACCCAAGGAATGGTATCCCCTTCTCTACCACATAGTCCCTCGAGCTATCCCACATTTCTCTTCGGCTCCAACACATGTTATCTAGGAAACACATCTTGTTGGGATTCCCAGGATGCTAGAAACAACATGAAAATATCACAACATCAAGCTCATTGTATCTTACATATAAATATCACTCTAAGGGCATAAAAAACTTATTATTCATGCAATTACAACTCGAAAAAGATTCCCACAAAATCCACTATGGATTTATTCAAGATACAACAGTCAACACACTCTTGTTCTCCCAAAAAATTCTTGTAAAAACTACCTACGATACCAATTCGAATTTCCTTTCACCCATGCATGTTGAATCTCATATTCCCCAATGTTGACTGTAATCAACCACATGCTCTCAATAACTATGTAAGGTGAATTTTCACACCAACCCTCTTACATGTATTCAATGATTAGAGCTTCGATACACTAAAAAGGAAAATAGAAGTTTCATACAAAATAATAATGTTAGTAAGGTGGAATGCAATTAATAGACATAGGTAATTCCCCCTTAGAACCACCCTCTCTTATGGAAACTTATCCCCCATCACTCCATCTGTGTCCATCTGCAACCAATGATACATTTTATTTTATTATTTTGATATACAATGTTTACATATTACATCATTGGGCCCACATCCATACATCATATTTACATCATACATTACTAAACAAGGGATTAAAATTAGGTATGTTACAACCCCTAATATTTTTGTATGCATTATCAAGATTTTCAACTCCATAAACCTTGAAAATCACAAGCTACACCAAGAACCAAAAATGCGCAGTCTTGGTTGATAGTGGGAGTACTCATAATTTCATTCACAAGAGAGTGGAAAAAGAAACCCATTGTTTTGTACAACCAATGCACAACTTTCAAATCATGATCATCAATGGAGGTATAATGAAATGTGGGGGCATATGTGAAAATGTCAAACTCCATATGGGAGACTATTATCTATAAACCCATTCATTTTCCATCGATATGAGTGGTTGTGATATAGTATTTGGGGTAGAATGGATACGCATGTTGGTACCATTCACCATGGATTTCAGTGAACTATATATAAGTTTCACTAAATATGGCCATGTACACACCCTTCAAGGGATTCAAATGGGCCCTCTTGAAATAGTCAAATCTCATCATATCAAGAAGTTATTAAAGAAAGTTCACTCTAGCATTATTTCCCAATTTAATGCCATATAGGTTATCAAAAGTCAGACATAAGAAAACCACCCAGACTTGTAGTTAGTCCTCTACAAACATCATTCGGTCTTTGAAACAGATTTATCCCCTCAACATGACCATGGTATTCTCATTATTCCAATAAATCAACCACCAAATGTACATCCTTATTGAAACCTTTTGCACAAAAGAATGAAATAGAAAAGATCATTCAAAAAATGTTGGATGAGGGGTTCATACATCTCAGTACAAGCCCTTACTCATCACCAATAGACATGGTGTTAAACAAGGAAGGAACTTGGCACATGTGTCCTAATTTAAGGGATCTCAATAAGTTGACGATCTGTTAGGGCCGCCATTTTTCTTTCAGTTAGAGTCGGTTTTTGGTCGAGTTGTGGACCATGTGTCAAAAAATGTGGATTTAGGTATGTAAAAATCAAGGGTTTGAAGTCAACAAGTGGTTGGTTGGCCCCTGGGAACGGGAATGGATGTCAAATTCGAAACATGCGTAAATGGTACGGGCATATTGTTCCCAGAGAGTCGGGTCCTGTTAAAAGTTAGTCTCTACTTTCCCTAGGTCGAGTCAAGCAGTTAATGGAAGTCGCTTGGAAAGTGTTCTAATTATTATCAGGTCATTATGAAAGCCGAAGGAATGAAAAATTGCAGTGTTCGTATCATGTATGCCCTGTAGCCCTTATCGCTTGTACCTTACACGCGGGGTTATGGAAAATCTGTAGTTCGATTCAAAACATCTAGTCGCCATGAATTCCATGTTCCTTGGCATGATTCCTCCTTCTGCCCGATCTGTTATAAATCCCAAAGGTTTTTCACCCATTTTATTCGCGAAATCATATTCATGCTCTGTCTGTAAGTGTTTCTCGCAGGCCCGAGTCGATCGAATTCTCCATCTTGGGCATTTTCCGAATCCACTGCGCGCAAAGATAAATATTGGTCGTGCCATGGAGACCTCCCAAAACATAAGGAAGGGTGCACGAAGTGGAAGAATCGCCAGGCCCAAGCCCCAAAGCGAATGGGATTTGTTCTCACTCGTGACATGCATCGCCAAGGATACAAAGGGAGCTCTCCCTTTACTCGTGATAATGATGACATCACATCGTGTAGAACCTAGAGTGGAAGGACCTATGTAGGAAGGAAGGATAATAGAGGCCCTATATCCCCAACAGCGGATACCTTGGAGAAGGGGAAAGCCAAAGAAGAATGAGGAAGCTAGGGAAACCAGAATCCTAGACAAGCCACACGCAAGATCATTTGCTGAAAAATTACATATGCGTGATGTCCGGCTGGAGCCTGTGGAAGGCACAAGCCAAGAAAGTAGGAGTAGAAAGATGAGGATGGATTTTGTGGGCACCAATGATCAAGAGCCATCTTAGTAGTTTAAACAGGAGAAACTAGCTATCGTCGAACTGTACCAGGAAAACAGGGAGTTGAGACACCATCTAGCGACAAAGACCCTGGAAGTGTCAGTAGTGCAAGGCTGGGAAGGAAATGTGACGTGGCTCAAAAGACAACTCAAAGAGGCACATGATACAATTGTGCAGATGCGCAAAGCACAGAGGCTGTGAGAAGAAGGGCATTCAAAGCAATCCAAAGAATGTGAAGCGGTCGAGGAGAAAGCCCGCCTGGCTCTTGCCAGTGAACAGAAGAAACAAGATTAGTTGATTTTGTTCCTGTATCCGAAAAAAGAAAGAAAATATTGACAGTTTTGAAGGAGGCATTACCCTAAGACATTTTTCCATTTTGATAACAGTCATGACTGTTTGCAGCCACTTGTCACGCACATTTCCCTCATAAAATGAGCGCATGGTAGAAATCAAAGTTGTTACATCAGACAACGGGACTTTGACAAACACTTGTCCATTCAGATATCTGATCGAAGGAAAGCATTGACACATCACTCCCTCATGACAAGACCTAATAGATAACCAAATCCCCGTGGCAGATTACAAACAGTAATGATGTAGCCAGATGTATTTGTTGTCTATTTTTGGAAAAGCATCATGTGAAGAGTTTTGTAACACGGAATAGTCAGTTTCCTAGTTTTTAGAGATAGTAGTTAGAAGAGTAGGGTAGCCCAAGCGACACCCTCACCTATATGTTTGATCTTTTCGATGTAACCTAGGTTGGTTGGAAATATTAGTATAGACAGTAACTATTGTATGTAATTTGAGTTCGATCGAAACTTAATGCAAAGGTCCTGTAGCTTTGATGAAAAGATTCTAATTGTAGCAATTGGATGTATTGTTTTCCTTTCTTTGCATACATACTTCCTGTTTTATTTATTCATATCTTTTTTTGTCTAAATCAGAATGAAATTTCAAACCTGTAGATTCACTGCGTAGCGCCCCTTGTTTGCGCAATTTAGACAAAATGTATTTCTTCTAAAGTTAACTCTGAATTCATCCACATCGATGCTCTGAGTTACTTCCTATATTTTCTCCTCTCCACCCACAATGATTTTGTATTGAACATTGTTGCTCGCTTAGCCTTTATCCTCTCAAGTTCATTCATTGAGTCATTTGTTTCTATCATTTTCTCGAATCGACTCCATAGCCCAAAGTCTTACTCTCTTGTGCCAATATAACTAGAACTCATTATTTCAAAGGTGTTAGATCTAGCCACGGATTTAATTCCATATCCAGTGTGGAGATAAAGTCTCCTGAGAGATCCCTCTCTAGGTTCAAAAGGCTATTTTTGGGTCTCAAAGTTGGTTGAAATAGTTACCTTCATCTTATATTTATCAACCGAACATATTTACGGAGTGCTAACATTCTCGCGCAGTTGTCGGGGATGAAAATTGAATATATTTTCCCTGGGAGAATGACTAACATTGTAGTTTGACCCCTGAGGGTAATAGAGGGACAAACATTTGTACCAACTGAAACCTTTACGCTGGAAACTCCAGTGAAAAAGACCACTAGCTCCAGGTAGCGCAATTCAGGAACCTTGGCTCCGAAGACGATCTATAGTAGAGAAAATATTGACCCAAACCTTGCAGAGCCTCTGTATAACCCCGAGAACATTCTGCGTAGGACTAGAGAGCAAGTGTCGAACCCATTCTATTACCTAGATAGAAGTCTATCCTTACCAAAAGACGGCATGCAAAGCATCGACGACCTTGAGTTTGATGCATTCTTTGAACAAACCTTTTTCAGGTCTCAATCGGAAACCAGCTTGGACGAGATAGTTTTCAACCAGAAGATATTCCAAGACCTAACATCTAAAAATATCCCTCAAACCCCCAACCCTCATAAAGCCATGGCCGCCAGATTTTCCCCCCTCATTCTGCCAGCCCAACTTCATGATTTTCTCCAAAATTACAGCTACAGGATTAATCTCTATGATGTTGAAGGGAGCGTTTCAGCCCAAAAGCATCTAGATTGGTTCAATGATTTCGTCGACCTAGAAGAGGTAGACTATGCAGACGTGAAAATGAGGTTGTTCGCACAGATTTTTACGGGGGAGGTGAGGAAGTGGTTCAAATCCCTCTCAGCTATGAGCATTCGAGACTTCGCCGCATTCAAAATTTCTTTCATCAATAGATGGGGAGCAACTGTTAACAAAGTACAATAATATGAAGAAGGTTTCGGAAGAGATGGTGCAAGAATTCTCAACCCATTTCATGAAGGTTTATTACTTGATTTCCACAGAGGTCCGGCCACCTCCCGGAGCTACGCAGTTGTGATATGTCGACTCCTTCGACAATGATTTTGCCTTGATGTTGAGAGAAAGAAGATCAACAAACCTAGATGCGATAATGAGCAATGCAATCGAATTCAAGATAAATATGATGGCGTCGAGGAAGATCAAACAAAGATTCAACAGAGGTGATAAGAAGCCCCAAGGAGACGTGCAGCCCTCGACGTTGAGATCCACAGATGAAAATTTTGACTTAATGATGAGAACCATGGAGAAGCTAATGGAGAAAATGTCTATGGGAAACATAACCATTGCCTGAGAACAGCATGACCCCCAGCCCAGGAATCATAACCTCAGGAGGGGTCAAGTTCCTCAGATCAGAAAGAGGGAACAAAGGGAGTAAAGAGATCAAGGAGACCAGA
The DNA here is from genome assembly GCA_009831015.1 of Picea engelmannii. NCBI lineage: Eukaryota > Viridiplantae > Streptophyta > Pinopsida > Pinales > Pinaceae > Picea > Picea engelmannii. The sequence continues at coordinate 122,061 of ML803282.1, forward strand.
AAACAAGGCCTTCATTCCAAAAAAACTACGTGGATGAAGACTTCAATCAAATGTTCGAAGACCAAATGCAATGTTGCGATGAAAAAAACCCGCACATGTTTTTGACAAAGAGAGAACATGATCGATACACGAGAAGAAATGAAGATTTTATTTTGGAGACGAATGATGCATGGATTGGGGAAACTAATGACACCTGGGAAACATAAGAGTTCATAAAAGGTTATCAGAATGCCATCATGCAGTTTCAGAAAAAATATAACCTCAGGAGTGAAGAAGTGTCTATCGAGCCTCAGCAAACGAATCACATAAGGAAACCTCCGGCAAACACCCCTTCCACATGTCGACCGAGGCCAGATAGCACGACCAAGGATGTGACAGAGAAGGAAAATTAGAAGGAAGAGGCCTCGAAGAAAACTCCGGAAGCAAGCCGAGAAGCGGGTGGAAGAGAGGTAGAAAAAGTCTGTCCCCCTTTTAACTTTGAGCATGAAATGGATAAAATCAAAATCTCTATCCCGTTCAATGAACTTATCAGAAAGGGAGAGTATTGGGATAAGACTATTAAAATACTAAAAATGGGAGGGACCCCCAATACTTTGAATATCCAAGACAATCACCCTTCTATTATGTTTGGTTCGTGCGTTGAGGAGACAAGTGATACTAAGGACGTGCCTTTGTTCTACGTCAGTATAAAGGTTCATGACATGAACCTGCATAATGCCATGTTGTATTTCGTTGCATCACACAACCTCATGCCAAAGGTGATCATGGATGAATTGGGTTTGGATATCACCAGGCCCTACAAGGACCTTTTATCTTTTGATATGAGGAAAGTAAGTTCTCAGTCGTGTCATTGGCCCAAATTCCTTCGAAGAACATGGTTACGAATGTCGTCATGGCGGACATACCCCCTAAGTTTGGCATGTTTCTATCCATATCATGGGTTGAGAAGTTAAAGGGGACCCTGCAAATGGACATGTCATATGCCACCATTCCCATGTTTTCCCAGGATAGACGGTTATATAGAGAAGTGTTGCTGAAATACATGGTAGGCAGCAAAACGTAGCCAAAAAACCACCCTATATACTCCATCGACACTGATTTTGGTTCTTCTATATTCTATAATGACTTGAGTTTTAAAGAGGAAGAGTCGACAACCATCATGACAGTCGATGAGGAAACTGCGTGGGAAGCAGCAGATTGCATCGACCCAAAGGACCGCACGAAAAATGGGATGTGGAACATGAGTTTCGATGGATTTGTTAGCAAGGAAGGACTGTATGGGTAAGCCCCCCTAAAGTGGGCACAAAGTTGTTCTCATACAAGCTTGCGTTCGAATGCACAAACAACATGGTCAAGTATGAGGCACTGATTCTGGGCCTGAAGGTGTTGAAAGAATTAGGCGCAAAGAGGATAGCAGTGCGTGGAGACTCTAAACTGGTCATAAACTAGGTTAAAGGCATATATCAAACAAATAACTCCAGGTTGAGAGCGTACAAAAACTTGGCGCTGGACCTCCTCGAGGAATTTTCAGAGTATGACCTATCTGCTATCCCAAGGGAGAAAAATCAGATCGTCGATGCATTGGCCAACTCGGCCTCATTTTTTAAAATACCCATATTCCCAAACAAAAAATACGAGATTGAAGTCAAACACAAGCCGACAGTGCCTGATAATATCAAATACTAGCAGGTGTTTGAGGACGACAAGAAGGTAGAAATATTTCTTGAGATGAGCGATGAGTTCGCTAACATAACATTGATGATGAATGTTGTTGCGACAAGTATGGGAGCACAGATGCGCTCAATAATGACGATCCTTTCTAGAACCAGATAGCGGGAAGGGACATAGTACAACTGAAAAATAACATGATTCCAAAGGGATTAGTGCCGCTAGAAAATTTGTTCGACGAAAATGACGTGGACAGGAATCCAAATATCATTTCAAACAACGAGGATGTTGAAGACTGCAACATCGGGACTGTGGAGAACCCGAACGTAATCAAGTTATCGAAAACTCTCAGTCCAAAGGTCATGCTGGACTATGTCAAGCTCATGAAGTATTTCCCCGACGTTTTCATGTGGAGCTATGATGATTTGAAGGTGTATGACACTAAAGTAATCCATCACGTTATCCCTCTCAAAGAAGACCAAAATCATTTCAAGCAGAAGCTGAGATGGATAAATCCCATGCTACTGTCGTTGATCGAAAAAGAGGTAAAGAAATTGTTCAAAGCTAAGATTATCATTTCTTTAAGATTTTCGAAATGGGTAGCCAACTTGGTACCTGTAAGAAAAAAGAGTGGCGAAATAAGACTGTGTGTGGGCTTCTGAAACTTGAACAAAGTGTCCCTAAAATACCACTACCCTCTCCCGAAAATGAACTATATCTTGCAAAATTTGGTGGGGTCCCAAAAGATGTCCATGCTGGATAGTTTTTCAGGGTATAACCAAATCATGGTCCACCTAGATGACAAAGAAAAAATGGCTTTCATGACTCTTTGGGGGACGTTCATGTACGCCAAGATGCCTTTTGGCCTGATGAACACTGGAGCCACTTTCTAGAGGGAAATGGACATTGTGTTTTTCAATGAGAAGGACAAGTTCATTGTGATCTATCTGGACGAAATCATGGTATATTATGCCTCTGACGAACAACACCTCGAGAATCTTAAGAAATTTCTCCATAAGTGAAAGAAGTTTGGCATATCCATGAATCCGAAGAAATCACATTTCAGGATGGAGAAAGGGAATTTGTTGGGGAACATTATCTCGAAAGAGGGAATTAAGATAGACCCCAGCAGGGTTGACGAAATCCTAAAAAATGGCACTCCGCGCAGTAAGAAGGAAGTGCAATCCTTCTTGGGAAAGGTAAACTTCTTGAGAAGATTCATCCTGAACCTGGCAGAAATTATAAAGCACATAACATGCATGCTCAGGAAGGGAAATGAGATCAAGTGGAATCCTGAGGCCAAGAAATATTTTGAATATATCAAGGTGGAGCTGACTAGATCTCTTGTGCTAACTAGTCCAGACTTCACAAAATAGTTTATCCTATTTTCATTCAACTCGGAGCATATGATTGTCGGCGTCCTATTGCAGGAAGATGAGTAGAACTTTGAGAATCCTATAGTCTATTTCAGTAGGACATTAAGGGATGCTCCACTAAGGTATGAAATTATGGAAAAATAATCATATGCCTTAGTTAAATCCCTAAAGGAGTTTAGGAAGTACATATTGCACTCCCACAACATTGCTTATGTTCCCAACAGATCAGTAAAGGATATATTGACTCAGCCCGACCCCGAAGGGAGGAGATGTAAATAGATAGAGACCATGTTGGAATATGACCTGGAGATTAAGCCGACAAAACTAATTAAGGGTCAGGGTCTCACGAAGCTAATGGCGCAATCGGACTAGGACGCTATAGTAATCAATTTTATTGTCGATCTGACAGAGAGTTCTCACAAAGAAATGACTGTGCAAGTGTCTCAATATTTCATCGATTTGTCATGGTATGAAGACATCATCTATGTGTTGAAGAATCTCCAGGCCCCTCTGGGCATAATTAATACCAAGGCTTGATTTCTAAATCTTAAGGTGGTTAAGTTCTACATACTGGATAACTCACTCTACTAGAAAGATCCTGGGGGAATGTTGTTGACTTGTTTGCTGGAAAATGATGCGAAGCGAGCCACAGAAGAATTTCACAAGGGCGACTGAGGGGGACACCATTACTGGAGAACCACCGCGTAAAAAAATCCTAAAAGAGGGTTGTTATTGGCCTACAATTTTCACAGCCATGTACAAAGAAGTCTCCAATTTCCATGAATGTCATATTTTCGATGGGAGAAGAAAGCTGCAGCCCCTGCCACTAAATCTGATCTCAGCCGGAGCACCGTTCATGCAGTGGTGTTTGGATTTCATAGGGGAAATAAATCCGCCATCCTTGGTGCAGCACAAATGGATACTCACGGCCATCGACTACTTCACGAAATAGATAGAAGCTATCCCCATGAAGCAAGATACCGACACGGTCATCATCCAATTTCAGGAGACAAACATCTTATCGAGATTCGAATGTCCCGTCAATATCATAGCAGACAACGCGGCCACATTCAATTCTAAGAGGATGGAAATTTTTTGTCAGGATTAAAATATAACCCTGGGGAATTCTACGATGTACTACCCACAAGGAAACAGGTTAGCAAAATCCTCAAATAAAAGCCTAATCAAGATCATCAAAAGTCTCCTGCAAGACAATAAGAAATCTTGGCATAAAAATCTTATCTATGCGATGTGGGYAGATCGGGTTACCACCAAGAAGTCCATCTCAACGTCACCTTTCAAGATTGTATATGGTATAGATGCAATTTTCCCTRCCACACTGGGGTTTCCTGTAAGAAAATTGTTGCAAGAACAGGAGGTCGAGCCAAATGAAGCGCATAGAAGAATAAATCAGCTAGCTTGCACACAACATATGAGGGAACAAGTGTACAATCGATCACAACTCCACCAGGAAAAGATGAAGAAAGCCTTTGACAAGCGTTCCAATCCAGAGGATTTCTGGTTGGGTGATCTAGTGTTGAGATGGGATGCGAGAAATGAGGACAATGGAAAGCACAGAAAGTTCAATAATCTGTGGACGATTCCATTTAGAATCGGTGCACATCACAGAAATAATGCTTATTTTCTAGAAGAACTAAATGGGGAGTGCGTTGGTTGGGGGCCTGTAAATGGAAGGCTCCTCAAACATTATATGATGAAATGATTTCCATTTAAGTCACATGTCATTGTAAATAGTCGTTTTATGTTTGTGTCGAGTCAGTAGGTCAATAGAAAATTGAAGCCCGAAGTGAAGGCCCTGAGTTTATGCTGAATATTTAGAAGTTGCGTCGATAGGTTTAGGTTGTGTTTTGTTTTTCATATTGCAGTGTCAAAAAGTCGAAATAAGGCCCAATGGTCAGGCACCTGGTCTACTGTTCATTGCTACCTCATGGGGATCATAGCATCCCCGTTGGATCTAGTTGTTAATGCCACCATTTTTCTTTCAGTTAGAGTAGGTTTTTGGTCAAGTTGTGCCCCATGTGTCAAAACATGTGAAGTTAGGTACGTAACAATGAAGGGGTCGAAGTCACCAAGTGGTCGGCTGGCCCTTGGGAACGGGAAGGGATGTCAGAGTCGAAACATGCGTAAATGGTACGAGCATGTTGTTCCCAGAGAGTCGGGTCCTGTTAAAATTTAGTCTCTACGTGCCCCAGGTCGAGTCAAGCAATTAATGGAAGCCGCTTCGACAAGTTCTGTAACTATTATTAGTTCATTATGAAAGCCGAAGGAATGAAAAATCACGGCGTTCATATCATGTATGCCCTACAACCCTTATCACCTGTACCTTACATGCAGGGATGTGTTATGGAAAATTTGCAGTTCGATTCAAAACATCTAGTCGCCATGAATTCAATGTTCCTTGGCATGATTCCTCCTTCCGCCTGATCTGTTATAAATCCCAGAGATTCTGCACCCATTTTATTCATGAAATCGGATTCATGCTCTGTCTGTAAGTGTTTCTTGTAGGTCCAGGTTCACCAAATTCTCCATCTTGGGGATTCACCGGATCCACTACGCGTAAAGATAAATATTGGTTGCACCATGGCGACCTCCCAAAATGTAAGGAAGGGCGTGTGAAGTGGAAGAATCACCAGGACCGAGCCCCAAAGTGACTGGGATTCTTTCTCACTCGTGACATGCATCCCCAAGGATACAAAGGGAGTTCTCCCTTTACTCATGGGAATGATGACATCGCACCGCGTGAAACTTGGAGTGGAAGGACCTACATAGGAAGGAAGGATAATAGAGGCCATGTCTCCCCAATAGAAGATACCTTGGAGAAGGGGTAGGCCAAAGAAGAATGAGGAAGCTGGGGAAATATGAATCCCAGACGAGCCATGCACAAGATGGTTTGTTGAAAAATTACCTATGCGCGATGTCCGGCTGCAGCCTATGCAAGACACAAATCGAGAAATTAGGAGAAGAATGAGGAGGATGGATGTCGTGGGCACCAATGATCAAGAGCCATCTCAGCAGTTGAAACAGGCGAAACTAGCTATTGTCGAACTGTACCAGGAAAACGGGGAGTTGAGACAATACCTAGCGACAAAGACCCTAGAAGTGTTAGCAGTGCAAGGCTGCGAAGGGAACATGACGCGGCTCAAAAGACAACTTAGAGAGTCACAGGATACAATCGTACAGTTGCATGAAGCACAGAGGCTGTCAGAAGAAGGGTATGCGAAGCACTCCAAAGAATGTGAAGCGGTCGAGCAGAAAGGCCGCACGGCTCTCGCCAGCAAACAAAAGAAACAATATTAGTTGAGTTTGTTCCCGTATCTGAAAACATAAACAAAATCTTGACAGTTTTGAAGGAGACATCACCCTAAGACATTTTACCATTTTGATAATGTCCATGACTTTCTACAGCCACTTGTTGCACACATTTCCCTCAGCAAATGAGCACGCAACAGAAATCAAATCCATTACAGCAGACAGTGGGACTCTAACAAACACTTGTCCATTTAGATATCTGATTGAAGGAAAGCATTGACACATCACTCCCTCATGACGAGACCTGATCGATAACCGAATCCTTGTGGCGGATTACAAACACTCATGATGTAGCCAGATGTATTTGTTGTCTATTTTTGGAAAAGCGTCATAAGAAGAGTTTTGTAACGCAGAACAGTTAGTTTCCTAGTTTTTAGACATATTATTTAGAAGAGCAGGGTAGCCCAAGCGGCACCCTCTCCTATATGTTTGATCGTTTCAATGTAAGCCAGGTTGGTTGGAAAAATTAGTATAGATAGTAACTATTGTATGTAATTTGAGTTCAATCAAAACTTAATGCAAAGGTCCTGTAGCTTTGATGAAAATATTCTAATTGTAGCAGTTGGATGTATTGTTTTCCTTTATTTGTGTACATACTTCTTGTTTTCTTTATTCATATATTTTTCTGCCTGAATCGGAACGAAATTTCAAACTTGTGGATTCGCTGCACAACGCCCCTTGTTTGTGTCATTTAGAAAAAACGTATTTCCTCTAAAGTTAACTTTGAGTTCATCCATAGCAGTGCTCTGAGTTACTTCCTGTATTTTCTCCTCGCCACCCACAACAATTTTTCACTGAAGAATGTTGCTCTCTTAGCCTTTATCCTCTCAAGTTCAGTTACCGAGTCATTTGTTTCTGTCATTTCCTCAAATCGACTCCATAGCCCAAAATCTTACTCTCTTGCGCCAATATAACTGAAACCCATTATTTCAAAGGTGTTAAATATAGCCACATCTTTAAAGCCATATCCCACGCGAAGACAGAGTCTCCCGAGAGAACCCTCTCTAGTACGAAAGGCTAGTTTCGGGTCTCAAAGTTGGTTGAAACAGTTAGCTTCGTCATTTTTTTATCAGCCGAATAGATTTACGGAGTGCTGACACGATCAATGAAAAATTTCCTATCTTAGTTGATAATGAACTTCATGGAGCCAAGTTTTTCACTAAGCTTGATATGTGTTTAAGATACCACCAAATCAAGATGAAAGAGATATGCATCCATAATACATCCTTCAGGACACATGAAGTTCATTATGAGTTTCTAGTTATGCCTTTTGGTGTTTGTAATTCTCTATATACTTTCAAGACCCTCATGAACTAGATTTTCAAACCCATCCTATGAAATTTTTTGCTATTCTTGCTCGATGATATCTTGATATATATTAAAGCATGGGAATCACACATAGAGCATGTTGATAATTCCTTTCAACTCTTGAGGAAAAACCATTTATTTTTTAAGACATCCAAATGTTATTTTGGGTCTCCTGAGGTTGAATATTTGGGTCACATTGTAAGTCAAGATGGAGTATGAGTCAATCCCAAGAAAGTGGTGGTTATGCAATATTGGCCCCATCCGAAAACACTAAATATTTTGTGGGTATTATTAGGACTTATAGGCTACTACAAGAAATTTTTAAAAAATTATGGAAAAATTGTAGCTCCCCTAACTGACTCCTTAAAAGGAATTCCTTTGTCTAGAGTGAGGTGGAAGCATATTCCTTCACTTCTTTGAAGGATTCCATGTGCACTACTCCAATATTAGCAATATATGATTTTACTGATACTTTTTTCTTGGAATGTGATGCCTCAGGTAGAGGTATTGGAGCACTCTTGATGTAAGAAGGATGTCACTTTGCATTCACTAGTAAGTAGTTTTGTAAATGATATTTGGGAAAATCCACATATGAGAAGGAAATGATGGTTATCATTCATGTAGTGCATACTTGGTTCCCATATCTCATAGGGAGGCATTTTCAGATCAAGACTAAGCATCGTAGTCTAAATTACCTCCTTGAACAATGATTTTCTTCACTAGAGAAACATAAATGGGTCCCCAAGATGTTGGGGTGTGATTATGAGATAACATATAAGAAGTATAAAAATAATGTTGTGGCTAATTCTTTATCTAGACAATTTGAGGAGGATGGATCAATCCTTGCTTTATCCTTACCAACTCTAGGATGGATTGAGAAATCCCACAGGTAATGGATAGAAAAAAATACTTTAACATAGCTCATTCAATAGCTTCAAGTATATCCCAACCCACCTAAAGGTTATACATGGGAACAAGATACATTGTGGTGTAAAGAGTGCATTGTTATAGAAAAATATTTGACCCTAAAACAATGAATCTTAGAGGAGCTACATTCATCACCAATAGCATATCACTCGACTATCTTTCACAAAACCTATGAAATAATTAAGCATTCATACTTTTTGGATGGCATGAAAACAAATATCCATGATTTTGTAGCATCCTCTGACACTTTCCAAAGAAACAAGGGAGATACAATGAAGATACAATTGGCATTGAAACCACTACCAATCCCAACACAAATATGGACAAGCATCTCACTGTATTTTGTTTTGGGACTCCCAAAACCAAGTAACAAATCATCCATCCTAGTGGTTGTCAATTGTCTTTCAAAAGATGGTCATTTTTGTACCCTAGATCATCCTTTCACTCCTTCCTCAGTGTCCAAGGTCTTCATGGATCAAATATTTAAGTTACATGGTATGCCCACTTCTATTGTCTTTGATCGGGACCCCACATTTACCAACAAATTTTGGTAGGAGCTATTTAAACTTCAAGGTACACAATTGAATGTGAGAACCACATATCATCCTTAAACTGATGACCAAACAGAAGTGTTCAACAAGTTATTAGAAATATATTTGAGATGATTTTCTTCTGAATGGGAACAATGGCTTCCCCTTATTGAATGGTGGTACAATACCACTTATCATGGAGCTACCAAAATGACATTGTATGAAGTTGTTTATGGCCAAAAACTATTTTTAGTGGCATCCTATGTATCAGGGACCTCCAAGTTTCATGCAATATATAGAAATCTTCACATCAGAGAAGTCATTATCTGTATTCTCAAGGAAAACTTGGTTATGGTGAAAAATTAAACGAAACAGCTAGTCGATCAACATAGATCCAATGTTCTTTTTCCAAAGAGGATCAAGTGTTTCTTCACCTGCGGACTTATAAACAAACATCACTCAAAGATAAAGTTCTCCAAAAGCTATCTCCCAAGTTGTATGGTCCCAAGTTGTATGGTCCCTATCAGATCATACAACTTATTGGACAAGTCGACTATAGGTTGGCTTTCCTAGCCCACTCCAAGATTCATCTAATCTTTCATGTGTCATGTTTGAAGAAAGTTGTGGGATCAAATTGCAAAGTGAAAACCAACCTACAAGAACTTGATGAAGAAGGTTCCATTTATCTCTAGCCAGAAACATTATTGGATATCAGAGAGCATTAATTCTGCAAATTCATGATCAGGGAAGTATTGATCTAATGGAAATATATGCAACCTAATATCCCACATGGGAACTAATAGTGATCCTATAAAAAATTCATTACCTTCATCTTTGAGGACAACATTGCTTTCAATGGGGGGGGTCATGTTACGGTCCTACCCTAACACCCTTACACAGGATACTTTATTAATGTATGATGCCACCTTCCTTGAATAAGGCCCACTAAATAGTTAGTTAATAGTCACTCATTGTAAAAAAGGTCATCTTTATTAATAAGGCCAAAATTAGTTAATAGTCCCTCATTATAAGTTGGCCCATAGGTAGTTAATATTCTCTATGGATAGTTATATATTGAGTAGAAGATAATGTAATGTTTTATCAAGAATTGATGGCCTCTTTATAGATATCATCTGAAGGCTCCTAACACAATGAAATAGACTTTGAATTTTGAGGCAACCTCTCTAGAGATCCATGTACTAAGCACATTAATGTCTTCGCTTAAGGCCTTTGATATCATGGGAAGAAATTCTACTTGTGGTTCAAACCAACCCTAGATTTCGATACTTATTTTTTTGTTATGGACACCAAACCAAATTATCTATATATTCTAATTACTCTCTACAACCATTAATTCAATGTAATACAATACAATCTCTCAAACTAACATATATACATATTTATTATTTAGACTTTTTGTAGATGGGACTTTTGTTTGAGTGTTTGAGAACAAAAAGAAATAGTTTAATAAAGACAATGATAATTATCATTATCCCAAGAGCCACACAATCAGGATATATTTCACCCTTTAATTGGGATGTAAATGATTGAACAAGCAAACGTGGTCTCATCAAGACTGACTAGACTAAATCCCCCTCTATTGCATCCTTTAGTATTTTCAGTGGTGCTACTTCTTCTTCTAAGTCCACCACAAAGGAAGCTTTAGACTCTAACCAAGAGTAGAGGCTCCAAAGGGTATGAAAGAAGCACATGGTCTATAATTACCATGTAAACACCAAGAGGTTACCCCAGGGGCCTCCCCTAGAATGAAAATGAGCCCTCGAATCAACTCCATTGATTGAATACATTTATTAATAAAATGAATTCTAGATGCCCCACCCTTCCAAAGATCCTTTCATTCCTCATATTTAATTATGTTACATTGATTATTTTATTTTAGCTACCTACTAGTCAAATCATCCAAATCTCACCCATATCCCTAGTTGGAGGACAATGATAGAGACAATATGTCATGCGTGGTAGTTTGAGGCATCATTCTTGTGTCTAGTGCCTAGAAGCCTCATTTAGAGCCCAATGCCTTGGTTTCCTCCCTTGACCATGTTGAGGGCCTCGAGTTTGAAGAATGGTGAAGCTTTAAACATAAGTCTATCTTATCTGGATTGGGCTTTGAGTTATGTAAGTAGGGTCATTTACCCATCCAAACATGATCAGTTATCAAAATCCATGCTTGCACATAATAAATTTGAAGAATTACTTATATTAATTGCACCAAGATCAATCAACTATTTGTCTGCAATGATTTTAAATTATGCATTGGGTGCATGACCAAGATTAAACAACTATTAATAACAATATGCATGTGTTTCTCTTCGATGTAGTTTTTTAATGTAAACATCCACACTTTCTCTTCAATTTAATTTTTTTAATGTAAGCAATAACACCACATATTATGTAGGACAAGAACACTTATGTGTTTCTATGATATGATATGAAATGAAAACTCTAAGATAAAATTTATCCTGTGTGAAAAATTAAAATTTCATAAAAACATACTCATGTTTAATAACACTTATTTTGCTTATCAACCATATGTCATGTGCCATCTCTCATCATATGTGTTTTCTTTGGATAACCAAGATGAGGATATATTATGCATAAACCATGCATTTTTCCTTTTTCAATATGTATTGACTTGACACAATGATGCAATATGTTACACATACTCTCATAAATGTATACATATATTAATGTAGACATATATTTTTATTTTTTAATGGTTTTTTTCTATATTTCTTGTGACATAATTCATTCACCAAAAAAATAAAAAATAGATTATTAATGTTACATCTACACTCTTTATATATATAAATATATATTATTATGTTATGGCCTTCAAATGGTACACCAATACCCTGTACTAACACCGTGTACTAATTGAAGACTTCATTAACTTAATAGTTCTCCTTTTTGGAATATTAATTTAATAGAGAAGTTCTCTTCCTTTTTTAAAAATAGTGGAATGCTGGTACTTTTTGACCTCAACATATATGTCAATTTTTACGTACTAATTTTATAATTTATATATAAAAAAATAAAAGTCAATCTTTAAAAAAATCAAAATTAAATGATATAAAAAAACAACAATAACTAAAAAATTTATTAAAATATTTGTAATTGTATCAAAATATCTTTACAAATCAAAGAATATATAAAATATATATCTTTGTGATTTGTAATACGTTTAATAAT
>ML803282.1:150259-163944 GCA_009831015.1 Picea engelmannii
CTTCTACAAGTCAATGAAAATCCCAACTATGAAGTCAAATCTTATAACATTGGGAACCATATACAATTTATTCAAGACCACGCATTCATTGGAAAGTTCATGGGCATTTATCCCACTAGGAAAGCTCACATCTGGTGGATAAAAAAAAAATTGGAAACCCAAAGGTCAGATTGATCTTAAATTGGGATCCAAGGGGCTCTTCATTGCCATTTTCTCCAATTTAGAGAACCATGACAAGGTCTTTGAAAATGGACCATACGTATTTAACTCAACAGGGATTCATTTCAAGCCTTGAACCGAAAGATCCAGCCCTGAAACGAAGACATCATTATTTCCCTCATCTGAATTCATCTCTATTCTCTCCCCCATGAGTTTTGGGATGTATAAATCCTAGAGGGTATTGGAAATACACTCGAGAATTTTGTGAAAATCTATGAACTCACTAAACAAGGTCGCTACACATCTTATGTTTGCATATGTGTCTACATTAACCTGTCCAAGGAATTTCGAGGCTCGATCCATCTCATCTAATAGAATAATGAATGGATTCAAACCCTTGATTAAGAACACATACCCTTTTGTTTTTGAATATGTGATGAGAATGACCATCTCTTTCGAGATTTCCCTGTCAATATCTAGCAATAATTTTAGCAGGTGACCCAAAAAAGGATGTCGAGGGTGTTGACGATTAAAATCGCAACGAGGATTTCGCCCGCAAAGTATTGCTAAAGCCTATTATTTAAACTATGCTAATGATATATAATATTAGTAGGTGGGACCCCCTTGTAGACTGGAGGCTCAGAGATAGTCTTATCACACATTTTATGATGTTGTTTTGATGCTTCTTACAAGGTTCTACATGATTGATGATGAAGTATTGGTTTTGTTTGCAACATAATGGCAAATGGATAATGCATTTTATGTGTTGATTATGTTATTCTAAGCTCTAAAATTTCATGTTATGAATGGCTTATATTTACTGTTATTACATTTTCTATTGTCGCCATGATTCATTACTTGTTATGCCTACACAAGACACATGTTAGTAACAACAAGAAACAAGAGAAATGGAAAGGGACTTATGAAAAAAATCCAAGAAAGGGAACTATGCTATACTATGTGCAAATGATATAAAAAGGAATTAATGTTAGTCCTAACTAGCAATGGTTGGTGGTTATACAATTTATATTGAGTTATATTGGGCACATTTGATATATGTTATGGTATGGTTTTGGAAATGGTTATTATGGATTGGGGTGGCACAATTGGCAAGCAATATGTGAAAGTTTCGATGCATGGAATTAATGGCATGGGATTAATGGTATGGTTTTGGATGGCTATTGTGTACTATGAAATTGAATGGAATGGAGGTGGAAGCAATGTGCAGTAAATGCACCTCACTCCATACTTCTCCCGCTGGTCGTCACCCTAGCATGGTTATTGTTCATTTGGTTTTGTTGTGGTTAATCTCTGAGATTCAGGCATGGAAGGAACTTCTCGACCAGCTCGCCCTTTTTAAATACATTGGTTACAGGTATGGTTCTTTTCGCCCATCCATGAATTTGCTCTGTGTATGAAATGAACATTGGCTTGGTAATGTGTTGGTTTTTGTTTTCCTGAGATTAGAAACTATGTAAACGTGTGGGTTTTTTCTCTGGAATGACTGTGTGGTTATTCGTTTGAAAATGGAAAAATTGATGGTTGAAGTTGTGATTTCATTGGTTGTTCTGTGTGGTGGAAACTATGATGGATCACTGATGTTTTAAGTAGTTGTGGGTATTTCGTTGGAGGGTTTCACTCTGTTGAGCCTTTCTAGCCGCCTCCTCACAATTAATGGTAACCATACCCGGTTGTATTTGGTTTTTATGGAGTTTTTGTGTATGTTTCGAACTCCTTTTGGTCACTATGTATGCTCCAGAGCCATGTTTGTGGGTTTTTCACCTGGTCATGGGATTATTTTTTGGTATTGGCATCAACACAGTTGGTTATGGGGTGGCCATTATGCCAAGAAATATGCTTTAGGGTTGTTGGTAGCACATGGGGTTTGCATTTCTATCAGTATTGTTATAAATTGGTTCGGATATTGGGAAAAACATGAGGGTTATGCCTCTGTCCATTCTTGGTACTGGTTACTATCCAATGAGAAATATCTGCTCCTCTGCATCGTTGCCTACCCTACCTGGTGTTGAACTGTCACACTATTTTACAGGTTAAGAGTTATAAAATATTGTGGTTCCACCATGCTTGTTTCGAAGGTTTCCAACCTACTGTTGATATGGTCGACCTCCAGTATCCCTGTGTTTTGGTGACCGAGCGAACTCTTGATTACTTCTTATGTTCATGGTTACAGAGCTCGATTTTGATAAACTCAACCACTCGCACTCTTGTCAGGTATATTGTTGATTGTCATAAGTTGGTTGAGTGATATTGACAGTGGCTTTGATTATTGTCTCGTCTCTGTTTGATCGGGTTGTTGGAGAGTTCTAATTGGAAATGAGAATTGGTATACAGTCGTTGTCTCCTTTTGTTGTGACAGTTGAATCAATAACCCAACTTGTTTTTTTATTAAATTAGTTGGTTGGGAGTAAACTATAATGTAAATTCATAGTGGTGCCTCTTTTCATTATGTGTTGATCTGTTTGTTCCTACAACGTGGTATCAATTGAAGTTGGTGGTTGTTGTGTGTTTAATTTGTCCCGATCGGGATCATTACATATTGGAAAATTGATGACTAAGACTTGGTTGTTTATTGTGTATGATTATGGAGACATCATGCATCGTTTTGTTTTATTGCACCATCAGAGATGAAGCACTGGGTTTTTGTAGCATGGTTTCATTTCAAATTTAATTGTTAATATTGTCAGAGGAATGGAATCGGGCATGTTTTAAAAGATTCTATTCAACTCAGGAAAGGCCTGTGTCTATGTTTAATTTGGGGATTTACGAATTATGGGCATTAGTTGATGTTCTATAGAAATATATGCTGGACAATTGATGAAACAATATGACTGTGTGTTCCTTTTGATTTTGTTTTAAATTAAAAGGGAAGGAAATGAAAAGAAACAAAATTCTTTTAACAAGAAGGGTGAAAGGCATGATGATTATGAGTATGATTATACATTGTATTAATTGAAAATTTTTAAAGAAATTGGATGTGGGACAGTGAACATTTTTAAACATAGTAATTGCTTAATTGGTGTTGGATCGTTTGTATTGAATACATAATTGTTTTATGGATTACTTAATTGATTTTACGAACAGTATTTGCTCTTTTCCCTACCATTATTTCACTTGTCACACATTACAATCCCCTCTCCTTCCCATATTCACTATCCACTCCCTTTTCCTAAAATTTAATTATAGTTAAGATAAATTTTGTATTATGACGGTTAAAGGATCACATGGATGAATTACAGTGATATATTCTTTTGATTTACGATACAGTTGATTGTTTAATGTTGTGATCAGTAATCATGATCTTTCCCCTCATTTTAACACTTTTCGGTAAATACAATCACTTACATATCCCAGAACCCGTGTTCACCCCCTGCTCATTGACAACTACTAAACGATTTGTATGGATTGGATTGCATGAATCTGATATGTTGTTAAGCCAAATTTTATTTCATATTTAAAAGATATCATGTATGGTTGTTGAAGAAACTATTTTCTAATCAATAATGCATACAGGAATGAGATTTTTCAGCAGAGGTAGCCATGGTCAGGGTAACCGAGGAAGAGAAAATTGGAACAGGGGTCCCAGAAGGCCAAGGTTCTCTATACACTTTGATGCAGGTTTGCAAGAGTTTGGCCAACTATTTCAAGATCAATTTTTTAACTGGATTAGGCAAGGAGTGGTCCAACCTAGGCCTGAAAGACCTCCCTTCCAAGCCCCACAGGTCTCTGGTATCCTAGTGCCTCCTCATGTCTCACTGCAACCTGAAGTCCCTGAAAACGACAGATGGCAAGAGATTGTCCACCCGACAGTCTCCCAACATCATGGCTGGCCTAATTTATCTCTACCTACTCCTCCACATGTTAATCAAATTTCCCAAGCTGCCCCTATCCACTCACCAGTACAATCTTCCCATGCAATCAAAAGGTTAAAAACTCAGGCCCACCATGCCCCTGACAAAGGAAAAGTCATTGCTTCCCCCTCCTCACCCTCAAATGACTCTGCCAAATCCCTATCCTCTCACATGCATTTGAGAGATTATTGCTCTCATGTGATCAGTGAGATTAGGCCTAAAGGCTCCACACAGCCTAAGGGAAATTCAGAGAGATCAAAAGGTGACAGCAGCAAAAAGGGAAATATTGTCTCCCAGAGTGACAAATATGGATTTTAAGTTTTTTAATTTATTGATTGTTGAGAACAGTTGACTTCAGAAATTTTGGACAACACACTATTTTTGGATATATGGTAATATATTTTTGGAAATAATTTCAATTATTATTGATATAAATTGTCAAAATAGGAAAGTGATAATGGGATTCACAAGGAGGGATGTTTTGTTTGATTAACTAGTTGTGTTATGATTGTTAAAGAACTAAAGGGAGTCACAAGGGGTCCCACCTACTAGTTATTATTTATTAAAAACCCTTATTATGATTTTATTACTTGTCCCCCTTAACTAATAACTTGGTTGCATTTTAGTAACTTAACTAAATAAGTAGTTCAACTACTTCAACTAATTCTAATTGTTTAAAGGCAAAAGGAAAAGGAGGATCATGAGAAGAATAGAAGGAGAAGCATACTAAGGTCTGCTCTTTGAGTTTTGCTGAGATAATTCAGTTTTCATTCATTATTTAATTAATTGGAAGCCTAATTCTCTTTTATGATAGCAGGGTCATATTGTAGACAACAAGATTCAGGGCTGAATTACATCATTCAGACACTTGTTTTTCAGAGGTGTTGATCTATATTTGATAGTCTGTGTAGACTTGTCTGTTTGTGAATTAAATGTCATGACTGATAAAGGCTATTGTGAAGAGTCGAGTGGGCAGCAATCTGTGGCAAGTTGATCCTGCTTTTAAAGTTTTGTTTATTACTTTCTCTCATAAGTACTTTTGTATGATTCATCGGGGACATCTAAGTTTGACTTGGGTCCAAACATTCCTCAGGGAATTTTGTAAAGAGAACAATTCTTTTGACGAATTGGAATGAAATAAATGATTTCTTTATGTGTCATTTGTTTTGATTATTGACTTGGTGTATTTACTTCTATCTCTATATTTATTTCAACATCTGTTATATTCAGAAAATTACATAAATGATGAAGTTTTCAGCAAACTTTTATTTATAAAAAAAACCAGCCTAAGCACTTGTAATCAATACTTGTGAATTAGGATACAAATTTTGATGGCTATAAACATAGGGTGATATTCCCGTCTATATTGATTTAGCCAAGCAAGATTTGAAAATGATTGAGTAAGATCATTTCATATCTTTTCCTCAACATTTATTTGGCGAACATACTGGGGAGATCTTCAATATCTATGTGGTTGATTTTTATGCTTGATTATCATCGAATAAATCTATTTTTCAGATATTGATTCTTTGATTGTTTTATTTCTTAATGATTGTACTTGTTGCAAGGAAGCCTAATATCGAGCCCGATCTTCAAGATCAAACCAGCATTGCTTTGAATTTGTTTAACACCATTTTAGACACTGCTAATACTCAGACTGAGCTTAATCATTCATGAGAAGCAATTGAATGAGACATTAGTGCCCAATAACGTTGGGAAGCTAGACGTAGACAACATAGAAATCAACAATAACCTTCTTTTTCCTTCATCTTTGACCTTCTTTTCATGTCCTTAGACCCTTGTGTTTCTAGGAGGAGAAGAGGCTTATCACCTGAAATTAATCCTATTGTTGAAATAGGAAGAAGGAACATTGTGTTATCTACCCAACAAAGTGCTCTAAGAAGAACCTTGTCTGATTCATCCAGTTTGTATTTCTCTCCCTTACCTATCATCCACAAGATGGAATCTAGTGGTGGCTCTGGTGGCACTGGAAGTGCTTCCTCCTCTCATTCTTCATCTTCGTCAGTGATTGGTAGCTTATATAGCCACCATATCCCTTTCCAATCTACAACAAACCCCACCAAAGTCATTAAAAAGTATGGGATTTTTCAATTTGCAGAAGAGGCCACAACCACACCGTGGCATGTTTCCTCTCCTCTTAACCTAGCATCTGCTACTTGTCCACTTCCTAAATTCAAAGAGCATATTCCTAGGTTATCGGGAAATAACATTGTCACTACAAATGAACACCTAGTGGAATTTTCTAATGCCTGCCACAACATAGGAGCCAATGACAATGATACTTGCATGCACTTATTTGTCAATTCCTTGGAAGGAAAGGTTGCGGCCGATTTCTTTGACCTTCCTCCTAATATTATATCTACTTGGGAGGAGTTAGTCTATTGGTTCAAATCCACCTATGGAAAATCTAAAAGCCCAGCTGAGTAGTTACGGGAGTACAATAACATCGCATATAAAGATGGTGAGACCATCAAGTCCTTCAACTTGTGTTTCACTAAGTTATACAATCAAATCCCTGAACTCATTCGACCTCAAAACCAAACCGCTTTCATGCATTATTACAATGCATTACCTTCCCCCTATCATCATAGGCTTGAGAGAAAATCCATTGATAACCTCGGTTCCACTCTGCATACTTTTTTAGATTATGAAGAACAACTTGAAAGAACAAGTCTTCCTCAGGGAGAATCAGTTAAACAGACAGACATGTCGTCCCTCTTATAGCTTTTACAAGACATGAATAATCGTATGATAGCGTATGAGCGAAAGGGAAATGTCTCCCCTCTCACCCCTGGAGCTTCATCCTCTTCTGCACCCCCTTTTAGAAATCCAATTGAAAATAATGTTTAGCCTAAAGATATCATGCCTCGAAGTTGGTGTAACTTTTGCGAGGAACACCATGAGGAAACCACATGTGAGGTAAAGAAGAGTGCCAGAGATAAGATCTTTGGTAAAAGACCGGAAACTACCATCGTTGTCCTAGATTTTGCAGAGCCAAAAGATGTCATGATCATCAATACTAGGAACAAATCCTACGCTCCCAAAGGAAAATATGATCCTCCCCGTAGTTCTTTTAACCTAAGCTCATCCTCACCAAATGCTACTATTCAAGTTCCTAAGGTTCCTGATAGTCAAGGAGCTACTTCCCCTCTCCCATTTTCCAAATACAATATCCTAAATCCATTGACCAACATCAAATAAGATGCAACCCTTCTGGACATGGTTGTCGTCCCTAAACAACAAAGGCATCTGAAACAATTCATGGTAGAAAAATCTTTTGTTGTACCCAACCTCTTTGAAGAGGTAAAGGAAGAGGATTTGTCTGTAAATAAAGTAGGTGTACATAACTTTAGATACCCTATAAAAAATCCCCCTTTTTATATTTTTGTAAAGATTATGGATAAGATCGCCCATTGCTGCCTCATTGATGGCAGTTCAAGCCCAAGTGTAATGTCGAATATTATTATGGAAGAGCTAGGATTGTCTTGTAAAAATGAAAACGCCAGAAGCATGCTCTCTTATAATAGTCTACAACAAACGACCATAGGTGATATTAAATATGTGACCTTAGTTTTGTGCGCACACCATGAAATAAGGACAACCCTTAGTATTCAGGTAATTGATATGCAAATAAGCAATTACTCAATCATCTTAGGAAGAGATTGGAAAGATTTGACGAGTGGATACCTCTCACTCGACGGGACACACTTATCCGTTCCTCGGAATGGTAAGAACATCATAGTCCTTAGAGAGGGAAGGATTTCACCTTACATAGAAAGTGTTACACAACCTAATGTGAATTATATCGAAGAGGACCTAGGGGTGTATTCCATCTTTTCCGGGGAGGATAACATTCCCTTGGAACAAATCGACTTAGACGACGGTAAGTGGCACATGCACTTTGATGGTTCATTCTCTAATGAAGGTAACAGAGCTGGCATTATCTTGATTTCTCCTGTAGGAAAAATAAATAACTTTTATTATAGGTTGGAGTTTTCTTGCACAAACAATGTTGCTGAATTCGAAGATTTATTATTAGGCATTGAAAATGCCTAGAATCTTGGTTGTGGTCACCTTACAGTTTTTGGAGATTATGAGCTTGTTGTGAACCTTGTACATAAGATATACTCTCCTAGCAACAAGTTGATGAAACGATACACCAAAAATATTTTGGAACTTATCTCGAACCTATTATCTTTCAACATTACTCATGTTAAGAGGGAGTTAAACCCAATGACTGATCGGTTAGTTTTTTTTGCATCCTCTCCTAATTGACAACTTATACCACACAAAACTGATTGTACCTTTCAATCCCTATATCATCCACACATCCCTGACAATATAGAATATTGGCAGGTCTTCCCTAGCGATGAGAGCATCTATGCTTTCATTCAAAATGAACCTTATAAGCCCAAGGAAATTATATCCATAGAAGATAACAAGATTCCTAAGGGCTTGACTCCTCTAGAGAGTTAATTTTCATCGAGTGATGTAGACAATAAACAGAAAAATAAATAATAGGAGTAAAAAAGGAAGGTGGGTGAAACCATCTCCTTGAAAATTGGGACACTCGAGTCTCTAAAGAATGTTAAAGTAGGTGCCCAATGTTCTGATGAAGAGAAAATGAAGTTTGCCAAGCTGCTTGGTGAATTTCAAGATGTTTTTTCTTGGCCTTATCAGGATCTTCATGGTTTTGATCCTGTTCTTTTTCAACATGCCATTCCCATCAAGAAAGACATAAAACCAGTTAGGAAAAAACAAATACCTATAAACCCTACACTGGAAGAAACTATTCGAAAGGAGCTGGAAAAACTCTTGAAAGATGGAATCATCTTTCCGGTCAAATATTCAGAATGGGTTTCTAATTTGGTTCAAGTTCGGAAAAAAAACTGGTCAAAACAGATTATGCGTTGATTTTCGCGCATTAAATCGGGCTAGTGTAAAATATCACTTTCCTCTCCCTAACATAGAAATAATTTTTCATCAAGTTGCAGGGTCACAAATGATGTCCTTACCTGATGGTTTTTCCAGTTACAATCAAATCAAGGTAAAGAGGGAAGATAAATATAAAAACACCTTTATTATTCATTGGGGTACCTTTGCTTATGAACATATTCCTGTTGTCTTATCTAATGCAGGTGCCACTGTTAAAATACCTATGCAAATAACTTTCGACGATTTGATCGGTAAGATTATTCATGTCTATCTTGATGATCTAATCATGTACTTTAAAGGGCTATCAATTGTCTCAAAGTTTCAAGAGTTATGGTTGGGTCCTCTCAAGATCAGTTTTGTCCTGGGTACTAACTCTTACATTCTAAAATATTTACAGGAGAAATTTTTTTCCTACGGCACTAACGATTCTCACTTAAAAAACTATGTGGAACCAACTTGAAAAGTTTTAACGTTGTTTGGATTTTCTGTATATTAGTAGTCTAGTTATGTTTCCTTTTTCCACCACTGCTTTTCAATTTTGATTTTACAGTAGTTTAAATTATGCTTTCCTTTTAATAGCTTCCTGTTACTTTTGCAATTCTGTCATTTTATTTCTGTTGTTTTAAATTTTGCAGTCCCATTTCTATCATGAATTTTATTGTTTTTCATCTTTTAGTTTAATTTTGATCAAGAATAAGATGTTGGATCAATTATGCCACAGTGACACTCCTACAAGGTATTGTTAGTCAATAACAATCAATCTTACACAACTGTTACAATTCCCCCCTGAAAGCATAATTGAATTTGCTATTTGCTTTCACTGTTGTCTTATAAATAAATTGGTTATCTCTCGCTTCTGCTTTCCATTTCTTCATCCATTTCAGAGTTAAAAGAGAAAGTCCATAAAAAAAAAATTCTCCTTGAAGTAAAGAGAAAATTCGGGTTGAATGATTATACATACGGGGATAAACCCCCTCATACTTGACATTTTTCATGAATTATTCCCAAATTCCCGGTCATTTTTCCATTAAATCCGCTCACTTCCCCTTGTTGCATAATCATTCTAGTTATACCTTCTTGATCCATTGTTCTTGGTCTGGGAAACCATACATTCTGAGTTATTAATCTGTTGGAAACATATTTTCTTGTGGAGTCGCCAGTTTGTTGACGATTAAAATCGCAACGAGGATTTCACCTGCAAAGTATTGCTAAAGCTTATTATTTAAACTATGCTAATGATATATAATACTAGTAGGTGGGACCCCCTTGTAGACTAGAGGCTCAGAGATAGTATTATCACAAATTTTATGTTGTTTCGATGATACTCACAGGGTTCTACATGATTGATGATGAAGTATTGGTTTTGTTTGCGACATAATGGCATATGGATAATGCATTTTATGTGTTGATTTTGTTATTCTAAGCTCTAAAATTACATGTTATGAATGGATTATATTTACTGTTATTACATTTTCTATTGTCACCATGATTCATTACCTGTTACACCTGCACAAGACACATGTTAGTAACAACAAGAAACAAGAGCAATGTAAAGGGACTTATGAAAAAAATTCAAGAAAGGGAACTATACTATACTATGCTATACTATGTGCAAATAAAATAAAAATGAATTAATGTTAGTCCTAACTACCAATGGTTAGTGGCTATACGATTTATATTGGGTGCATTTGATATATGTTATGGTATGGTTTTGGCAATGGTTAATATGGATTGGGGTGGCACAATTGGCAAGCAATATGTGCAAGTTTCAATGCATGGAATTAATGGCATGGGATTAATGGTATGGTTTTGGATGGTTGTTTTGTACTACAAAATTGAATGGAGTGGAGGTGGAAGCGACGAGTAGTAAATGCACGTCACTCCATACTTCTCCCACTGGGCCGTCAGCCTAGCATGGTTATTGTTCATTTGGTTTTGATGTGGTTAAGCTTGGAGATTCAGGTGTGGAAGGAACTTCTCGACCAGCTCGACCTTTTTAAAGACATTGGTTACAGGTATGGTTCTTTTAACCCATTCGTGAATTTGCTCTGTGTATGAAATGAATGTTAGCTCGGTAATGTGTTGGTTTGTCTTTTCTTGAGATTGGCAATTGTGTAAACGTGTGGATGTTTTCTCTGGAATGACTCTGTGGTTATTTGTTTGCAAATGGAAAAATTGATGGTTGAAGTTGTGATTTTGTTGGTTTTTCTGTGTGATTGAAAGTGTGATGGCTCACTGTTGTTTTAAGTAGTTGTGGGTATTTCGTTGGAGGGTTTCACTCTTTTTAGCCTTGTTGGTCGCCTCCGAACAATTAATGGTAACCATACCTGGTTGTATTCGGTTGTTATGGCATTGTTGTGTATGTTTCGAACTCCTTTTGGTTACTATGTATCCTCCATAGCCATGGTCGTGGGTTTTTCACCTGGTCATGCGATTATTTTATGGTATTGGCCTCAACACAATTGGTTATGGGGTGGCCATTATGCCAAGAAGTATGCTTTAGGGTTGTTGGTGACACCTGGGGTCTGCATTTATATCAACATTATTATAAATTGGTTTGGCTATCGGGAAAAACATGAGGGTTATGCCTCTACGTGTTCTTGGTATTGGTTATTGTCCAGTGACAAATCTATGCTCCTCTGCATCATTGCGTACCCTACCTAGTGTTGAACATTCACACTCTTTTACAGGCTAAGAGTTATAAATCTTGTGGTTCCACCGTGCTTGTTTCGAAGGTTTCCCACCTACTATTGATATGGTCGACCTATATTCTCCCTGTGTTTTGGTGACCGAGCGAACCCTTGATTATTTCTTATGTTCATGGTTACAGAGCCCGATTTTGATAAACTCAACCAGTCGCACTCTTGTCAAGTATCTTGTTGAATATCATAAGTTAGTTGAGTGGTATTGACAGTGGACTTGATTATTGTCTCGTCTTAGTTTGATCAGGTTGTTGGAGAGTTGTAATTGGAAATGAGAATTGGTATGCAGTCGTTGTCTCCTTTTGTTGTGACAGTTGAATCAATAACCGAGCTTGTTTTTTTTATTAAATTGGTTGATTGGGATTAAATAGTAATGTACAGTCACAGGGATGCCTCTTTTCATTATGCGTTGGTTTGTGTGTTCCTGCAACATGGTATCAATTGAAGTTGGTGGTTGTTGTGTGTTTAATTTGTCCTGATCGGGATCATTACAAATTGGAAAATTGATGGCTGAGACTTGGTTGTTTATTGTGTATGATTATGGAGACATCGTGCATCATTTTTTTTTATTGCACCATCAGAGATGAATCACGGGGGTTTTGTAATATGGTTTCATTGCAAATTTAATTGTTAATATTGTCAAAGAAATGGAATCGGGAATGTTTTAAACGAGTTTGTTCAACTCAGGAAAAACCCGTGTCTATGTTTGATTTGGGGATTTACTAATTATGGGCATTAGTTGATGTTTTGTAGAAATATATGTTGGACAGTTGATGAAACAATATGATTGTGTGTTCCTTTTGATTTTGTTTTAAATTAAAAGGGAAGGAAATGAAAAGAAACAAAATTCTTTTAACAAGAAGGGTGAAAGACATGATGATTCTGACAATGATTATACATTGTTTTAATTGAAATTTTTTAAAGAAATTGGATGTGGGACAATGAACATTTTTAAACATAGTAATTGCTTAATTGGTGTTGGATCATTTGTATTGAATACTTGTAAAATTCCGCTCTGGCGCACTGAGTGAACTTATTCTTTGAGGACACTTGCTCGCAAGTGATTCGGATTATTATGCTATTAAAACTTTTGATTTTGATTATGAGGTGTTATGGGATGATGACATGTTGTTTTACCGCCTCGACATAGACAGGTGCTATTGACTTGGTTTTACTGAGTGTGTAATATTTTGGACCTCGAGGATGCAGAGGCATCGATGGAACCCCTTGGACTCTGGATCGAGTCAGGGAGTGTACCATTGGGGTTTGATTGTTTTACTGTGATACTAGTGCATCTGATTAGATGATATGATATGGATATGTTCTGACATGATTTGTCGATGATGCAGGCTGACGATAGCTTGCCGAACAGACTCACATATGGAGTAAAGGGGTCACGTACGACTACCATAGATGTTGAGGGAGAGGTGTGGATAGCAGCCCTACCACAGCCTACTAGCACTCCCATCGTGGCTCGAACTGTAAGTTAACATTTAACTAGTTCGAGAGGACCCATGATGCCGTGAGGGAAGACTGCGACAGTCACTCACGATGATTCTAAGGGGCGCACAATAAGGCGGGGGACTTATTCCTTAGAGGCCCTTAGTCTCCCACAAGTTCACCTGCTAGAGTATTGACTCCAGGGGTTTTTTATGTCTACCAAGTCAGTCAAGAGGTGAGTGACACCTTTGGAGCACGTGGTGCATCCTGAAGGGCACGTCGCGCAAGAAAAATGGAAAGAGGTGAGTGGCACCCTTGGAGCACGTAGTGCATCCTGAAGGGCACGTCACACAAGGGAACAGATGAGGTGAGTGGAACCCTTGGAGCACCTAGTGCATCCTGAAGGGCACTTCGCGTTGTTTTGATAAATGAATGAACCTAGATGACCTTAGGATGAACAATGTGATAAGAATTTTTAAAAACTTTTTCCCTAATAAAATGTCGCCCATCACGAAAATTAAGGTCTAGGTCTAAATCATGCTAGTGGTAAAATTTTATC